>BTHU01000002.1:34756382-35156382 GCA_036184795.1 Tokudaia tokunoshimensis
CAGAAGATACCATTTAATAGCTGTCTTATCCACCTTTAGCTCTTAAATTCACTCACCCCTACTTTTCTAATGTTCTCTGATACTTAGTGGAAATGGTATACATATTCTGTTTAGTTCTGAGCACCCAGTATTCATGTATTTTCCACACCTTGAGCAGGCATGCAGCTTGTATTTAATGGTATCCATTGCAGAAGAGGTTTCTCTTTTGTAACTGTAACATCTGTTACATTGTGTAACTGGTAACATCTATCAGTATAAATATAAATGTTTAGAAAGTAGTGTGGTACCATGAAAATCTAAGTAAACAGCAGTAAATGAGCCTCTAAGGCCTAAGACTTCTATGGCCATGAGTTTGTCACTAGGTTTACAGTACCACATAGGAGTACTTTTTATGAAGCTGTCCTCAAATACAGGCAGAGAAGAGTTGGTTACTACCATAACAACCATGCCACTGTTGTACAGGTGCAAGTCTTGCATAGTAGATTGATATTGTCTATTACAGGGTTCACCTCCTTCCCTATGAACCAAGACCAACATCAATGTCCAGGCACAGTTTATCATAGCGGCAGCCAGGGGCCCACATAGCCACAGAGCACCATACCTCTTCCTCTTCCCCCTTTTCCTCCTTCCTCTTCTCCATCTCCACTCTTCTCTTTCCCCTCTAGTGCAGTTATGCAAGCCACAAACAGCCACCCATCCTGTTAGAAAGTGAGTTCCCCTGATAATGTCTACAATCAAATCCTTAACTATAATACTGGTATGTTTCTGAGGGTAAGTGTGCTTCCAAGAACAGTTATATCATGTCACACCTCACCAAGGAAAGACTATAAGAGGAAGTAAAGTTTAACATTTTACTACTAAACATAATCTCCCTTCCTGTGTTTTAAGAAGGTGAAGAATTAATGCAAGCTCAAATCTACAGAGACAGTAGTGTAATGAATCTAATATGGTTCTTCAGGCTTTAGAGCTGGCTTGCTGAAGGAATGTGGGAGCATCCTAGAACTTTGGGCTAAAACAACCCCAAAGAGCTGTAAGTAGAGCTTAATGGGCCATTTTCGTGGGAGTTTGGAAGAGCAGACTGAAGAGAAATTCAGACAGTGACAGCTCTAATTATGAGGTTTTAGAAGGGAACAGGGGTTCCATCTTTGTTACAGTCTCTAGCCAGCAAAGATAGCCCAGCAAAGAATCCAATTTCATTCTACCGGTCCTGAGAACCATAGTGAGGTGGAATACTGGAGTGATGGTCGAATTTGTTGGGTGGAAGAACCTTCAGGACAGGAGAGCATGAAGACTGTAGCTCACCTCTCTCATCCAAGTAACAGTGAAAGAGCAAAAAGTAGAGCAGAAAATATGAAAAGAAGGCAGTTTAAAATTATTAAGGAGAAGTACCTTTAAAGAGAACCCTGATACTTCATCAGGTCAACTAGAATGGTGTCGTGATAACAAAATCCTATCCATCTAAGCTTGCATCTTGCAAATTCATTTGAAAGAAGACAGTCTAGGCTGACAATGTTGCTGTAGTGGTTCTCTGCTCAAAAAGATACTGCCCATGGAAGTGTTCTTGAAAGGGTCAGCACGAAACTGATACAACAGTGATCCGAAATGTGTCAGGCTCCAGCCCATGCTGAAAGCAAGCAGACATTGGCAGCATTTTCAATTTAGCATTGTTTTGGTAGACATAAAAAAGTCAAGACTGTAAGAATCATAGAATATTGTGCAATAGCAATTGTAAGTCCAGACAAAGTGTGACAGGGCCAGGATTCTTTCAAAGTGACCCTGAAAGGCTACTGCAAGAGCTATAAAAATATAGACTAAGTTATAGTGGAGAAAGAAAAAATGTCACATATATAGAGTAGAACAGGATAGAGCAAAAAACTATGTGCACCCCAGAGAGCAAAGATGGAGAGAATTTCTACCCAAATACTGTGGGTCCCAAACAATTCTATCATGAGTTCCAGATTCCAGACAGGATCTACAAGGTTTGATGTTTCCTCTGATGATATTAATCTTGCTTTAATTCAACATTTCCTTGCTCTGTCTCTACTCCCTTATTTTTGGAATGCGAAAGCATGCTGTGTGCCTTTGCATGTCAGAAATATTGAACTTCTGTTTGTACATGACACCACAGTCAATAAATGACCTGAGTTTCAGAAGAGATTTTGGACTTGTACATTGGAACAATGCTGGGAATATTAAAGTTTATGGAGACTTTTGAAATTAGTGTGAAAAAAATTTTTTGTATTACAAATTTGCCATGGCCTATAGAGACAAGATGGGAGAGGGGGCAAAGGAACAATTTGGGTATTGTGATTGGTATTCTTGATTGTTTACTTGACCAAAGCCTTTAATTTGTGTCTTGGAGCAGGAAGACATACCTTTAATCTGTGTCTCACCTTCTGCTGCTAGTCTATATAAAGATATAAAGAAAAGAAAGTATTTGCTCTTTGCCTGCTTGCTGTTACCTTGCTAGCAGGTTCATTCCTTCACTGGCATTAAAGCCTACTTCTTCAGGATCCCAGAGTATACTGAGATCAGTTGAGACATCTATTCTCATGGACTGAGCAACTACTGAATTCTTGGGCTTTCTATTCACAGCTAGCTGTTCTCTCTGCTCTGGCTGACTATTGGTTGGCCTATATGGTTCACACAGGCAAAGATAGCAAAGATGAAAAAAGGGAGAGTTGGAAGCCTAGTGAGTTTGTACAATGAATGACCACACCAGGAGGCAGGTCAACTGTACTTGGAGTGATTCAAGGTTTATAAAATTTCAGGGAACTGAGGGTAGAAACATCCAGGATGGGCAAAGGTTATTCATTGACTGGGGGCTTAGGGTGCTGAAATGCCTCGTTAGTAAGGGGAAGCATTTCAGGAATCTCAGGTGCTAGCCAAGTGGGTTCTTTTTTTTTTTTTTTTAATTTTTTTAATTTTATTTTATTTTATTTTTTTAATTTACATTCCAAATCACTTCCCCTTTCCCGTTTCCTCCCTCCCCGAAAGTCCCATAAGCCCCTTCCCTCCCTCTTTTCTCCGTTCAACCCCCTCTCATTACTCTGTCCTGGCGTTCCCCTACATCCAGTCTTTCCAGGACCAGGGGTCTCTCCTTCCATCTTTTTAGAAATCTATTGATATGCTGATTGTGTCTAGGGTATTCTGAGATTCTGGGTCAATATCCCCTTATCAGTGACTTCATACCATGTGTGATCTTTTGTGATTGGGTTACCTCACTAAGGATGATATTTTCAAGTTCTGACCATTTGCCTAGGAATTTCGTGAATTCATTGTTTTTAATTGCAGAGTAGTATTCCATTGTGTAAATATACCACATCGTCTGAATCCATTCCTCCGTTGAGGGACATCTGGGTTCTTTCCAGCTTCTGGCTATTATAAATAAGGCTGCTATGAATATAGTGGAGCATGTGTCCTTATTGCATGCAGGTAAAGTCTCTGGGTATATGCCCAGGAGTGGTATAGCCGGATCCTCCGGAAGTGTCATGCCCAGTTTTCTGAGGAGCCGCCAGACTGCTTTCCAGAGTGGTTGTACCAGCCTGCAATTCCACCAGCAGTGGAGGAGTGTTCCTCTTTCTCCACATCCTCGCCAACAACTGCTGTCTCCTGTGTTTTTGATCTTAGCCATCCTGACTGGTGTGAGATGGAATCTCAGGGTTGTTTTGATTTGCATTTCCCTAATGACTAAGGATGATGAACATCTCTTTAGGTGCTTCTCAGCCATTAGATATTCTTCAGGTGAGAACTCTTTGTGTAGCTCTGTACCCCATTTTTTAATAGGGTTACTTGCCTCTCTGGAGTTTAACTTCTTGAGTTCTTTGTATATCTTGGATATTAGCCCTCTGTCGGATGTAAGGTTGGTAAAGATCATTTCCCAGTTAGTTGGTTGCCGCTTTGTCTTTTTGACGGTGTCTTTTGCCTTGCAAAAACTTTGTAATTTAATGAGGTCCCATTTGTCTATTCTTGATCTTAGAGTATAAGCTATTGGAGTTCTGTTCAGGAAATTCTCCCCTGTGCCCATATGTTCAAGGTTCTTCCCTAGTTTCCCTTCTATTAGTTTCAGTGTGTCTGGTTTTATGTGGTTCTTGTTAAGTGAAAGGAAATTGAACCTGCAATCAAACTAAGGCTATGTGACATTTCTCTTGTAGAGCCCTGCGTGAGGGCTTAAAATTTCCCAGACAAGGTCAGAGAAGGAGAAGCCCTGCCAATGAAAAGAGACCTCTATATTCACAGAGCTCAGAAGCTATCTGGTCATGGCAGACTTTGATCTTATTTAGCAGCATTATTAGATTAGCTGAACTATAGCCTGTAAGTCATTCTTACAATTGGCCTTTATATTTGATGTATTCTATAAGTTCTCTTACTTTAGAGAATGCAGATTAATATAAATATCAAATTGACTAGAGTTCCCTGCAGTCTCTGTCTCCTGATGTATTCCAATTTCAGTAAAAACAGTGGAAAGCAGTACCTTCAAGGATCAGCAGTAATCAGAGACCTGCAGTCTCAGTTATTGGTTTTATAATCTGCTGTTTATGAAGGAAAAGACCCATTCTCAACAAGTGTCAATGTTGCTGATATCTAACTAGATAACACACTTTTTCTAGAAATCATTCTGTCTCAATCTGTCTCCTAAATGCTAGGATTATAAGTGCATGCCATCATGCTTGGCAATATTTTATTGTCACACAAACTATTCTCTCATGATTTATCCATTATTTTTGCTTACTAAATGACAGGTGTATATATCCTCACTCCTGATCTTTGCCGAAATTCAGATTCATGTAATTAGCTTCCAAATCCTGCACATCTGGGCTTTTACTTCATTGTATCCCACCTACCACACACTAGGATTCCTATGGCTTGAGTTGTGCAATTATGAGATTCAACTCACAACTCACTTTTTAAAAATACTTTATTGGTTTTTAGTTGTATGTGTGTAGGTGTGTAAGTAGATACATTCACGAGTGCAAAAGCCCAGTGACACCTGACATCTTCAAAACTGGAGTAACAAGCAGTTGTGAGCCAAACAACATGGATGCTGGGATCTGAACTCTGGTCTTCTACAAGAGCATTATGTACTCTTAACTTCTAAACTGTCTTTTAGGCCCCAAATGTCTTGTTTTATCTTTATGTATCCTTAAGTGTAAGTTCTATTCTTGTTTATTACACACATTGTCTTAGTTTCAGGATTATTAGCTGCTTCCATGTTTATTTGGCCAAGTGACCTGTGAACTCTTAAAATTCGAAACCTTACTTCATCTAATTTAATGTTGACAAAAGCAGTCTTTGAATTGAGTTCAACTCAACTAAACTTTGACAAACACAAGCCTTCATCAGACATCCAAAGCTCTATTGGATTTGGAGCTATCAATGTACAAATGGTAATACTGCTCTGTTATCAATAGGTGGCAGCAAGTACAAAAATTAGGAGAACTGCTTTACAAGTAGCTATAATTGATCAAAGGGTTAGAACGGCATATTGAGGGGTGGTGGTGTTCTCTGAGTTTTATTTTTCCAGATATCTAAGCAAGAAAGAAGCATAATCAATAAACTAGGAACATCTGGAAGTTTCTCTGTCTTAACTATTCAAACTCCTCCCGGTCCCCACCATACATTCCTTCTTCCTGCTCTTCATAGACCACTATGTAGCCACATCTTTGTTGGCTGATCACTCAGAAGAACTGAATTGACTGAATATTGTATGGGGGAACATCTTTTTCTTTTGGTAGATGTCATCTCCTCTCTGGCTATTCATTAAATAATTGTTACTCATTCCACATGAATTCTCTTGAAGTACTTACCCAGGTAATTTCTAATAAATACTAATTACATTTGATACTGTATGCTAGGGAGAAAATATTAAAACAACAACATTTGCAACCATTTGCTCAACCCAATGGCTTTTGTTGACTTTCCCACAGAGGAGCAAAGCGATTTGTTTGCACCTTGTTTGCACCCTTCACAGTAAACAGCAATAAGGTCCCTCTTATGCATTTGGGCTTGCTCTTCATTTTTAAGCACCTCGCTTTCTCCTCAGACCTGCACATTCCTTCTCTTGTCAGAATTTCCACTTAGAAGACAAGGTACCCTTTCTATTCCAAACTTTGTCTTTCTAAAGTCAGAGGTATTCCAAGGTCCTGTGAATCAGGTGACATCTTGCTAACCCATCCTTTACAAGACTCAAAGAGTTGTCTCTTCAAGACCTCTCACCATTCATTCTGTGAGGTTCTGCCCTTCCCACTAGAGAATGAGAATTTCCTCCCAGTGAGAAAAGAAGAACAATATGCATATGAAGAGAGGAAATAAAGAAAGTGGAGGTAAAGGAACTTCCCTTAGTGCTGTGGTGGTGAGGGGGGTGTGTGGCTTGTTTTGGACACCAACTTGGAGTGATGTGGTCTCTGCAGCCTTTAATACCAGTCTTTTCTCACTAATGTCCCTGGGCCCATGACATTCCAGAGACATCTAAGTGAGAAGCGTGGAGGGGGAGATTCCAAAAGAATTCAATCAAGCGATGGTCAAAGAAGACTAGGGACGAGATGTGAAGGGCAGTCTAGAAGTGGCATGTGTTTCTCTTACTTGGTTTCCTCCTTCTTGGCATTTCAAATTTAAAAGACATAAAATGTGTTTGTATATTAAAACAAACAATAATTATTTGGGTAATTCAGTGACTTGGCTTCCAGAAACATGTAATATAATATATTAGGTCATATATAGTTATATAACTATATAACAATATTTTATGTATTATGTAATATATAGACATATTAAACATTCTGTGCTTGAATCAAATTCTGTAAACAACTTTATTTTTTTAAGTTAACAGCTGAACTCTGTTTTTTAAAGGTTTTTTTTTAACTCTCTATTTTTAGGGTAACTCAGGTTCTACATTGAAAAATACAGCTAGAGAAAGGACCCAAGGAGCTGAAGGGGTTTGCAGCTCCATAGGAAGAACAACAATATAAACCAGCCAGAGCCCCCAGAGCTCTCAGGGACCAAACCACCAACCAAAGAGTACACATGGAGGGACCCAAGGCTCCAGCTGCATATGTAACAGATGGCCTTGTTGGACATCAAAGGGAGGAGAGAACCTTGGTCCTGAGAAGGCTCAATGCCCCAGTGTAGGAGAATGCCAGAACAAGGAAGCGGGAGTGGGTGGGTTGGTAAGCAGGGGGAAGAAGGATGGGATAGGGGGTTTCCAGAGGGGAAACCAGGAAATTGGATAACATTTGAAATGTAAATAAAGAAAATATCTAATAAAAACATAGAAAAAAAGAAAAATGCATATATTATACTATCAAAAATCCTGCTACAGAAAGATGATTGTAACAATCTTAATATATATTTGGGTTTTGTTTTTTGTGAGCAGAGATTAAATACGGGAAAAGAAACCAAGAAACCTATATTCTGAAGGCCATTCTGAGTGATAACTTCAGACATCTGGTGAGAAATTCTGAGGAGAAAGGTCATTGGACAACGTGCATTCCTGATGGTACAGTAGTGTGCCCTGTCCTTCATAACATTCCTAAAGGGTAGAGTCAGATCATAAGAGAGCTTATAGAATCCTGGACCATCTATTAAAAAAGCATATAATATGATTTAATAAGACACAAAAGTAACCGTTACAATGAGAAAAAATCACAATACAATACACATATAGGTAAGCTAACAAGTATCAGAAGTATAATAAAGTTTAAAATGTACTTTTTCAATAACTCAGACCCTTTTAGAATACTTTTCCTATCACTTTTGACTGTATACTTTTAGAGGATCTCCTCTGATGGTAGTACTGTTGATACAATGTTTTGTATGAAGTGAATAGATATGACATTTTTTGTAGAGTGAATAGGAAGATTAGTCAAACATCTAGAATAATTGATATAAATGTTTATCATTGATAATTATTTAGGAATATCTCTAGCCTCACAGACAATCATTAGCTCTGTGAAAGATAACTACTGGGAAAACCTGTGTCTGCATAAACTTATTGCTTAGAACTTCAGTACTGTAAAGAGGCTGAAGCATTTCAAGGTCAAAACTAGTACCTTCTCTTGGGCTAGCTTTAGCACCTCCCGATCCCAAAGCCATTCCTTATCTGCCTCTACGTCAGAACTAGTATCCTGTAGCTAACAGACAAAATGCTTTTGAAATCTATTAACTTAGCAGACTACTAGCTCCCACCAACTGAGAAACTAAGAATATCATCAGATAGTGACTAAGGCCCATAGAGAAGCCTCACCCATCTTATTGTAACCACTGACCAATGTATTTTAATCTTGCTTTGATTTGTGACTTTCTTTGAACTACAAAGCTTCATGAAACTGCTTCCACATCGGAACATGAAATTTGGAGTAACTTAAAGCCATGGTCCCGGCCATGGTCACTCAAAACAGCTTCAGAATAAGCTCCTTGTTCCCCTTACAAGATGATTTTTGTGTCATAGTTCTAGCATGTCATCTTTAGGGCAGTTACTACTTTCATTTGTAAACAATCATGGTGAGCATGAGAGATGAGGTGTTAGACAGGTTTGGTATGCAGACAAATAGGACCATGACTAGGTGGTAAAAATGACGGTGAACTTCCAAAATGACTGATTTCATCCTTGTCCTCCTGACCCTCTGAGACAAAACACAACCAGAAGCTTAGAACAAAGGCCTTGTGGGCTTTGCTCATGCTGGGAGGGCTCTCTACTTATGGACCAGTCTGACAAGTTCAAGGTCAGACAAAAGATGTGTTTATGTAAACATTGGACCTATCTGCCTCCCTGTCTCTGTTCATACTGACCATACCTAAAAATCCTGAAAGCCCACAGCCTTCAAGAAGTGACAGGCCTCAGTGTGTGTGTGTGTGTGTGTGTGTGTGTGTGTGTGTGTGTGAAATTCCTCACACTTAATAGATGCCTTTCTTTACTGACTGATTGTGACTTCTGTTTGATTTCTTTGAAATTTTCCCTGCTACTCCCTATTTCATCCAATAATTTTTCCTGTTTTTTAATTCTCTAAGCAGCCAAGAAAATAAGCCTGGTCAAGAACTCTGGAGGGTGGCAGGCTAATCCTCAGAGACCAGCATTTCAGTATACCTATTTTATGATCATTTTCCCCATTATACAAGCACTTTAGAGTCTGATGCTGCTGAACACATTTCTAGAGTCAATAAACCCCGGCTTAGGTACTGACATCCTTCCATGAGCCCTACTTATGCAAAATGATGGAGGCAGAAACTATCACTACACAAAAACCTTGGGATACCAGAAGTACCCATGAAGGAAACTGAACAACATGCATACATCTCAGAGTCTCCTAACTCATCTTTCCTCTAGACAGATGAAAATTCTAGAGCATTCCCTTGGAAACTCTAGGGGCCACACTAATGTTCTCACAGCAAAGTGCAAGAGGAGTAATGTGAAGAGACTTGTCTTAATTTATTTCACACAAAACTGTTACACTTGAAAAAGACAAAATAAAAAATAACAATGTTACATTGGCAAATGTAAAGGCATACAGCACATTTCCAGAGTTCCTTGAAGGAACTAGGGAGAATCTCCTTAGTGCTAACAGAAGGACCAGACATTTAGCATCCTCAGCCTGGTGGTAGATCCATCTTTACCATGAGAATTGTGTTTTGTTTTCCTATTTTTTTATTGGATATTTGGTATTGACATTTCAAATGTTAGACCCTTTCCCAGTTTTCCCTCAAGAAATCCTCCTATCCCATCCCCCTTCCCCTATTTCTATGAGGGTGCCCCAATGTCCTCCCACCCCTTCCCACCTCCCCGCCCTGGCATTCCCCTACGCTGGGGAATCTAGTCTTCACAGGACCAAGGGCCTCTCCTCATAGCTGTCATCTCTTCCTGGACTTGACTAAGGTCCCATCACTGAAAGCATTCACACAACTTGAGGAATCTATCTCTCTACATACTAGAGATATTACTTCAGTATTCTATCAGACTATAATTATATCTTACAATCCTATCACAAAAGCAAAGAATAGCAATGAGTAACTTACCTGTGGGAATGTTTCTTCATGCTTTTGTACTACGTTTTACAAACGTAATACATTTTTTACAAAGGACTATGGCTATTTACTAGGTTTGCTGTTATCAGTAATAATTCAGAAAACACATGTAAATATGGATTAGTAAAAAGACCCATCATCTAACTTATTTACATAGAGTAAAACCTGCATTTACCTACAGACTATGAGTCAATATGTAAGTAGGCATGGCAGGAACTGCAACCTACCCCCATGTAAATATGCATCCTTGTGCATACACAAACTATCTCTATAACAAAATGAAGGTTGGGTGCATGAACTTGAAAACCACAGTACACTACTTCACCTCTGTAAAATTATCACTTAGTCTCCCTTGAGATTTAATATATTTAGTGATGACTTTTAGTGCCCTACTGATTTAGATTATATTATGACCAAGTTACTAGTAATATCCTTGTATTGATTATGAAAGAACAAAAACTAATTCATTAAAAGTGTATATCTTAATGCTGGACTGCCATTGTAAAGATGCCTTAAATATTGGAAATAATGTGTGTATTTGTCCACAGACATTCAAAATGTATTATAAATCTTCATATAAAATTTCGATTGGGTTAACTCACTTAGAAGAACACACATGGTATGCAATCACTGATGAGTGGATATTAGCCCAGAAGCTCAGAATACCCAAGACACAATTCACACATCAAATGATGCCCAAGAAGAAGGACGGAGAGGCCCCTGGTCCTGGAAAGGCTCGATGCAGCAGTGTAGGGGAATATCAGGACAGAGAAGCAGGAGGGGGTTGATTGAGGAACAGGGAGAGGGAAGAGGGCATATGGGACTTTTGGGGAGGGGGAAACCAGGAAAGGGGAAATCATTTGACATATAAATAAAGAATATATCTAATAAAAAAATTTTAAAAATTGAACATGGAAAATAAAAGAAACTATTTATGAATAAATATACCCTAAGCATTATTATTTTCCTTTTATAGAAAATAGCATGATAACTAAACTGCACCAAGAGTTATATTATCTGAGTCAGTCTTATATAAAGTAATATAGAGGCTGGGAGATGGCTCAGGGAGGTTTAGAGCACTGTCTGCTCTGGCAGAGCACTCGTTTGGTCCATAGCCACATTATGTGGCTCAAACCCGACTGTGACTCCAGTTCCACAGAATCCAGCTCTCTCTGGCTGCTACAAGGATCCATGTGCCTGCACTGCAGGAAAATACATACATACATACATACATACATACATACATACATGCGTATATGTATATATAAATTAAAAATTAGTAAACTAAATGCAAATCAAAACAACCCTGAGATTCCATCTCACACCAGTCAGAATGGCTAAGATCAAAAACACAGGAGACAGCAGTTGTTGGCGAGGATGTGGAGAAAAAGGAACACTCCTCCACTGCTGGTGGGATTGCAAGCTGGTCCAACCACTCTGGAAAGCAGTCTGGTGGTTCCTCAGAAAACTGGGCATGACACTCCCAGAGGATCCTGTTATACCACTCCTGGGCATATACCCAGAGGCTTTACCTGCATGCAATAAGGACACATGCTCCACTATGTTCATAGCAGCCTTATTTATAATAGCCAGAAGCTGGAAAGAACCCAGATGTCCCTCAACGGAGGAATGGATTCAGAAGATGTGGTATATTTACACAATGGAATACTACTCTGCAATTAAAAACAATGAATTCACGAAATTCCTAGGCAAATGGTCAGAACTTGAAAATATCATCCTTAGTGAGGTAACCCAATCACAAAAGAACACACATGGTATGCAGTCACTGATAAGGGGATATTAACCCAGAATCTCGGAATACCCTAGACACAATTCGCATATCAATAGATTTCCAAGAAGATGGAAGGAGAGACCCCTGGTCCTGGAAAGACTGGATGTAGGGGAATGCCAGGACAGAGAAGCAAGAGGGGGTTGAATGGGGAAAAGAGGGATGGAAGGGGACTTATGGGACTTTCGGGGAGGGAGGAAATGGGAAAGGGGAAATGATTTTGAATGTAAATAAAAAAAACTTAGAAAAACAAAATAAAAAAAAGAAAAAAAATAGTAAACTAATTAAAGTCACAAAATAATGCATGCAAAATCATATACAATATGAACATTAGAAAAATACAATAATAATATATTTTGAAAGATAGAAAAATGGGTGTTATAAAGCAGATCAATTATTTATTAGTTAAATCAGCCAAAAGCCTGAACTCCACTTAAGGTGTAGCTTGTCACAATACTTTCTGAAGACAACATAGGTTACTGTTTTGAACCTACATTGTCTGATACCAAAATTTTGTATTTATGTACTGTATTATGGCCTCTGTTTCAGTTCCTGAATCGGTCGTTGCTGTGAGTTCTCTCTAGCTCCCCCCCTGGATTCTCCATGTTACTTATGTAATTTGCCCCCAGTGGAATTTTACCTGGTAGTGTAAGATGAAATAAGATGGCTTTCTCAAGTTGCTTTTGGTCAGTGTTTTATCAGAGCAATACCAAGTAAACTAGGATAAATATGTTACCATATTTTCTGCTTGCAACTTATTTTCCTGAGTCCATGCATGCTGTCACATGTTGCTTTACTTCTGGTGATGGCTACAGTCTATTTCAGGTTGGTGGTGTAATATAATACATGTAGAACATTATATCACAAAATTTTACTCTCTTTATTGCTCTTAGATGAGACAGAGCTCACACAAGGTAGACCAGCTGCTTCAAGGCTTTGGCTGAATGTCAGTCTCTTTAGTGACAAAATCTGAAATATAGAATTTCTTCTTTTATTCATATACATTTGTTTTACCTGGAAGAGCATGGGACCCCAGGAAAGGGGACTTCAGGGAGGGGGAAACCGGGAAAGGGGAAATCATTTGGAATGTAAATAAAGAATATAGGGAAAAAAATTGCCAGTATTTACCTATGTAATATGGAAAAACTCATGTGTCCTTTAGAGTCTGTAATAATTTTCTCTATTAAGGGAGTAAACAGTGACTGAATGCGAACCATTTCCCTTAGGAGCATTCTATAGCTTGCATGTGAATTAAGTTATGCCTTGCTCTTCACAGATGTATTAAATGAATACTATTTGTTAAATTATGCCTGGGCTTTTCCTGCCATTCACTATGTTAGTCCCATGGCAATGATGGATAATCACATGTGCTAATGACCCAAGGCCAAGGTCCTAGCTTGACTACTTTACAGACCTATCTTCCTAGAAAATGTTGTGTTAATTTCTTCTTTTTTTTTATTTTCTAAGTTTTTTTAATTTACATTCAAAATCATTTCCCCTTTCCCATTTCCTCCCTCTCTGCATAAAGAGGGAAATGGATTCCAGTAAATGTACTGTGATTCTCAATTGGTTTTAAGTGGTTTTTTTTTTCTCTAAGAAAGTATTCCATTAAAAATGTACTATGTCATTTTAGTTAATAGTATAGCAATCTGTTGGGAAAATATGGTTTAGGACTATTTTCTTGGTCCTTCCAAAAGTATTTTCTTAGAAGGAAGATTCATCAGTTACAAATAACCACCTACACTCAAATCTTTCCTTATCCTGTCCCCAAGCTCAGCCTCTCCCCGTTGCTTTCGTACTACAGGTCAATTACACAGTGAAGCAATGGTTCCTGTGTAGGAAATTAAACTACATTTTTGGGGAACAATAACCACATGATACTACTGTGGCAACTAAAGTGATGAAGTATTATCAAATTCAAATAGATTTATCAAATTTCTGATTTGATGTCTAGCTTTCCATGGGGAAATTTTTATATACAATGTAGCATGTGCAGGAGTAAAGATTTAGGTGGAAATATGAGAGATGACCTTGCTTGGATTCTCTCTCACACATCCAGAGTTTGCTGCTATTCCACAAACTCAGGGAGGAAACTCAGAAACCAAACAGAAAAAGAAAACTTACATCATCTTTCAGCTCAAAATCTATATAGAAACCTACTGGAACTTTTCAATGAAATCATAATAAAAAATTATGCATATCACAAAATAGTCATGCAGATATCTCAAAAGAATCAGAAGCAGTTTCTCCACACAGTTTCAGCAAGGAGACAGTAAGTGAAATGCTACAATATGTCATTAGGTATCTCTTTTAAGACTTGTTACTAGTCCTTTCCTTTCCCATAACTACTTGATAACAAAAAATTCAGGTGAAAATTTGCATCAGGCAGGCCTTACAGAATTATAAAAAAAAAAAGTTTGACTATTTTCATAGAATTACACTACTCTAATGGATTGCATTTGATTGTTTTTTAATGTTTATCTATTTATTTAATATATATGAGTACATTGTAGCTATCTTCAGACATACCAGAAAAGGGCATCGGAGCCCATTACAGATGGTTGTGAGCCACCATATGGTTGCTGGAAATTTAACTCAGTACCTCTGGAAGTAGAGTCAGTGCTCTTAACCACTAAATCATCTCTCCATTCCTGCATTTGATTTTTGAAAAGCCAATTTGTATAAAACTTTGATGGTAAACGCAAGGTAGGAGATGAATTATCAACAAAAATATTTTCAACTTTAATAATAAACATAGCTTCAGTCTTCTTCCAATGTCTATGAATCACCTAGCCTAATCAATGTGCTTTGTTTAAAAACCACAAATACTTGTGCAATTAAAGTAAGTAAGAACCATATTCTGTACCAGGGAAATGCCTGGAAATAATATCAATAATCAAAATACATCTTAATTTTAATTCTTTGTTATGTCTGTTGTTTCTAGCATGTATCTAAGTATATATTTGCCTGTCATCTGTCTGTCTGTCTGTCAATCTGTCTGTCTACTATGTGTAAGAACCTGTGTGCTTGGGTGAAAATCAGTGAGCAGCTTTTTGGATTCAGTGTTCTTCTTTTCCTATGTGGCTTCTGGGGATTGAACTCAAGTCAGCAGACTTGGTAGCAAGCTCCTCTAGTCAGTGTTGCCATCCTTCTTCTTCTAATCTCCAAACTAATTTATGTCCCTCACCTCAGAATCAAAGTATTCTACTCAAGCAATTTCACTAGCGCTATACCAATGCTCAAGAACCTTGTGAGCATTTATCAGCATTTATATCCATTGAGACTAGATAAGCAAATTTAGCTATCAATATGCAGTGTCCTAATAAAAGAAATCTGTCACAATAAGTTTGCTAGACATTTCTTATTCTGAAACCCACTTCTCTTCATTTGATCACTGCCTTTCTCTAAGTTCAGAAAAATGCCAATGAGCTGTTCATGGTAAGAGACTATCTCAGTCTCCATGAACCTTCTCGCTGCTTGAGCAAGCTCGTCATTAAACCTCTGTTTCCAAGATGGGGTTGGACTGGGTAAATGCAAACCAGTAGCCATATGACAGGAAAATCAAAATGCAAATGCAAACTAATTGAAGCTCAATGTCAATTATACTTTTAGAGCAGTTCTTACAAAAGTCGTTCTTTCCCTTCAATTAAATGGTGAAGATAAAGAGGCAAATGAGAGCCAGAATCCAGGATTTCACAATAAAATAGGTTCTGGAAATTCAAATCTCAGAAGAGAATCATTAGCCCCATTCCCTGCAAGCAACTGCCCCAGGGTCAAGGTGACAAGGACGAGGTGAGTTGAAAGTAACTCAGCCAATATACTTTAAAGCATGTAAATACGTAATGGAGATAAATTCCAGCTGATAGATTATGCGTTTATCTAAGATGGCACATCAAAAGAAGCTTCATAAAATCATATTCATAGAATATATGTATTCTGAGGTATGTGTATAAATTCAGTTTCATATCAGTCATCAGAAAAATTACACTTATTTCAATATTAATATTTTTGACAAAAATAAAAATGCCTGTGCATTACTCCATCAATTTTAATCCTAGTGCCCCATGAAAAATTGAGGGAAGAGTCTATAGCTAGACACCTAGAAAACAAGGAAGAAAATATGTAAATTGCTGTATAGTCAAACACTGGTTATAATGATAAATATACTGGACATATAAAATGATTACCGTTGCTGCAATAAAATATAAAGTCAATAGAGGCATATTAGTATATATTTTTCCATTATAATTTTATCAAACAGTATAGTTAAGCCACATTGAATATGCCACTATTTAATATAAAATACCCTAGAGTTTGTATATAGCCTAAGATTTTTGTCTAACATTTCATTATGTAATGAATAATTTGACATCTGCTTATCATCTGGATTACTTATATTTAAGCTGCTACCTCTCATTGGCTTAAGAACTTCGGCTCAGCAAGATTTTTATTGAAACAAAGTTACCAGAAAACCAAAACGAAAGTTTTGAAAAAACTGGTGAGAGGGATTGAATTTTTATTTTAAGCAAGAGTTCTATCTAGATCTACAATATTTGAAAAGTATCAAAACATAATGCTATGACTTAGAATTAACACTTAACTTAGGCTAAGCTATAAACTATGGAGATCTTCTTTATCTTCCTTTCATCTCAGAGTTCGGACACTCACCAGGAGTTTGGAATTTTGCTGAACTTTCATAACCTGCCCTGTAAGGGCAATGTTTTTAGAAGGCAAATATCAACACTGTGTTTTCTAAACAAAATCACTGAGACCAAAAACCAAGCAGAATGAAATTCTGACTCACACTATGGGTCACAAAAGTAAAAGTTTTGAAAGTACAGAGATGGACTCAGTCTTCCAATGTCTTGTTGAGTTGTGGAGTATGAAAGATGGAAAGAGTTCCAGCATTTACAGAGGAACATTGCACAGAGTAATGGCAGTTTATAGAACACTCTGTGGCTTTCTGAAACCATAATGAACCTGGAGAGTGGATAGCAAATCCAGGGGTTTGCTTTTTTTTTTTTTCCAGTGTTCTTAGATACTTGTCTTTTTAACTTCTTGTAGAAATTACTTCTTTATGGGATGTGTACATATACTAACATATTAATTCATTATATACTATAATGTATCAATATGCAATATAAATATTATATATTTACATATTTACTTGTTATATATATATATATATATATATATATATATATATATATATATATATATTTGGTTTTTCAAGACAGGGTTTCTCTGTGTAGCCTTGGCTGTCCTGGAACTCACTTTGTAGACTAGGCTGGTCTCGAACTCAGAAATCCTCCTGCCTCTGCCTCCCAAGTGCTAGGATTAAAGGCGTGCGCCACCACCACCCAGCTGTCATATATTATATATTAACCTATAATATACATTATCCTTTCCATAGTATAGAAATCATCTGTACAATATATATACATATATGATAAAGCACATTACAAAGACAGATTTTTAATGTTTGTAGCAACTAATGTTTGTCAAGTCTGCTGTGACTTATCCAGGATTCATGACATCTTATGTAGTAATAGTTTATTGCAGTTTGCACGTGGTGTGAGTTGAACAGGGTTATGTGCATGCCTCTTCCAAACTCAGAGAGGGAGCTCACTTTATCCCAGTGATTATGGCCCTTGTTGATTGTTAACGTTACTGAACCTTCTATTATACATGGCAGGATCACCTGGCAACATTCTACCAACACAAAGGCAATAAAAATGCAGTATAATTTGAGGCAAAAACTGGCTTTTGTTTTACAGCATTTGTATTCCAGAAATTGCTGTTGAAATCTAATGCGGCAATTCTCTTAGGTGAACGTTGAGTTCAGGGGAGGGAAACTTTTGTTCTATTTTATTTTAATATATTTTTAATTTATTTCTGAGAATTTCATACATGTATGTGTTTTTACTTCTATCACATTCAGTTCCATTCCCTCAACTCCTCTACAAATCTCCCTCATTTAGCTTTCCCAACATCGCATCTTTCTCCTCCTCCTCTTCCTCCCTCTCCTCCATGTTCCTTCTTCTCCTCCTCCTCCCCTCCCCTTCTCCTCCTCCTCCTCCTCCTCCTCCTCCTCCTCCTCCTCCTCCTTCTTCTTCTTCTTCTTCTTCTTCTTCTTCTTCTTCTTCATCTTCTTCTTCTCCACTGAGTCCGCTTAGTGCTACCAGTATATGCACAGGTGCAAGGTGGGGGTGGAGCATCTACTGGAGTCTGGTCAACCTATCAGGGATCATAGACCTAAAGAAAGCTGATTCTCTTTCCCCTAGCCATCAACTCTCTGCAGCCGGAATTGGTATGCATGTGCTGTGCTACTTTCATGCTGGAATGTTCACTGGCTTAATACTGTGCAGCTCTTGCTCAGGTACTCAGAGACAGCAATGTTCTCCCAAGACCACACTCCTGAACATGAGTTCAGGAGTACAATGATCTTGTTATGTCCAGAAGTTACTGACACTCCACTCTCTTACTCTGGCTTTTACAATCATTCCACCCTCCTTTCTGAATTAAACCCTGGGGTGGGAAAGGACTATGATATGTTCAACAGGGAATGTCCAATCTATACAAGCCTTGCACAGACATTTGTTACCAGTACCTTGACCAGTTGTGTGTCTCTGCTTTAAATACTGTTCATTACACACACACACACACACACACACACACACACACACACAAAGCTTCTCTGATAAGGACTGAGAGCTGCACAAATCTATGGGTATGGAAGGAAAGTACATAATTAGAAGTCAGTTTGATACTATGACTATTTAGCAAAATAATAGTAGTAAGTTTATCCCCAGAACCTATTACCTCACTTGACATGGGTTCGTGGTCAGATTCATATTATTAGATAGAAGTTTCCTCTTGTAGAATGTAACTTAAATCCTGCCAGAACGTGACTGAATATTCCTATGGCATTCCAGTCATTACTACACCCATGGGCATGTCTTTCCAGGCCAGTTGATTGTAGTTTATAGATTCATGGCTCAGGAAGACTGATGATGATGATGATGATGATGATGATGATGATGATGATGTCCCAGCAGCCTGCACTGCAACTTCTGGTGTTGTAAAAGCTAGGCAACATAGAAAAAACTTCCAGATCAGCCCTTGCTTGATCTCTCTAAATCCGATGACAAGGTGCATGTTTTTTTTTTTTTTCAGGAAAAGGATTTTACAACCAAATTCTTGTGAGCAATGAAAGACAACAGCATTAACCTCTATTATTTGGTGGGTTTCTGTGACCTCTCTGACAAACAACTCAAAGGAAGTATTCCACGCATGGAACTAGACATTTTTATTTGACAACCTATGCATTCTGGGAGGAATGCTATCCCCGGTGTAGGATTAACTCCATTTAAACTGTTCTATACACACACACACACACACACACACACACACACACACACACACACACATACACACACTCACATACACACATGAAAATTTATAACATAGTAATAAGCCTCTATATAGTTTTCTTCAAACATCTTCAGTGTTGTTCACCCTTCACAGACTCCCTCCTCTGCTCTACCCTTGAATCAAGAGAAGAAATTTTATTCACATTTTCCAGAAGAAATATAACTAGAAAGTGTATTGAATAGAGAGCCACATATGCTGGGGCAAGTGACATCTGAGATTGGACATTGTTACAATAAGGAAAACTAAGCATGTAGCCTAGGGCTGTTGCCTTTGGCACTAGGAAAAAAAATAAGAGAAAAAAAAACCAGCAGTAGTCAAAATGAAACATAGTCATGATCAGACCAAATTAGAAAACAGAGTAGTTCACACATGGCAGCCCCCCCCACCTCCAAATATAATTGGAAAGAGCAGTCTTCATTCAAATGTTTGAATTTGCATTCTCAGTTTCCCATGATAAGTACTTCGTTGAAAAGTCATCTGACTTGCATTCATACAGATAAGCATGCATAAGGCTCTACTACAATCAACGGGTCAGCAGCCAGCCAGATTCCTTAGGACCCTATGGTCTTGTGTGGAGGACTAACAACAGGAAGAATCTAAGATCATCCAGAAAAATCCTCAGATTCATCATGACCTTCTCCTTCCCAGCTATTTGTCACATGGTCATCATGACAGCAGAGTTCCTCATAGGGACTACAGTGAACGGATTCCTTATCATTGTGAACTGCTATGACTTGATCAAGAGCCAAACGTTCCTGATCCTGCAGACCCTCTTGATGTGCACAGGGCTGTCCAGACTCGGGCTGCAGATAGTGCTGATGACGCAAAGCTTCTTCTCTGTGTTCTTTCCATACTCTTATGAGGAAAGCATTTACAGTTCAAAGATAATGTTCGTTTGGATGTTCTTCAGCTCGATTGGCCTCTGGTTTGCCACATGTCTTTCTGTCTTTTACTGCCTCAAGATTTCAGGCTTCACTCAGCCCTGGTTTCTTTGGCTGAAGTTTAGAATTTCAAAGCTCATATTTTGGCTGCTTCTGGGCAGTTTGCTGGCCTCTTTGGGCACTGCCACTGTGTGTATCGAGGTAGGTTTTCCTTTAATTGAGGATGGGTATGTCCTGAGAAACACAAGATTAAATAATAGTAATGTCCAGCTAATGAGAAATAATGACTTGCTCCTCATCAACCTGATCTTACTGCTCCCCCTAACTGCGTTTGTGATGTGCACCTCTACGCTATTCAGTTCTCTTTACAAGCACATGTACCGGATGCAAAGCAATTCTCACAAGCTGTCAAATGCCAGAACCGAAGCTCATATAAATGCATTAAAAACAGTGACAACATTCTTCTGTTTCTTTGTTTCTTACTTTGCTGCCTTCATGGCAAATATGACATTTAGAATTCCATACAGAAGTCATCTGTTCTTTGTGGTGAAGGAAATCATGGCAGCCTATCCGGCCGGCCACTCCGTCATAATCATCTTGAGTAACTCTAAGTTCAAAGACTTATTCAGGAGAATAATCTGTCTACAGAAGGAAGAGTGAAAAGGAGACTGTCTGCTTCCCTGTGATGGATTTCTGCTGTTTTCTGTGCCCTCTCTCCTGGCCAGTTCCTCCCAGGCTATACTCAAAACATGCAAGTCAATCATTTTACCTTGAATGGATAGAATGTCAGTCTTCCATGAACTGTGTACCCAAAACATTGTGATTTAATTAGTAACTATTAATTGCCTGCAGCACCAACTTTGTTTTAGAAATTAGAATCAGGCTTAAGAATTCATTGGGTCAGTCAAAATTGGAATTCTATTGTCTGTCTTTCCAGGTCATTGGGAATCTTCTGGTTGAAAGAAGGGAAACCATCTAAATGGAGTTACAACTTTACAGAGCATATGAATATTGGTTGTTTGGTACACTTAAATGTTAATGAATAGATTCATTCAATAGCAAAATGCAAATGGCATGATATTATTATATATACTAAGGGTGACAGTCTAGCTCTCTTCGGTAACAGGGTAAGGTCTCGTCCATTTTTGTCCCCAAGTGGATGACGGCAAGGGAGGGTCAGCTGCCACTTGAGCCTGCCTACAGAAACATGCAAGAACAAAGAAGGATCTCTGTTTTTGTTTTGTCTTTAGCAAAATGAAGAGAAATTTTCAACCTCCTGGAGTGTCAAATTTATTTCCAGAGAAAACACCTGGAGGGGGTTGCTGAATGAAAAGTCTCAGAAGGAAGCGTTCCCTGAGAGACCTGACTTTATCCCTCACTGGGACTCTGGTCTGGGTACAGTAGCACTAAGTGGATCAGGGACTTAAGTGAAAAGTTGGGTATTAGCCCAAAAGCTCAGAATAAGCAAGATACAATTCACAGACCACATGAAGCTCAAGAAGAAGAAAGACCAGTGTGGGTACTTTGTTTTTTCTGAGAAAGGGAACAAAATACTCACAGGAGCAATTATGGAGACAAAGTGTGGGGCAGAGACTGAAGGATAGGCCATCCAGAGACGGTCCTACATGGGGATTTATGCTATAAACAGTAACCAAACTTAGACATTATTGTGGATGCCAAGAAGTGCTTGTTGAAAGGAGCCTGATATGGCTGTCTCCTGAGGGGCCCTGCCAGAGCCTTACAGATACAGAAGCAGATGCTAGCAGCCAACCATTGGAATAAGTGTGGGGTCCCCAATAGAGGAGTTGGAGGGAGGACTGGCAGAGCTGAAAGGGTTTTCAGCCTCATGTGAAGAAAAATGATGTCAGCCAACCAGACCCCCCAGGGCTCCCAGGGACTAAGCCATTAACCAAAGGGTACACATGGTTCCAGCCAAATTTGTAGCAGAGGGATGCCTTGTCGAGCATTGGTAGGAAGAGAGGCCCTTGGTCCTATGAAGGCTCGATAGATACCCCAGCATGGGGAAATCGGGGGCGGGGGGAGTTGGGGCATCTTCTTAGAGGCATGGAGAGGGAAGATGGGTTGAGGGTTTTCTGGGAGGGGGATAAACCGGGAAAGGGTATAACATTTGAAATGTAAATGAAGAATATATTCAATAAAAAAAAGAAAATGTTGGGATTTGATTTGAGGAGGAAAAATAATTTTTTGAAACAACTTCCATTGCTTGGGATACCAGTCCAAATCTGAAAATTCCTCTTCAACTCCTAAACCACATGTCTTACTTTAATCATAAAAAAAAAAGTAATTAAAATTGATTGAAGGTTGCTGGTTGATAGGCATATATGTACACAATGGTTTACTATACTACCAGATAAAAATTTGAAAATATTCTAACAATGTTGCCACTGATCTCTGAAGAAAAGTTTTTCATATTTGAACAGACACTGAACTCACTTGGGATATTTGTGTGAAGTCACATTTTTAGTCCCAGCATGAGTGTTTATGATTCAGTGGCTTGGGAAGCACCTGAGATTAGCATTGTTAACATGTCTCCACATCATATTCCTGCCTGTGACTTGGAAACACTTTGAAAACCAGTGGTTCACAGTAACAGTGGTTAAGGACCTAATTTCTGAGGCCTAGTTAGAAAGATTTGCACTTTATTAGTTGCTTCACATATTAACTTGGAAAATTATTATACTCTCTACCTTAACTTCTTCATCTCTAATATATGACTGTAAAAGAAGCTACTCTGATTCAACAGTGAGTTTCGATGTGTCAGCCAGTATAAAAGCACTTTAAGCCATTCCTCATGTAGAGCAGAGGTAAGTTAAGGCAGAAATGTTATATTGTTATATTCTTTATTTCTTAAACAAACTTCTCTACTAATTTGAGAGTGTAATTTTAAAATTGAAAAATGATTTTCATACTTTAAGAACAGAGATGGTGTATACTCCAGTTTAAAATAATATACTAGATTTTTATTTGAATGAAGAAGCGTAAAAGGATTCCAATTCAGTTGTTGGGGAGCACCTGAGACAGGCAGTGCTTCCAAGTCTCCATATAATATTACTGCTGGGGGCTTAAGGACACTTTGAGAACATTGATTTACAGACACAGTGGTTAAGGACCTAATTTCCAAGGCCAAGGTCAGGTTTGCCCTTCATCAGTTGCTAGCTAGTTACATTAACTTGGCAAGCCCCTTGGTATGTTAGAAAAAAATGACAGACAGGGATGAGAGGAGTGAAACACCAGAGGACACCAACAGGACAGCATGCATATGGGGTGGGAGCTAAGGTAGGTGACAAGACAATGCATGGTGACACCCATGATGCCATCACCTATAGCACACTGTTTGGGCATTGTGGTTTCTTGATCTGATTAACAAATGAAAAAGTACACCTTTCTTTGAGGAAACTGTCAAGATACCATAGTGTAACACATATGGCTTAAGCAGACTCAGCAGGAGGTCTGTGGCACTTGAGAATCGATCAGCATTTCTGAGGGTGCTAAGAAGGTTCCTCTTCTTTACAGCAGTCACTGACTGTGTATTTGTAAAAAGGTCACTTTAGTGCTGTTCTGTGTACAACAAGCTTGACTCCCTAAAATGAACTCAAGCTTACCTTGCTCCATCTGGACACGGAGACAGGTAGAACTGGAGTGTCTTTTCTTGTCCTGATGATAGAAATACTTCTACTCTTAGCTCCAACTGGATTCTCTGCTTTTTCCCTTGAGAAGGAAAATACAGCTGTTGCCAAGTCCCCAAAGTCACTGTACACTGGCCAGACAACTTTTCCAAATGACGCTTGAGAACAGTTCCCACACAAAGTCACTGTTCTTTTACCCAGATAGTGTCTAAGCTTGTTCTGATTACTTGCCCTTGCTCTCAAGTGTGTAGTTTGATAAGGGACCGTAAGAAGAATGGTAATCCCCATTACCAGCAGAGAGAAGGAACAGAAAAGAGTGGCTTCTCAGCACCTCTTCTGTGGAGTACCTGTGTCTGTTTTGTGAAGACATCTGATGATGGCCACATATAGACAACCTTTCCCAACACCCTCAGGGATAAACTGACACAAGTATGACTTTCAGTATCGAGTCCTTGCCCTTCCAACAAGTTTCTAGAGATTTCCATCTTCCCGCTATCAGTTCTCTTACTGCTCTGACAGGTCATTCTTACTGTGTTCCAGGCTGAATCCATGGGCCTAGCTCTCTTATGCCGATCGCTCTTCACCTGTACTGAGTTCTGTTTCTATCTTGCCACATCTAGAATCCCCAACACCAAAACTGCACTTGATACAAAGGAAAGTTAAAGCTCAATCATCAAACACAAGAGGGCAGCAGTTATGCCCAACAAATAAACTCATTCTTATGTGTTTCTTCTGAAAAAAAAATCTATTTTAAGCCCCTATTAAGTTATAGATGAGTTCAATCAGTTACCTGCCATGTGGTACAAATTACTACTACAGAGAATTCTCAGTTAATTCATTGGTATAAGTGCTTTGTTTAAGTAGTACTCATAAAGAACTTGCTTTAAAGCCCAGAAATTCAAAACTCAGTGCACTATAGTATTCATTTACCACATTACCTTCTCAACATTGTTGGGAACTGGAAATAGCTTGTACATCGCATATATTTCATGTGGAATAAAGGTTTATTATACATGCAGAATTATCTACGTCGAAGGAGAGAGTCTTCAGCGGTTTATAGCATTTCCATCTCAGATAATGCATTCTTAAGAGCACTGGAAGGGATGCCAAGAGGTTGCCTCTGCTATTTTTCCATGCCAACATCAGCTTCACTGCTGCCCTCCTTGTTCTAGGAGAACTTCAAAGAAATTGTCTAACTCGAGGCATCTTTTATTTATTCATTTCTCACACAGGACATAAGAGCACTATGCATGTGACATTTTTTACATTGTTTTACTTCACGTGCTTACTGTTTTATCTTTGATAGACAAGTACTTTCAATATTTCGGAGGAATGGAACCATACTACAATGAAGTTTTAGTCCCGAATATACAATAGCAGTCAACTAATCAAAAGCAGGCACTTGAATACATGCTTTGGATTAAGAAACTGATGCCTCTCTGTTAAATAAAAACAGAGATGAAATCAGATAATTCTATTTCCAAAAGATGTAATAAGTTTAGCTGATTCAATTTTATTGACAATTTCAAAAGAAAAAAGGATCTCTTTGAGTTGAACTTTGTGAAATAGTACAGGAAATTTTCCTTTTCTTCTTCAGTTTATCAACTAGGACAAAATGTAAGGTAGTGTACTGCCACCTAGTGGTTGAGTAGTCACTTGCAGTAAATACTCCCTGAAATGTGTAGACACCCATCAAAAGAGAAAATTTTGTATTCCATGGAAAGTATGAAAAGAGGAATGAGTGCCTAGGTCAAAGAAAAATTTGTAGTAAATATGAGTAAGTCATTTATCTCCTTCAAATGCAAAAAATATTTAAAAATTGAAAATAAAGAAATGGCAGTTTTAAAATAGAAGTATGTTCAAATATAAACAAGATCACCTCACCAAAAATGACCGATCTTTTATTAAAGATGTTGTATTGGATTTATGCTATGTTTTAAATAAAACAACTTTGAGAAATATCATGAAATAATTACTTATGAAATTATGCGATGCATTAAATAATAAGTGGAATGGTGAAAATGGACTAGAAGACATACATGAAACAATTTTGTGACACAAGGTTGGCCATACATTTGTATTATTTTAAGTTGTTCGATAGTTTCTTGGGGATTCATTATATAATTTTACTTCTATTTGTTTTTTGAAAAGTTTTAATCTCACCAAGACGTATCTTAATTAAGTTTCCTAACTTTAAACTAGTAACAATGTCAAGTCACACCTCAGATGTTAAGAACGGGGTACTTGGGGCAGTCTCAGAATAGCTGTCTCTCACTGTGTGACTATGGTAGTTTCTCAGCCTACTGAGTAGGATGTCTCAGGAGTCCCAGTCTGGCAGTGATAGAAGCCCAGAAAGATTTAGGAGAGTCACTTGGGTGGCCCCCATTCCTGGATGAAGCTTTGACACGCTGGACGAACTATCAGGGAAGAAATCACAGCTGCAGCAACAATGGCTTTTACTAGTTTCATTTTGTCCTTTGTCAGGTACCAGGGCTTGTTTGGGTTTTGTTTTTTGTTTTGTTTTGTTTTCATTTTGTTTTATGTTTTAGATTTGATATCCTGTTTGTCATTGTTTCTGCTAATATCTTGAAGTCTTTCCTCTATGCTGTCCTCTAGTCGGTTCAGATCTTGATGTGGAGCATGAAGACCTTTGAAGCCAGTTTTGACTGGGTTTTGGCAGGGCGACAGACAGGGGTCTTATTTCACCCTTCTGTGTGCAGCTATTCAGTCTCCCTTGCACCAGTTTTAAAAGAAGCTGCCCGCCATGGCTTCTATGGATGCTTTAGCATCTTTGTGAAGAATTTAGTTGCTTGGAGATGCAGGGACGTTTTCCTTTTCTTTGCTCTGTCCCAGCCATTTATGTGCCTATTTTTCATACTGTGTCTGGAAATTAGATATTGAGGTATCCCTTTTTTCCCCAACTCTTTTTCAAGTTTGCATTGGATATTTGGAATTTATCATTGCTTATAAATTTTAGGATTCCAATTCTGGGAAGAATGTGATTAATATTTTAAGACTCTTTTGGCTAGTGATAGTAATAAAAATAGCAACTTTATTCTTCTAATCCATTTTTAATCCATTTTAATCCTTTAGTTTTCTTCCACCAGTGTTTTGTAGTGTTCGTTTTATCAGTCTTTCACTTCCCTTGTTAAGCATGTATGTGGATATTTTATTTTTGCAGCTATTGTTGATGACAATAAGGCTCTTGACCCAATGATAGTAAGGTCCATTTCCAAAGTCAGTCAGATTTCACATTACTTATCTAATTAGGATTGACATTATATGGACTGTGAAGTTTTCCCACAGGCAGACTTGGCAGTGTCTACACTGATTGCGCACTGACTGGCACTCAGTTTCATCTTTATTTGCAGAAAATGAGTACACTTCCCCTAGTTGTGGAGCCAGGGTAATTAATGGGGTGGTTTAATGGGATGTTTGGGTAACCTTAATATACTTTTAAGCCAGCACCTTATAGAATTGCTAGTTTTGATCTCTTTACCTCCTTTATTTTACAAATCATGTGTCTTAGTAACTTTCTACTGCTGTGACAAATCACTATTATATAAGACAGTGTATAAAGGAAAGTATTATTAGGCTTATGGTTTCATAGACTTGGGGTCCATGGTTGTAGAGCAAAGACCTAGTGGTGGGAACAACTGAGAGCTCACATCCTGAATCAGGAGGCAGAGAGAACACACTAAGGATGATGAAATATATATATATATATATATATATATATATATATATATATATATATACATATATATACGTATATATATATGTATATATATATACGTATATATATGTATATATATATATATTCTTTTTTACTTAATCTTTTTTTTTACACTCCAGATTTTATTCCCCTCCCAGTCCACCCTCCGACTGTTCCACATCCTATACCTCCTCTCCATCCCCCGTTTCCTTGAGGATGTCCCCACCCCCCTATCCCCTCACTACCAGACCTCTAAACTCCCTGGGGCCTCCAGTCTCTTGAGGGTTAGGTGAATCTTCTCTGATTGAACCCAGACCCAGCAATCCTCTGCTGTATATGTGTTGGAGGCCTCATATCAGCTGGTATATGCTGACTGTTTGGTGTTCCAGTGTTTGAGAGATCTTGGGGTCCAGATTGAGACTGCTGGTCCTCCTTCTCCTCAGCTTCTTCTAGCTTTCCCCTGATTCAACTACAGGGGTCAACAGCTTCTGTCCATTGGTTGGGTGAAAATATCTGCATGTGACTCTTTCAGCTGCTTGTTGGGTCTTTCAGAGGGCAGTCATGCTAGGTCCCTTTTGAACCTCAAAGTCAGACCCATAGCACAGCTCTTCCAACAAGGCCACACCTCCTATTCCTTCCCAAACAGATCCACTAACTGAGGATCAAGTATTCAAACAAGAACCTATAGAGACCATTCTCACTCAAACTACCAGGAAGTGCTTTTTGAATCAGCAGCAGCAACAGCCTTGAGCTCAGATGACACCATAATGAAAACAGACATCATGCCAATTTTTATCTATTCTAGAATACTTGGTGTCCAGTAGAGACCGGCAGAGAAGCCATTTTCAACACATGAGTGAAGAAACATTACTAATTGGTTCCTAATGATGCCATTTTATACATATGCATTCTGTAATATATGCTGTTTGTTAACATTACTTGGTAAAAAAATATAGACAATTCCCACAGGCCTTAATGATACAACTCATCCTGCACTAAATTCAGATTGCAAGAAACTTCTCACCATTCACATTCCCGGCAAAATGTCTCTCTTTTATCTGAGAAACACCAGAGAAAGAGGCAGAGAGACAAAGACAGAGACAGAGACAGAAAGAGACAGAGAGAGATAAACTCCTTTCTTTCTCTCCATGTCTGTCTGCTGACTAAGTTTCTACTGGTCAACTGTCCCCAGAAAGCAGTTACAAGGTTGTCCAGTACATGCACGATAGCTCAAACTGCACTGAGTTCATAAGCAATGCTTGTTGGCTCCAGAGAGGTCACTGCATACTAGTGATACCTACCTTTGTTCATCTCTAGTTTCTCAAGTATCAGCTTACTATATTATCCATGGAGCCCAATCATTTCTTTTCTTTATAAATTATGGAGAATTTCAGATGGTAAGAGAAGATCATCTAAGCACAAGGTCTGCCATAAAACCTCCTGCTTTAGAGATTAACAAATTTGCACAGTAGAAAGTTTGCAAGATTCTGGTGTATTGTGCAGTGATCAGCGATGTCTCTGAGTCAGGAGGTTTAGAAAATAGGAACTTCCCAGCTGGCAAGATTTCTGTCCTTAATAAACCAGATGTGTTCTCTGGAATTCATGCCACTGTGGGTCTTTTTATCTTGCTCTGTTTTGTATTTTTGCCTATAAAAGTCCCTGAATTAGAATTTGCCGTGATTTAAATCATTCTGCCTTTCAGTTTTCATCTTTTCTGCCTGAAAGTTGAATGCACACAATAGTGATAGCTAAATTCCACCCATGCATTCCTGTGTCTCCATCGTTTCTTTCTCTTAACTACACTTTCCATTTTTAGCTTACTGACTTAATCCTTTAAAAACTCTGTCCTCTCATGTAACTTTTAGTTGGTTTTGGATTACTTCCAACTTGTGTTTCTTCCTCAGCAAATGAAGTGCTTAAAACAAAGGGAGGTATTCTAGAAGACTAGAACACATAGCTGTGTGGGCAGCAGGCTTGCTTGGTAGAATGTATAAGCGTGGCTGCCTTGATCTCTGGAGACCCTGATGAAGAGTGTGTGGATCTGAAGACTCAACTGCCACTCTCCAGATAAACTCCCTGTTGCTCTTCTCACATAACATCCTTTCTGTTTCCTCCTTTCAAACCTTTTTCTCTGTTATTTTTCATATTCACCTCCCTCCCCTGAGTATGTGTGCCAGACGTAAATTACATGTAAAGCTGAAAAAGCAATTTGCAAGAACCGGTTTCTTGCTTACACCATTCAGGTAGGTTCCAGGAATTTACTCAGATCTTCAGGTTTGGTGACAAGCACCCTCACCTGTTGAGCCATCTTGCCAGGTTAGCAGTGATCTAAGGGCTAATAGCTAATGCATATTCAGATATGGATGCAGAATAAAGAATGACAGTTTTTAGTTGACTCTGTCTTCTTGTGGAGTCCCTATCCCCTCTGGGTTCCTCAGTCCTTCCCCCAACTCTTCTACAAGACTTCTCCAGCTCCATCTAATGTTTGGCTGTGGGTCTCTTCATTGGTTTTGGCCAGCTGCTATGCGGAGTCTCTCAGAGGACAGTTTTGCTAGGCTTCTGTCTACAAGCATAACTGAGTATCAATAATAGTATCAAGGACTGGTTCTTGCCCATGAGATGAGTCTCAAGTTGGGCCATTCATTGGTTGGCCAATCCCTCAGTCTCTGCTCCATCTTAACCCCTGCATTTCTTGTAGGCAGGACAAACTTTTGGTCAAAGGTTTTATGGATGTGTTGTGGTGTCTTTATCCCTCCACTGGGAGTCCTGCCTGGCTACAGGAGGTAGCCACTTCAAACTCCATCTACTTGGAGTTTCAATTAGAGTTATCCTCATAGATACCCTGGAGCCTCCCCCATCCCACCCAGCATACTTGGGCTGAACTTATGCCCCTGGACATTCATAGCAGATGTGCAGCTTGACTTTCATGTGGGTCCCTCAACAACTGGAACAGCAACTCAGCCTGACTCTGTTGCCTGCATGCAGATACTGTACCAGTAACTGGGTTGCCTTGTCTGGCCTCAGTAGGAAAGGATGTGCCTGGTCCTGCTTGTCAGGAGGTGACCAAGTAGGTTGATGCCCTGGGCAGAGTGTGTGTGTGTGTGTGTGTGTGTGTGTGTGTGTGTTGGGGGGGAATTATGGGGGGGTTTCTTCCTCTTCTCAGAGAAAAAAGGGAGGGGGATGGAGGAGGAACTTGTGAGGGGAACTGTGAGGAGGAGGAACTGCAATCAGAATGTAAAGAGAATAAATTAATTAATGAAAACCCAAAAAAAAAAAAAAACTTTTTTTAAAAAATGACAATTTTTGTCACTAGGTGGCAGAATTTTGCTATGGTATTGATTTTTCAGCCATGTTGGGAAGTAGAGAAAGAAATTTAAGTAAAAAGAACTGAATTTGCTATAGAAGATGACTCTATACCACACCACACATCAGTTCAATAGAATTTGGGTTTTGTTGCAAAAATATGAAATTTGATGGAATACTTATCTTAGTTTCCAAGTAAAACACTTCAAAGGTTTTCAAATTTTAGAAAAATCATATCCAAACATTGAAAAATACTACGAAAATGAGTATGTATCTTATATCATGAATATGTTTACTTTCTGTGTATTTTATATTTGTGTATTTCATTTCTGTGTGTACATATCTCCCTTATTTAATTTTGCGTTATCAAAGTATTTAGCATGGCACAGCAAGATTCATTAAAATTTGGCATTTTACTCTTTAAAGACTTATTGTGGACCTTTGGAAGGACCCTGTTATCTGACCACAAAATGGCTTTCTATGATGATGCTCCTTTGCTTGTCAGAATTTGTTATTTTGTTAACAATTGTCTTTACATATTAATACTTCAAGAAAGAAAACTAAGTGCAGGACAAAAGAACATCTCAAAAGTATTCTTTTCTGATAAAATAGTTGTTATTGACTCTTTACTTTCTATCTGAGGGAATCTTAATTTGAATTTTAGTCCCCTTTGTCTGCTTTATTTAAATGTTGTTGTGTTGAGAGAAATCCTTATTTTTCATCTATCAAAACTCAATTCTAGCCAGGCGGTGGTGGCGCACGCCTTTAATCCTAGCACTTGGGAGGCAGAGGCAGGAGGATTTCTGAGTTCGAGGCCAGCCTGGTCTACAAAGTGAGTTCCAGGACAGCCAGGGCTACACAGAGAAACCCTGTCTCGAAAAACCAAAAAAAAAAGCAAAAAACAAAAAACAAAAAAAACCTCAATTCTAAGTCATTATCTGTAGTTCTAACAGGAAATAAAGTTAAATAATGTTGTTAGGCTTTCATTTGACCAAGGCATTATAGTGCTCCCATTTCTGTCTAGTTTCTCTGAAGAAGGTGTCGATTTCTCCATAAACAGCCTCTGTTTTTCCTTATCCATTGATCTTGTCATCATCCCTCTGGATGATACCCTTGCCCTTTTCCCTGGATCTTTTGAGTATCATAAAGGCTTCTGTTGAAATCAGAATTCAGCTCTAGCCTCAGCAGGTTTGGGTCAGGCTGTATGGTTAATAATTAATTCCATGTCTTAGATAAAGGTCAGTCAGATATTGTTTCGCTTCATGAGTCTCTCTGTAGTCTAAATTCCCTAGTATCATTGCTACCTAGAGCATGTCCTAGGCCTCTTAACCTTCTTGTTGTCTGGGTAGTTCTTCCAGTGCAGGCATTGTCTTGCTTTCATAAAAAATTCACAGATGGAAAACATATTTTGTAATAGAACAAAGCTTAGGTACGTGTTAACACTTGCATCACCCAACAGCACTTTTCCTATGCGAAGAGCAAATTGGATGAGAATGTTCCTGCCATGCTGAGGCTTTTAGCAAGTCCTCGTTGGACAGTTATTCTTATGCTTGACATTCTGCAAAGTACTGAGAACATGCAGGTACATGAGATGAGTATGATCTGTGCCTTCTCAGAGTTAACAGCTAGTGTGAGGGAGAGACGAGTAAGCTGGGAAGACAGGTTCAGAATGGAGAGTTCAGATGGGAGATGTTCAAGATACCGTGGGAATCCAGAGAATGGGAGGCTAATCAACAACTGGGTAATCAAGGAAAGTATATAAATTATTGGTGCTGTGCAAGAATATGCCTTGGGAGTGATTTCACCACCTAGTTATGCTCAAATACCTTGTGGATCAGGGATTTGTGAAGAGCACATTGAGGTCAGTTCTCTGATGCAGGGTCTGGGATCTCTGCCAGAAACACTCAAACGGCTGGGAAATGAAATTGTGGGAGGTGTCCCAACTCACAAGTCTAGCACCTGGGCAGAGACTATCAGCTGCAGCACCTACACATGGCCTCTCTATGAGACCCAACATGAAAACCCAATCTACTGGCATCCGAGGACTCCAGAGAATGTGTTCAATGAGAGAGGTTGCAGCCATCTTTGTAAAACTCAATACGTTGTTGAATATTTTCTGAATTATTTGTACCTAAAGGTTGTGTGAAAGTTAGCTGTGCAAAACGTAATAGTGTTATGGAATATGTGGACTTAAAGCATGTATAGAATTTACCTACATGAAATAGAGGTGTTCCAGGCAGAAGGAATATGACAGGTCCATGCCTCCACTCAAGGGATGAATTGCAAGGAGCAATTAGAAGGAGCTCAGAATAGCTGCTGCTTCAAGTATGAGGAGGAATTGGTAAGGGATGGGCCTAGCCAGGAAGGTGGTAATGGTGCCTAGGGAGCAGATCATTTAGGGCTGGAGTCCTCACAAGTTTTTACAGAAGACATACAAGCTAAGGCCTGTCCTGCACTAAAAATAATTGTTTTTGATGGACAGGAGAGTTGCCAAGATTAGACAGAAACACAGTAAGCAGAAGACTAAAATTAATTAAGATTAATTTCAAGTTTGAAGGGTGGGGAAGGGTCACCTTGGGGTTTGATAATTAGTGAGAAGGAGTCTTGCTATTCCTCTATTTTATTCAATTATCTCTTAAGGTTTGTGGAAATAAAAAAACATACACATCAGTGGTTCTCAACCTATGGATCATGATCCCCCCACCCCTTCACAGCAGTTGCATATCAGATAGCCTGCATATCAGGTATTTACATTATGACTCATAATAGTAGCAAAATTACAGTTTTGAAGTAGCAAAAAATAATTTTATGACTAGAACCACCACAACATGAGGAACTGTATTAAAGGGTCATGTAGCATTAGAAAGGTTGAGAACCACTGCTATAGTTGAAAACAAGCTGGTATAAGAAAATTAGGAATCAGAGTCCAAATGAGCTCCAAACAACACCTTCCAGTGATCCTTTTACAAAGTAGTCATGGACAGTGGTAAGTGGCTATGACATGTGACAATCTGTATAGATGCTGCCAACCAGGGAAGCTCACAGAACCCTTGGTGTCTGGGGTTTTCACTGAGGCCTGATCCTGTAGATGTAGTTGATTATCTTCACAGCAGTCTCTCTGGAGACTCAACTGACAATGTCATCCGTCACACTAATAGATTATTGTCTGTGGCCCAGGTCCCCAGGGTACAGACACTTATTAGGGGGGGACAGTCATTATAAGAATATAGAGATTATCTCCTACAAGCACAAAGCAAAGTTCCTTTTCTCTGGAATGAGGGCAATTCTACTCTGTGTAATAAGGAGAGGGTTGCTAAATAAAGAGTAAAAATCAATTTGGTGATGATTGAGAGTAGAGGTGCTGTTAATAAGATAGGCAACTGGATTGCAGGATGATGGACAGGGGGAAGACATGGGGCTGTTAACTCGGGTTTAGAACTTCAGATGAGAAGTCTACCCTACAATGTTAACTGACCTCAAAATGGTAGTTGTGGCCAAAGAAACACACCTGCATCAATGGGAAGAAGGGGACTGGTAGCAGAGGTAGGAGAGGTGACTGATATGTAGACCCTGTAGGCAGGATTGGAGTTTCTAGGAACAGCTTCCTTGCCAGCCTGTCCTACTCTGAAGTGAGGAAATGACCTTAGAAAGGTCTCCTCCCACTACCAGATATTTTTCAGGAACTACTCTATATAGTATTTCTAATAGAATTCTACTTTATTGGAGGTACTCTATCACCCTGCAAGATAGATTTTACTTGCCATATAAATGTGAATTATTTTTTAGTCGATGAAACCAATTAACATGGCTGCAATTTATTTCACATAGAATGGTATTTTGCTCAATTTTAGTTCATAATCTCTCCCATCTCAATAGTATCTGCCACACAATTCAGTCTTTATCTGTACCTCTGGTATATAGATCTCAGGTCAGTTTCTTGTTGCAACTTGCTAATGATGTTCAGTTCCTTAGCAGACCCATGAAATTTTGCTTAGTAATATCCATTACTTAACCTTAGCCCTCAGTCTGTCTTTCATCCTTTTCCTTTTAAACGTGCTTTGGGGGAATTAACAGAGCTAAGAAGCCTCCCCTAGGTATGGGTCTGCACTTTACGTTTCTCTCAATAGGTGAAATTTCCCAAGAACCTGACTCTGCCTCTACAGACTGATTAAGTTGCCACTGTTAGGCTGGTCTCCGGATGATGGTAATTGAAAGGTACTCAAAAGCCACCAAAGCCAGGGATTGAAAGGAGGTGTCTCAGGGTTGTTTTGATTTGCATTTCCCTAATGACTAAGGATGATGAACATCTCTTTAGGTGCTTCTCAGCCATTAGATTTTCTTCAGGTGAGAACTCTTTGTGTAGCTCTGTACCCCATTTTTTAATAGGGTTACTTGCCTCTCTGGAGTTTAACTTCTTGAGTTCTTTGTATATCTTGGATATTAGCCCTCTGTCGGATGTAAGGTTGGTAAAGATCATTTCCCAGTTAGTTGGTTGCCGCTTTGTCTTTTTGACAGTGTCTTTTGCCTTGCAAAAACTTTGTAATTTAATGAGGTCCCATTTGTCTATTCTTGATCTTAGAGTATAAGCTATTGGAGTTCTGTTCAGGAAATTCTCCCCTGTGCCCATATGTTCAAGGTTCTTCCCTAGTTTCCCTTCTATTAGTTTCAGTGTGTCTGGTTTTATGTGGAGATCTTTGATCCACTTAGAATTGAGCTTAGTGCAAGGAGATAAGGATGGGTCAATTTGCATTCTTCTGCATGTTGACCTCCAGCTGAGCCAGCACCATTTGTTGAAAAGGCTATCTTTTTTCCACTGGATGGTTTTAGCTCCTTTGTCAAAGATCAAGTGACCATAGGAGTGTGGATTCATTTCTGGGTCTTCAATTCTGTTCCATTGATCTACATGTCTGTTACTGTACCAATACCATGCAGTTTTTAACACTATTGCTCTGTAGTACAGCTTGAGGTCCGGGATACTGATTCCCCCAGAGGTTCTTTTACTCTTGAGAATAGTTTTAGCTATTCTGGGTTTTCTGTTATTCCAGATGAATTTTTGAATTGCTCTTTCTAACTCTATGAAGAATTGAGTTGGGATTTTGATGGGGATTGCATTGAATCTGTGTATTACTTTTGGTAAGATGCTCATTTTTACTATATTAATCCTGCCAATCCATGAGCATGGCAGATTTTTCCATCTTCTGAGGTCTTCTTCAATTTCTTTCTTCAGAGACTTGAAGTTCTTGTCATACAGATCTTTCACTTGTTTGGTTAGAGTCACGCCAAGATACTTAATATGGTTTGTGGCTATCGTAAAGGGTATTATTTCTCTTACTTCTTTCTCAGCCTGCTTATCCTTTGAGTATAGGAAGGCTTCTGACTTGCTTGAGTTGATTTTATATCCGGCCACTTTGCTGAAGTCGTTTATCAGCTGTAGGAGTTCTCTGGTGGAGTTCTTTGGGTCGCTTATGTATACTATCATATCGTCTGCAAATAGTGATAGTTTGACTTCTTCCTTTCCAATTTGTATCCCTTTGACCTCTTTTTGTTGTCTAATTGCTCTAGCTAGAACTTCAAGTACTATATTGAAAAGATATGGAGAGAGAGGGCAGCCTTGTCTAGTCCCTGATTTTAGTGGGATTGCTTCAAGTTTCTCTCCGTTTAGATTGATGCTGGCTACTGGTTTGCTGTAAATTGCTTTTACTATGTTTAGATATCAAAAACACAGGAGACAGCAGTTGTTGGCGAGGATGTGGAGAAAGAGGAACACTCCTCCACTGCTGGTGGAATTGCAGGCTGGTACAACCACTCTGGAAAGCAGTCTGGCGGCTCCTCAGAAAACTGGGCATGACACTTCCGGAGGATCCGGCTATACCACTCCTGGGCATATACCCAGAGACTTTACCTGCATGCAATAAGGACACATGCTCCACTATATTCATAGCAGCCTTATTTATAATAGCCAGAAGCTGGAAAGAACCCAGATGTCCCTCAACGGAGGAATGGATTCAGAAGATGTGGTATATTTACACAATGGAATACTACTCTGCAATTAAAAACAATGAATTCACGAAATTCCTAGGCAAATGGTCAGAACTTGAAAATATCATCCTTAGTGAGGTAACCCAATCACAAAAGATCACACATGGTATGAAGTCACTGATAAGGGGATATTGACCCAGAATCTCAGAATACCCTAGACACAATCAGCATATCAATAGATTTCTAAAAAGATGGAAGGAGAGACCCCTGGTCCTGGAAAGACTGGATGTAGGGGAACGCCAGGACAGAGTAATGAGAGGGGGTTGAACAGAGAAAATAGGGAGGGAAGGGGGCTTATGGGACTTTCGGGGAGGGAGGAAACGGGAAAGGGGAAGTGATTTGGAATGTAAATTAAAAAAATAAAATTAAATTAAATTAAAAAAAAAAGAAAAGAAAGGAGGTGTCACAGAGCTAAAGACAGATATTGCTGGAGTTGTGAGAACAAGTACAACAAGCTTTCAGTGTGATAACATAATGGTACCCCCATAATGGAGGTCTCAAGCTTCATGTATCCTTTCCCCCAAAATAGAGATTGCCTTGTTACACTAGTCTGTTTCTCACACATCTATAGGTAGCCAGGAATTTTTAATAATCATGCTATTCTCTGTAAGAAGTAGATATTTCCTTTCTACCCTTTCCCAGCTACCCAAATAGAAATTGTATTACTGGGCCTTACTAATTCCTGTTAGTAACTGTGGACATGTGCACAGACCCTGACTAGACAAGAGTTATTCTGCCTGAAACCTGTGGTAAAACATCTACTGATGTATCTATTTGCTTCCACTTATATAACAAGGTTCCAGGCAGTACTCCTTGAGACCACTTTTTGGTGTTTTTCTTGTTTTGAGAACCTAATAGCAACTTAGGGAGTAGAGCCATAAGGGGCCAGATCTATGCTTTGAGGTAGCGGCAGACCTCCTCATGGCACATACCATGTAACTCAAGCTGTCTTCACTTTGCCCAAAAGAGTAGGGGAACTGATTGTCTAACTTGGAAAAATCAACCTTCCTCTTGGGAAGGTTAAAATCTGTGGGAAAGGAGAATGCTGACTGAAATAGGGAACCATGGTGTGACACCCCCTCTTCTAAAGTCTGGAAGTTTGTTTTGTAAGGCTCATTCAAAAGACACTTTTTTTCTAAGTAGTCCTCACTAGGTTAAGGCTTGGGACACTTTGGGGCTCATGAGATTCAGTAACTGAGTATAAATCAGAGAGTGGTTACTCTTTGTCTCTATCTTTTCCTTTTGAGTTACTTATTTATATGTTTTCTCACAATATATTTTGACTATGTTGTTGAACGCCCCCTAGCTCCTCCCAGATCCTCCCCACTTAACTTCATGTTCTTTCTGCTTCACTTCCTTAAAAAGCTCCACAAAATCCAAACAATGAAACCAAGAGACAGAACAAAACAAAACAAAACATGGAGTCCATTTTGTGTTGGGCAACTGCTCCTGGACATAAAACTTACACTAGACTATAGTCCATATACCCTGTGAAGACACTCCACTGGAGAAAACTGGTTTTCCCTTTCCTAAAAGGTATTGTGGTGGTTTGAATAAATATGACCCTCAGATACTCATATGTTTAAATGGTTGACCATAGGGAAGTGCACTATAAGGAGGTGCAGCCTTGTTGGAGGAAATATGTCACTGTGGAGGTGAGCTTTGAGGGTAATATAAGGTTATATTTTGGTACACAGTTTCTCCTTTCTACCTACAGATTGAGATGTGAAACTCTTGGCACCATCCCCAGCAACATCTAAGCCTGTATGCTGCCATACTTCCCACCATGATGACAGGGACTAAACCTTTGAAACTGTATGCCAGCCCCAATTAAATGTTTTCTTTTTAAGGGTTATCTTGGACATGGTGTCTGTTCATAGCAATGGAAACCTTTATTAGGAATGAGATTTTGTGTCCACTATTCCTTCTCAGTATTTGAATTTTTTTTTTCTGTGAGAGTCTTGTGAATGCTTTCCCAGTCTCTTTAAGTTCATATGTTTGTCCATCCTGTTGTATCTAGAGGACACAATTTCCTTGAAATCATTCATCAAATCTGGCTTGTATAATTTTTCCATCTCCTCTTGAGCCTTAGAGGTAGAGGGAGTGGACTGATAAAGACATTTCGTTTTTACTTGAGTGTTCCAGAGTCTCTCATTCTTGGTACATTGTCTACTGCATGAAGAAGATGCTCTGATAGGGGTTGGGTGGTGATCTGCTCCATGGGTATAGCAATATTTCATTAGGAAGGATTTATTGCTATGTTCCTTCAGCAGAATAACAATAGTAGGTTTTCCCCTACTACTGTCTTCAGTTCTTGGCCACACAATAATTAAGGTGCGAGCATGGTACAGTGTGAGAACCCCTTCTCTGCCTTGTAGACAGCAACCTTCTCGGTATGCATTTACATGGAAGTGAGGTTCAGGCCAGAACAGATTTTCCTATGTCTCTGCTTAAATGGCATTAATCTCATCACTTAGCCCAATTTTCTTGCAAAGTCTGTAACTCAAGTAGTGTCACAGTGTAGGTACACTTTCAATATATGAACTTTGGTAGACCACTGAAGATTATCATATCTGGGTTACTCAGAAACACCCTACAGTCTCCCTAAAGTCTACTTGCTCTAATATTGACAGTGTCAGATTCCCAGAGAGACTGATCAACCCTGCTCTGTGGCTTTTTCTCCTTTGAAACAATATATATTGAAATATATATGCATGCAAATATCAACTTGGTATTTTTGAGTTGTCTATACTTTTGTGGCACATGTCTCTGAGCTCTTACTGCTTCAAGAGCCTCTGTCTGGGGACTGAGAAGGTGATAAGCAAAGAGCTTCAGCCCCTACAGTTCTCTTTCACATTTCAGAGGAGGGAATGAGTTTTGAAGCCTTTCTAATGTCTCTGCTGAGGTGGAAGTCTGAGAGGCAGCAATGCTGGAGAGGCCACCAGAGTACACACAGAAGAGAGGATGCCACCCACAGCCTGTTTGTGACTGCCAGCCACCCACTCTGATGGGTCAGGACTTCTCTGCTGAGCAGTGGTGCTCAACAAAATATTAAACAAGCAGTAACACAGAACAGATGTGAACCATTAACCAGCACTACATCCACACAGGTGCAAATGAGCTTGTAGATGCAAGGGCCAGAACGCCTACTTACATTTTAAACCAGAAGTTTCCTGAAACAGAGAAACTTGGAGTGTGCAGAGAGGTGGATATAGTCTGAAGCTTGGCTTACGTGCTGTTGCCATGACTCTGCATGTTTCTGGTCCCTTCCTTCTCTTGTTCCTCATTTCCAACCGAGAAAAGAGACCTCTTGATGTGGTAAGGAACATAACCTTGGTTATGAAAACAACCTTCTTTTTTAGCTATCCCAAGCAGAAAATGCCTGTATCTGAATTTGTGTTTAAATGTCAACAGGGTTAGGGTCAGGGTCAGGGTTAGGGATTGTTGCACCTTAGAAAATGTGCCTATTCCTAGGCCAATCACAAGTGACAAGTGGATGGAGATAATGTGTTACAATGTTAGTGACTCTTTATTTTTTTCAATTTTCTTTTCTTTTTATTTAAATTCTTTTTTTTCTTTTTTTTTAAATTTTATTTTCTAAGTTTTTTTTTTATTTACATTCAAAATCATTTCCCCTTTCCCGTTTCCTCCCTCCCCAAAAGTCTCATAAGCCCCCCTTCCCTCCCTCTTTTCCCCATTCAACCCCCTCGCGCTTCTCTGTCCTGGCATTCCCCTACATCCAGTCTTTCCAGGACCAGTGGTCTCTCCTTCCATCTTCTTAGAAATACGTGTGTGTATGTGTGTGTGTCTAGAAAATGAACAACTTTCTACATGTTGATGAACACTGAGAACTTCTCTGTCCACAGACTTGTGTAACACTGTTTATTCAACCCTGTCCTGAAGGCTGCTCCTGAAACAAGTTCTAAAAAATTCCAAAAGGTTGACTCATGGTGATTCCAATGGTGGAGGGAAGAAGGATTTGCTGGGCAATGTGACTTACCTTCTGTGGATGTGCAGGTCAATGATCCTCTACTTTTGTACAGGAGGTGTGCAATAGACACTTTTGCTGGGCCAAGGAGATAATGGCTCAGATCACTGCTCCAGTAGCTCTCCCTTCTGTTTCACACATGCAGATTCGGGCAGGGGTGGGAATGGAACTCCTCATGTTGCCTTGAGGAGTGGTTGGATGATTATGCCTCATTCTCTGTTAGAAAGACTTATTTTCGTCAGCTGTGGGTGGGTTAAGGTTAGAAAGTAATTGATGATATTTAAGTATGAGTGGGAAAACCTGCCTCCAGGTTTCATTCACTTTAGATGTGGATGGCTGTTTTGTGAAGCTAGGGTGAGAGGGGGGGCTTTTAAAAGGAAGGGAGGCTGCAGTAGGAGGTTACTCCAGGCAGAACAGCTAGAGAGAGCAAGAACATTAATAGCTGGAGGTGGACTAAGCCATTGGGAAAGGATTGGAGGAAAAGACTTTTTTTTCTGGGAGTGAGGAGGTGGGTGCAAATGGATAAAGATTCAGGGTGAGCAAGGTACAGAGAGAAAAGCTGCTGGGATTTGAAAGCCAGAGAATCAATGCTAGGAAGAGCAGGACGTGAGGGGAGATATAATGTTGGTGACTCAGCCACGCAAATGAATACCTTAAGCCACCAGGATGTAAACTCCTATTGGAATTCACTGAGTATGAGAGGGAGGTAAACCATATAAGTGAAAGGATCAATGGATATCCGTGGTTTTCCTCCCTACGCTAATTTTATCCAGCATCCACTTAGTAGACAATTCATTTATTCTGAATGCTTACCATTTGCCAGGCACAAGGCTAACCACATCCTTAGCATAATCTCATTTGTCCCAGGGCAAGCCTGCTTAGCAAGAGGTGCTATGCAAGCATTCTAATAAAATATATGGATGGACAAATAGGTCTGAACAGTTGGCAGACTGACTAAGGCCTGACAGCTGGGCTTTGAACCATCACAGCTGGGTTCTAGTGCCTGGAGTAAAGCCTTGGCTACCCACTTAAGCTTCTTCTTTGGCTCAGTGCATCAGTTTACTTGGGGTTCCAGGGAAAAACACCGAAAACTAGGTGCTTAGAACAACCTATATTTGTTGTCTCATGTTTCAGGGAACTATAGTCCGAAATCAAGATGTCATCCAAACTACACTGCCTCACATGGTCCTAAAGGACATCCTAGCTTCATTCCGAGTGGACACTGGCTTCCAGGCTAGTAGCAGAGACTCACATTGGCACATTACATTTTCCCAGGGAGTATGTCTTTTTCTTTTTGTGTTATTCTTTTAAAAGAGGCATACTGAGTGAGGATCCCCTTAACTTCAGCATGACTTCTCCTTAGCTAATTATATTTGCATTGACCTTATTTCCAAATAAGGTCCTATTCTGAGACACTAGGAACATATGCATGAGAGGAGGCAGCAATGCGATACATAGCACCCAGGAACCCTGGATGGGATCCTGTGTTGGCAATGCTCTTTGACTCTGGCACGGAATCTTGTATGGTGGGTGTCCTCTGGTTTTGCTGCTGTCTCTGGGGCTCAGCTGTGGTCACACACTGCAGTGATAGCCTTGGCTGGATGGGCCAGAGTAATGGCCAGGGGCAGGTGCTCTGTGCCTGCCAACATGGCCAGCTGCATCTCTGTTGTCCCCACTGACAGACTGGAAAAGCTGCTGTCATTCACTTTAAAACAAACCCACAATTTCCATCTATGTGTGTCTCCATATACGGTGCTGGTATGTTTGAAATGATTTTGAAAAATGACTTTGTTTTCATTATGAATACATCATGATTCATTACCCCTTTCTGTCTGTGGACTAAAAAAAAAATGCCAAATGTAAACTGTATGTGCACCTAGGGATAAACAGGATTTTGAAAATAAGATTATTCATATCCTTTGTCTCAACTTAGACTGACTTCAGACACTAAGGCCTATTAGACCACTTTCTTGGCAGGTTTCTACGCAGGGGGGATCTTATTTTTTGGGGATCTGTGATTAGACTGATTCTATTAACTCTCCCTAAAAGCAAGCCTTTTTGTTGTTGTTCCTCTTTCTGTTTTGGAAGTCTGCAGAGGACACACATAGTCACATTCGCCTTTACTGTATAATGTTCCAATCAGCAGCCAGCATAATGAAATCCAATTAATGTGTTAGGCTGTTGTGATTCTAAAAATATTTCCCATTCCCCTGGAGGTGCTGAGGAAAATTGAAGGAATCAAGGTATTATAGTCAACCCATAATTTGGAGAAAGATTCTTCAATCACATTGGGGGTGGTAGGTTTGTTCCAGAGAAAACAAAAATAGATCATCTCTCCAAAATAAGGCTGTGAGATTGTTCTGATGACCCCTGAAACAGATGCTAGATCTTGCATGCTAACCTAATGATCCTTCAGTATATATATATATATATATATATATATATATATATATATATATATGAATTATTAAGGTCAGTTAATTAACACATTTTTCTTCTGCAGAAGTAATTAGATGAAGAGAGCCCTTGCTCTCCTTTTTTGATTTTCCTGGCAGTGTCTCTGTGCTGCATAGAAGTGGTAAACATATTGCTACACAGATGCTAACCAGAGAAGTGATTTTTCTGGTTTCTGTTTGATTTTTGAAGTGTTATCCTGCAACTGAAAGCTGCTTGCACTTGAGGTAGGGAGGGGAGGGCAGTGGAGAGACAGAAGGGATGGAGAAGGAGGGGGGCTAAAGAAACAAACCTGTGTGCAGAGTCTCCAAAAGCATCTTCTAGCATCTTCATTTACCATTCCTGGCTTTAGGCTTTGCAGTTTACAATTTTACACTTCACCTGCAAATCCCCAATGTCATCCAGGCAAAGGTGAATAGGGAATAGTTATTATAGCTGTTCACATTGTCATTCCAAGGGCATTTTCTCTCTGTCCCCAATGAGGCCACAGATTTTTAAATTGCCACAAATTAAAGTGTCTGGTCTATCATTTGTCTTTTCCAAGTTCCTGGGTCAGTGGTTCCCATGACCACCTTTGTGGCAGCAGCATCTGGGCTGCATAATGAAGCACAGAGTTCTAGCCTTTGCTAACATCCACAGCCTCAGCATCTCTGGGAATGGAGCCCAAAACTCAGCGTTTTGAGAATCTCCCAGGTAAGTCAATCAGGATGAGAAAACTGCTGGTCTCTACATCAACAAAGGGTTTTTGTCTTTTGTTGTTGACAGGGAACGTGTTGTCACTCTGTATATGGATCTGATGTCCATCTCAGGAATCAACCAACGAGAGCAGATGGGTGCTTGGTTAAGGGAGGTGGTAGACATTTCTGTGCCTTGCCCAGTGGCTTTGTTTCTAGGGCTTCCACTAAAAAGAACCACTTGAATTTTTGTACAAATCATCTGTTGTGGAAAGCTCTTTGCCTTCCAAGACAATGTTAGTTGGCAAGAAATTAAAAAAAAAAAACACCCCAAGTTCCAATCACCGCTGTTTCACCTGTATGATAGACTTAGTAATAATACTTCTATGGGACTTTGAGACAGAAGGTACCATGCTAAAAAGTCTAAATAAATCGTATGGCAATGTTTTCATGGAAGGATGTGAAGGTCATGATGATTGAGCAGGGGCACCAGAGATCAACAGTCAGCATGAGGGCTTGGGAGGAGGGGCAATGGAAGCAATGCGCTGTTTAAAGAGAGAGCACTGATGCTATGTCTGCGTCACAGCACGTACTCAATCAATTCTGTTTCCTCACTGACCTCTGTCTCTGTCTCTGTCTCTCTCTCTCTCTGTGTGTGTGTGTGTTTGTATTTCTTCTGAAATGTTTTTCATATCTTTTCCTCTTATCAGCAGTTTCCCTATTTTTTAATAATATTTTTTCTTAAATCATATTGTGGACCTGAGGAGATGGGTCAGTGGATTTTATACAAGGACATGAGTTGGACCTGAGTTAAGCTCTCCAGAACCTCCATAATCACCTGGTATGATGCTATATGTTTGTAAATCCAGTGCTGTAGGTGCAGTCGTCCAATTTTTCAAAACACATAACACATCCGATCCTTTCCCAGAGTATAGAATAACAATTTTGCTTCTATTTCTTTGCTTGTGTGGAACTGAAGTCTAAAGGGCATAGCAATTTGCACAGGGTCACAAAGATGCTAAATTGAGAGCTGTGGTTCTGATCCAGATTCTTCCTCTGCTTTGAATCATTCCTCTGAAAGCATCCCTTTTTGTTATCCTGTTATGGCTTGTAAGAGAGGCTGCAGTACACACACACACATACACAGATACACACATAGATACACACACACACACACACACAGACACATACACTCTCTCTCTTTCACACAACACACTCACACACACACACTTGTGTATAAGCTCTTCCAGGTTCGCTTTCCACCCTCAATGTACCCTCAACTCTGTTAATACTTTGTGTTCATACTAACACATGAGTTTGCTGCCAGAGGGCCAGCCATAGCCTCATTAACATAGGATATGACTTTCTAACAATACTGGGACCTACTGCATTTAAGTGAGGTCATCAACAGTATGGAATCTATATGCATACCCATTATTTAAGAGTCACCTTATAAATACAAGTTGACAATATTTGATATATACATCCATGGTTTTTAACATGTGGGATGTGGGAGCTAGATTAAATGGTACAAATTTCCTTCTGTTGACCCTCCATAGATTCATGACCTAAATAATGTGCTTCTCTATGTTTCAAACTGAGCGATAGAGCTACCAATTTGCAGCTGTAATGAGGAAGGAGTGATTGAGGCAGGACACTTAGGCCAGTATAGGCAGGAGGCATTCAGATAATGCTGGCCACTATTGTTAGCCTTTCCAATATCCCTGCTTGCTTCTCTCTCTCTTCCCCTCGCCTACCATGTTCTGACTGCTCTTCCTGAGACTGAAATTTGCCCCCTACATATCTTATACATGCTTTTTTTTTCTGTTTTGCTTGTTAGCAAACCCAAAACTATCAATTGTTTTTACCAGCTTAGTTCATGCATCAACTTCTCCTTAGAATCTTTTGCAATACACTGGCCTTCTCTCTGTCCATTGGGCCTCCATGACGCTAAAGCAGTTTTTTTCATTCTTGGCTGTGTATATAGTATTCTTACTATCTTATGATTGCCTTTTTCTTTGACTTTTCAGCCCCTCCAAAAACAAGTCTTACATGAGGTTATCTTTCCAGTTCCCAAAACAATCTAACACAAGACTCAGATTTGATGTGTGTGTGGGCAAATGCTACAGAGTGAACTCTTTCCAATGTGGGTAGGACTATTTATAAGCAACTAAACTACCAATTGTTCATTGGAGTTAAAATAGAAATTGTTGACAAGTAATTCACAGTCAAAGAAGTTCTTCCATCCTGGGCCAGGACAGGGGTGTTCATTGCTGTGTGGGACATGAGGTACTACTTTCAAATCAGTGCTGCTCTTATCTCTGGAAGGAGAAAATCTCTCTCGCCACTCGCCATCATCCTTGACAGCACACAGACATGTAAGCACTGGGTATTGCCTTATGACCTGGCTATAGTTTTCCAAAATGCAGCCTCCCATGAGTGTACCTGGTTTGGGGTGGTGGTATGTACCTCTGTGTTCAGTCTTGTCCATAGACTACAAGGAAGGTGGCACCGGGAAAGCATACTCTAAGAATTAATGGGTAATTAGAGAAGAGGTAGCCTATTGTAGACAGAGATCCCAGAGGTATTGCATAGGCAAAATACAGCACTGGGAATTGATGTCTGCTACAGTGCTAGTAGGCATTGAACAACATTATCCATTGTGTGTTGAAGAAGACAAAGTTTCTTGTGCAGCAAAAGAAATTTAAAGTGTGTGTGTGGAGGGGGTGTGCATGTCAGAGTGCACATGTAGAGGATAGAGTACCACCGTTTGTGCCAAGCCTCACCTTCCACTTTGTTTGAGACAGGATCTCCTGGCTTTGTTCTACTGGGAATGCCAGGTTAGTGGGGTCACAAGCTTCCACAGATTCTCTAGAGTCTGCTTCCCACCTTATCATATGAATCCTGGCATTATAAGTGCTTGCGGTCATGTGTGTCTTTTCTGTGTTCTGGGTATTCAAACATGGGTCCTCATACTTTCCGAGCTTGTGGCTTTACCCATGTGTAGACAATAGATAATCTATCAGATAGGCCTGGACACTCTGGCCTGTGGGAAAACAAAAAGAATACCTAAATTTTCAAAATTTGAAAATATAGCATACAGCTGGGTGTGTGTGGTAGCACCTATTTAATCCTAGTACGTGGGAAGCAGAGTAGATGTACTTGCATGGTCTGCATAGAAAGTTCTAGGCTAGCCAGGGCCTATATATTGAGACCTTGTCTTAACAAAGAAAGAAAAGAATTAAAAAAGGGGGAAGGAAGAGAGGGAGGAAGGCAGGGATGGAGAGATGGAGAGAACACAGGAGGGAGGAAGGAAATATATTATGGACTGCCATATAACCAATCAAGTACTGGCAGTTTGCAAATAAAATTCTTTTTACCTCTTCCATTGTTTTTATTAGCACATATTAGAAAATGGTTTCCTTGCAGCATTTCCTACATATATATAACATGCTTTAATCATACACACTCCCATTACCTTTTATTCCTTATTACCATGGCTTCTCTTCTCTATCCACAATATCTTCATAGGAGAGCTTACCTATCCCTTATTTCTGAAAAGGCTGGACATCCTCCATGCCTAGGCCACAGCTTTCCTCCACCTTGAAGCTGGACATTTTCCCATCAGGAGGCCGGATTGGCCTCTCCGCCAGGATGGGGATGGTATTTTAGTTTTATATCTACATTTGGAGGGAATTTGGTGACATTGACAACTTTTATGGTATTTTAATTCTCACTTCCCATATTTCAGGCTAGTTTTTTATTGGATATTTAATTATTACATTTCAAATGTTATCTCCTTCCAGATTTCACCCCCAGAAACCCCCTATCCTCTCCCCCTCCCCCTGCTTCTATGAGGGTGTGCCCTCACCCACCGACCCACCCTTCAGACTCTTTATCTATAACTTAACTGTTTCAGAGTGTTATTTTCCTTATTCTGACACAGTGCTCTCAGAGAAATTTTATTTGCCTTGAATTTCTTGAAAGAGTTTTTCAAAGTGGCTTCTAGTTCCTCATGCAAACAGAAGAGTGTGACGTCTACCACTGCTGGCCCTTCTTTGTATCCAACTTTTCAAACTGACGCAAATGTTAAAGTGTGTGTGTGTGTGTGGTGTATGTGGTGCATTTCTCTGTGTACTAGAATGGCATAATTATATATCTGAGATTGCTTTAAGGGTTCCTCTTTTGTCATTTGCTTTCTAGAGTATCCTGAGCTTTCCTCCAAAAGTATCGCACAAGGATCAAGGTGTCGATTTGTTCTCTCAGCTATAGAGATTCTTGATTGTGTTCTTTGCTGATTTTTTCCCTTAAAGAAAGAAATCCTTAAAGGCTCAACCTGAGCTTTGGATGGGAGCATCTTGGAAGGTAGGACTTTCCACTGTATTCTCTTGTCTACCTCATCAGTGATTTTATTTCCATAAGCATCAGCCTCCTCACCACGGAGAACAGAACGTGGGGTCAGTACAGGCTTCCAGGAGTCCTGGTGCTTTATACAGCTTCATGTGAGCTCTGATTCAGGTTTACGTGAACCCTGCCTTGATTACTTATCACAATGTTGTGGGGACAGTTGATGGCAATTTTTAGTTTTCCACTTCCTATCAGTTTATTGTGTAGCACAACCAGTGTGGTATAGTTATAGTTATGTGGTTTTAAAGAGCAATAAACAAAAGAGGAAAGATCTGAGTATTAAGTACAGTGTGTACTTTTAAAATGTGGAAGAGCATGAACAGAGTCCAAGAAAATATACATTTCATGAGAAACCCAGTCTCCAATAGTTCTCTTTTACTACATAGTCCAAATAAATAATGCAAATGATTAATAATTTAGGCTTTCATTTGATTAGATTCTCTTGCAGCGTGATGCAGTCACTTTGTTGGATGATCTGATTTTCACCTAAGACATCTTGAACAGTCTTATAATTTTGTATAGTAGATAGATAGTGATGCCTTCTTCCTCCAGCATGATTAAAAGAAGACATACACTTAACCTCTGGGAAGAATGAGGAGAGGTTTGCAAGTGCAGAACCCAAGGGCCAAACCTAGCTAAGGTTTCCTTGAACTCTGAATGGCTATGGAGCGCCATCATGCATGCTCAAATGTGTCAGCCCACACATTTCTCCAAAGCCAAGGTTTCCAAGCTCTACTGCACAGGAGAATCATTGAAAAGCCCATTAGAAATATTGATCCTTGGTACATTTTGGGGACATCAGACTCAGTAGGTCAAAGGCAGAGAAGATGACTTAACCTTCCTTTAGAGAATTAACTTGCCTCGGGATACTGCTTAGGAGGAAACACAAGATCAAGATGGCTACTTTTTCAATAATGTCACTAAATCACCACCACTACTATGCAACCCATGTCCCAATGTTATTTCTTTGGAGGGATTACATAATATCGCTTTTCATTTTCTCTTGATGGCTCTGGCTAGCCTAGTTAAAACTCTTTACTCTGATTTATTATTTGCTTGGCAAGCCCTTGGTAAGCCCTTTTCAGCTTCTCTAATGTCCTCATTATTACTGGCAACTATTATAATTATTAATTGCTTTGACTTTCTGTCAGCTTGATGTTTGATAAGAATTATGTATTGTTGTCAGAACTATATTAGTTTTTTTGAGAAAGAGTCATAGTCATTTTGGTCTTGGTTTACACTATATTGAGAATTATTCCATATAAACTTTTAGCACTTGATCTGTATAATGAGCATAATATTTCGAATATTATAAACATGGGTATCTGTATGTATTTTTTAAGTGGATAAAACAATAAGGAATCAAATTTTATTTTCAGAAATGGCACATAAAAATAAAACTGCTATCTCTATTTTAGTAAACAGAAATGGCTTGGAAATTAGAGTTTTCATGTATTAGATATAAATAAAATTATATGCATTATTATAAATATTTCTCCATTTGAAATCTACAAATTTTCATCATATGTCTTAAAGAGTGATTAGAGGAGACAGAGTCAACTATGTTTAAGGCAAGAACAGCTTGGGATTTTACCAATTTGTTTTCTTGCTACCATGAAGTGGATTTGAATAATCCATTTTCTTCTGTGTAATAACTCTCTCATTTTAAATTCATCATTCAAGTCTGGGACTAACATTGCCCGTGTACGTGTTAAATTTAATATATGCTACGATTGTATCTCAACTTCAGTACTCTATCCTCATCCGTCTCCTCCATTAAGAAACACCTCTCTGTGTTCTTCACGGGGCTTGGAGCCACATCTGATGGCCGACTGCTGCAGTGACTGGCAGCCCATGCTCACAGACTTACATCATGTGCCCTGAGGGCCGAGGAGTAGGGATTCCTTACCACCCCTTCTATTTCACACTTGATTTCCTGGCAAGCCATTGATCACATTATACCCAAAGCTTCTGATATATAGTGTTTAAGCATCTCCACTTGCTCTCTATCTTCTTTTTTTTTCCTAAGAGACTTTTTAAAAAAAGTTTTCTTCAAAGTTTAGTTGCCTATGGATTTCAGTGTTTTCTTGCAAGAGACAAATTTTGTCATGTACACACACGTACATCACACTTTTTTCTCTTAAGGTATGTGTTTGCTTTGTTGTACTTTGTACATGAAGTAGAAGAAACATATGATTGGTTTTGGCTGCTTCCTTAGCTCCCAATATCTAGCCATTCCCTTTTCAGTTGGGATCTGTCCCCTGGTCCACAGAGATGGGTAAGTAGTCATGTTTATGCTTACAACATTAACTGCCTCTTCCAGGTATAGACATTCACACTGATAATGTAGGATCCTTAAAAAGTAAAGTTAGGATTGAGACATGAATAAAGTCTCAGCATTGTAACTGTCACATTTATCTGGAAACAATATTCTACCAAAAATATAAAATAAACAAAAAAAACATCAAAACAAAACAAACAAAAAACAAAAACAAAACAAATTCCTGGACCCAGCAACAATCAGAATTTATGTATGCTTGTGAATCTAGCTTTCGAGGATTTCACTGAGCTATTTCCAGACCTGTTGCACATGCCTTTTCTCTTAATTGTAGACTCAGTAGCCTAGGCAGGTCATGTCCTCAAGGCAATGGCAAAATGCAATGAGCTTTGTAGAATTTAGACTTGGAACTGTCTCATTTTCACTTCTGCTCCATTCTGCCAACCAAAAAAGTCAATGGTCGGCCCAGTCTTCAGATACAGGAGTCTGGAGAGATGCTGCAGTGGTTAATAGTATGTGGTACTTTTGCAGACACAACACAGATTAGGCTTCTAGTGCCCATATCAAATGACTTACAATAGCCTCTAACTTCATTTCCAGAGAATGAAATGCCCACTTCTAGCAGGCACCTGCACTGGCATATACATGGTGTGTGCAAACTCATGCAGGAATACACATATACACACAAATGAAAACAAACATGTTTAAAATAAGATGTAGATAAAAAATACCTTCTCTTTTGGTGAAAGCTGATGTCACATAGCACCTGGTGTACATACAGGCTCAAAGCACATGTGCATATCTAGAACAATCAAGGCCAGTGATACAGACTATCTCACAGGTGAACCTGCAAAGGACCAAGCGGAATCAACAAATAGAGTATTTCTTCTCTGAGAGAAGAGACTGTACAGATACTTAGAAGCAGAAGAATACAGTCTTATGATATCCCTTTTTCTTTTCCCAGGTAATAGTGAGACACGGATGCATTTCAATTCTTCCTTCTATTTTAAATAGGTCAACATTTGAGTTCATATGAAGTATGAAATGGCAAGGAATAACTATTTTTTATTTTTCTTTTTTCACAAGAACCATCAAGAACTCATACAACTAAAATGCAGACTATGGAACCTAGTCCCCATGGATACATCTACGAAACAATCCCACTCCTAAGGCTCAGTGAATGTTGCAGAGGAAGGAGTAGAAAGGTTATAAGAACTAGGGAATCGGGGGAGGGGCGTGTATCTCCTAGTAATAGCCAAAGCTACACTCACAAAATCTTACCAACACAATTGCCCAAATGGCAGCTGAACAAGGATGACACCAATGAACATGCCAAATGAGATGGAGAAAACCTTGTCCAGTGCCAATGGTCAGTCCTAAAAACATGTACAGATAGCATTATACAGAATGAACAGGATATATATATACACACATATATATATATATACATATATATATATATATATGTACATATACATGCTTACATATACTTATATGCCTGCTGCAATTAGTAAAAAAGAGGCCATGAATTTGATGGAGAATGCGGAGAGGTATAAGGGAAGGTGTGAAGTGAGAAAAGGAAGAAATGTAATCCAATTATAATCTCAATTTTTTTTAAATGAACTCACGTGTGCTGTAGGATGTGCGAATAGGTAGGAAATGTGGTAACTGAAATCACAGTTCTGGGGCTCACTTTTCACAGATGACTTTCATTAATGACTTTTTAAATGTTTTATTATTTTCGTTTTTACTTTTTCACTTTACATTCCACTCATTGTCCCCCTCCTACTTACCTCCTCCCACAATTCTTCCACTATCTTCCCCCCTTCACCTCTGAGTGAGGGGGATCCTAGGTGTCTGCCCACCTGGCACTTCAAGTTTCTTCAAAGCTAGGCACATCCTCTCCCACTGAGGCCAGAAAAGGCAGCTCAGCTAGAAGAACATATACCACAGACAGGTAACAGCTTTTGGGATAGACCCTGCTCAGGACACACATGAAGACCAAGCTGCACATCTGCTACATATAGGTTTGGAGGCTTAGGTTCTGCCCATGTATGTTCTTTGGTTGGTAATTTAGACTCTGAGAGTCTACAAGGGTCCAGGTTAATGGACTCTGTTGATCTTCCTATGGAGTTCCTATCCCTTCAGTGCCTAAGATCCTTCCTCCTATCCTTCCATAAGAGTCTGAAAGTTCTATACACTGTTTGGTTATGGGTGTCTTCATCTGTCTGAGTCAACTGCTGGGTGGAGTCTCTCAGAGCACAGCCATGCTAGGCTCCTGTCTGCAAGGGTAATAGTGTCAGGTATTGGTGATTGCCCATGGGATGGGTCTCAAGTTAGACAGGTTATTGGGTTGCCATTCCCTCAGTCTCTGATCCTTCTCCTGTCCCTGCATTTCTTGTAGACAAGAGAAATTTTGGGTTGAAAGTTTTGAGGGTGGGTTGGTGTCTCTATCACTCATTAGGGTTCCTGCCTGGCTACAGGAGGTGGCCTCTTCAAGCCATATCCCCACTGCTGTGAGTCACAGCTAAGCTCACTACCGTTGATTCTTATGTGTCTCCCTTATCCCAGATCTCTGTCTTTTTCCAGAGATGACCCCCATACCTCTACCCGTCAGTTGCAGATTTTTATTCATTCTCTATCTCATCTCTTCACTTCCTCCCCACACCTGATCCTGAACCACCCCCCATTCCCCTCCCTATTACACATCCCTCACAGTTCCCTCCCTCCATCTCCCTCTTATGCATAAAAAATATAGTACACTATGCAAAGTAATACTATTCAGCTATTAAAATCAAAGGTATCATGAATTTTGTAGGCAAATGGATGGATCTTGAAAATATAATCCTGAGTGAGGTAACTCAGCCCCCAAAGGATTTGCATGGTATATAATCACTGATAAATGGATATTAGCCATAAAATACAGGATACCCATGTTATACTCCACAAACCCAAAGAAGTTAAACAAGAAGAAAGGCAGAAGTGAAGATTCTTGAATCTCACTTAGAAGGGGGAATAAAATAGTCATCAATGGCTTTAAAACTGATGAAACCGATATATATTTATGTTATATAAATATACGGTATATGCTTCACATACATATGTCGATATATATGTACATTACTCCAAAGCATTTCTAACATTCCATGCAAATAAAAAGCATAAATGGGTTTCTATTGTATTAGTCATTTTGCATCACTGTAGCAAAGTAGCAGACACAGACCACTTGTGGGAGGAAAGACTTTGTGACATATCTTCTGGGTATTGTAGTCCATTTCGGTAAAGAAATCACAGTGAAATATCTCTGTGGTGACAGGAGCAGATGGCAGTGGTCCACGGTTCATAAGGCACAGCGGAATCAGCTGGCAGGCTACACCCTTCAGAGGCCTGGTCCTAGCTCCAGTTCTGCAACACTAGGACTCTCTCCCTCGAGGAAGCTGAAGAGCAATTTTTTCAAAAGAAGCTTGTGAGGAACATTTTAGTTTCAGAACACAACACTGTTTCTTATCATTATCAAGGTCAGGTGAAACAAACTGGGTGTTTCCCAGAAGCCAGATTTTCCTAGGCTTCAACCATTAGCTATCTCTACCCTCTATGAAAAAAAAAAATTCCACTGGTACCTTCCTCTCCTGTAGGAAAGCATGTAAATATAGTCAACATAATAAGACCTATATTGGTCAGGAAGCAAGGTAGAGGATTTCATTTTAAAGCACAACGTCTTATATGTGGCTGCTGATCTCCACTCCTATGTCAAGGCAGTTCTGATCCCAACTTTCGGCTCCATATTTGAACACTCAACTGCCTTTTGATGTCTCTATTTAGCTAATGGCCATATCAACTGAGAGTGTGCTAAACAAAACTCCTGACTGCACACCCCTGAGCTTGCCTTCCCTGTCACAGGACAGAGCAAGTCCTTTAATCTAATGCTTATGCTGAAGAATAAAAGATATCTTCTGTTCTCTGTTCACCTTTCTAATCCATCAGCTACATTTTAATTATTTTCAGTGTATCATCCTGTATCATTTTTACCTAGTCACAGACATCTAAGTGATCATCATCTCTTGCTTATTGCCTCCTAATCCAAGTCCTCAAATCATCATATGATCCCCGAAACTCCATTTCCTTTATAGCAGCTCAAATGATTTTACCAAAGTGTCATGAGTCATCTCTGCTGAAAGCCCCACAACAGCTTCCTGTCACACTTCTAACGAACAGATGCCTTTTGCTTGCTATTTCTTAACCTTCATCTTTCCCCACTTATTACTGTAGGGAGAGGCTTCAACTGATTAGCTTGTCTCTAAAGTACTGCTTCTCAACCTGTGGGTCGTGAGTCCTTTGGGGAATCATACAATCTTTTCCCAGGAGTCACCTAAGACCATCAGAAAACATGGGTATTTACATTAGAATTCATAACAGTAGCTAAACTATAGTTATGAAGTAGCAAGGAAAATAATTTTATGGTTAGGGTCACCACAATATGACGAGCTGGATTAACGGGTTGCAGCATTAGGAAGATTCAGAGCTGCTGCTCTACAGCCGTAGATCTGCTTCTTCTCATCTGTTTCTTCACAGCACTTACCACCACTTCGAGTTACATATTTATTATTTACTTGTTTGCTACCTCTGTCTATATGAGAATAGTAGTGTAGAGATACTATCATTATATTATTATACTCTCAACACCTTGAACAAAGCCATTATAGGTATGCAATAAAAATATTTTCCAAACGAGGAAAAAAAATGCATCTTCAGGCACAAGGAATTCAGGCTTACAATATTATACAAACCCCTAGGGTACCAATAATTACAAAACCCATACACAGAACTTCTGAAATTCAAAACAGATAATCCTAGATAAGCTGGATATTTTACAAAAGGAATATTTTTGAGCACATACCAAGAACAGCCATCCCTACACATACTTTCTTTGTCTTTTCCTATACATGATTTCTAGAAGGTGTGAAATCAGAATTGGGGACTCTGAGTAAGTTGGTAGCAAGATGTGCAGTCAACTTTCTTGGTTTGTATGAGTCAGAATAAAAGCTATCCCTATAAACTTCTTTTCCATCCTAAATTTCCATTTTCTATCATCCTGTACCATGCTGGTATTGAATATAATAACTTTTAGTAATCAATGGATCACAGAGAACGGGAGCAAGACTTTTCATGTCAGAGAATAACTCTGTTCAGCATTTCGTCTCTCTTAGGTAGAAGGGAGAAGATCCATACATCATCAGGGTAGAATCTGCATCCTTTGGCCATGACCAGGGATTGCCAACATTCACAAAGGAAAGCCTTGTGTGCATTTGGTGCATGGACACCAAGGCCTGCTACATGTGCTTGTCCTTCACTTCAAGATGTGAATGAATTCTTCTAGGATTGCTCTTGTGCTAACTATAAATAAGGGTCTGACCCTATTGGATACATTAATGAAGATGTCAGCCATGATTGAAATCTGAAGACAGCTATTCTCTAGAAAGCTCTGCACCGTGCACTTGCACCATTCTTCATCGGTCTCCATATCTATTGTTGGCCACTTCACTGGTATTGGTCAACTTCTATTATATGGTAACCCATCAAAAATAACCAACATTCAGTGTGGAACTTTTCATCTCACCTTATCCTCCTTCAGGCAGCTTTTGTCAACTTTCTGCATCATCCTCTTCTGCTGTCTCTGTTTGCATTCTATATTAAATCTCAGAGCCAGGCTCTCCTAGAGGCTGTCACCTAATGAATTCTTACTCAGAACAGTGTCTAACACTTACCTGTGCTGTGCCACTCATTAGTTGACCAAGAGCATACATCACTTTCCAAAGGTCTGGATAGGGATCTTTGATTTTGAGGTTAAGCAGTGGCCACTATTGCTTCATTTGAGAATTCCTGAGAAGATTTATAGTCTCAAATACTACTTCAAAGTCAATATCCACTGAAATAAAACCTTTAAAAGTAACTCATAATTTTCCCTGTTCCCTCTTTGGAAAATGTCCTGGTAACACCATAAGCAAAAGGATGTCCTCATAAAGAAGTCTCTATTTTCCTCCTTGCTGAAGGGAAGCTAAACACTACCTAACACAGGAATGTGTGTAATGGAACAATCAGGTGGATTGTTAAACTATCTGAAGCCTCTCCACAACATATAAATTTGTATTCATTAAAATATAATCATTTTTTTAAAAATTCAAATCTGTGATACCAGGTCCAAGCAGGTGGTTGATTTATGGTACTCCTTAAGTTTTATGGGGCTATATCATAGAGGAAACCCTTTAGCTCACTGCTGTGACCTCAGGCAAGTAATTTGAATTGCTGTTTAGAGAACATGCATAGAAAGAGAATAATGACTTTTTTTTCTTTTTTGAAGACTAGAGATGAACTGGAGATTATAGTATTCTATTTTAAGTTTATATTTTATTCAAGAGATTTAGTGCTAGCATTATCAGATGAGATTTCATTTTTATAAAGCATTTTTTCTCTGTAATTTTACAGCATCTCCCTAAAGGGATATTAACATTGCTAGACATATTCTCTTGTAAGGTTCTGCTATTATTCTCATTTAGATTGGCCGTCTAGTCTGCCCCAAATTCGGAAGATAGAGTTTTCTAATATTTTCCTCTGGAGGTATGTATTAACAAATAACTATAGGAAAGTTAGAAGGCATATGACATTTTGAGGTGGCCTGATGTGCAAATCATTAAGCATATTTTTTAGATCAAGTAATACTTGATGTAAATACTCTCACATATTTTTCATTTTCCTCATGCTCAGGTGTTTGATGTGGACTAAGGATATATATATATATATATATATATATATATATATATATTTCTGGCTTATTAGTTACTGTTTAAAATATAAATACTTGTTACATTTGGCAAAGTTACATGAAAACAATCCCATCATGTTTGGTATTCTAGATATTATCATAAGCCTGTGATTAGGAAGAGCAAAGGCTCTCCATGGGATCTACTGTTGATAATTTTCTGAAAGAACATTCAATTAAACTCCCTTATAAATAATAGTGGTAGCTAGATTTTTATATCAGCTTGACACAGACTATTGTCATTTGGAAAGAGAGAGCTTCAACTGAGAAAATGAATCCACCAGATTGGCCTATAGTCCCAGATGTTATGGGAAAGCAGACTGAACAAGTCATGGAGAGCAAGCCAGTAAGCAGCACTCCTCCTTCATGGGCTCTACATCAGTTCTTAACCACAGTTTCCTTCACTGAGTTAGTGCACTGACTTTATCTGCATGGACTCCATATGATCCAAAAGATAATAAATTCTTCTTTTCCCGAGTTGCTTTTTGCCATGTTGTTTTGTCACAGCAATAAAAATCTAAACTAAGACATAAACACTTATGTTTATACTTATAGACTGTCTCTAAGCCTAGGTCAGGGAAGCCTTTTGTGACATGGTGCAGTGGTCAAAGCAGGGACACAACACTGGTCAAGACATTGATAGTAAGTGGCTTTTGAGTCCTTGACCCTAAACAAGACATCTATGTCACCGCCTCCTCATGAAAGGATTGTGTAAATCAAAGGACAAGGAAGAGTGCTGTGAAGTGCTATCATCTGGCTTTGACATGTTGTTGCAATCTTGAACACACACATCAGCTATGAGGACCTTTACAATAGTGAAAAAAAGGAGGCAAGGAAGAAGAGAGGTGGAAAGGAAGGAAGAAAGAAAGGTGGGAAAAAAGGAAGGGAAGAAGAGAGATAGGAAAGAAGGAATAAAAAAGGAAGGATAGAGGAAAGGAAGAGAAAGATATGGAAAGGAATGGATGAAAGAAGAGAGGGGGAAGGAAGGGAGGAAGGGAGGCAGACTGAGATGAAGGGAGGAATGGAGGGACGTGATGGTAGGAACAGGGAAAGTTGAAAAGCAGATGGGTGGGAATTGTAGGGATGTGAAAGAATAGTGAACAGTGAATGAGGTCACAGTGGGTCACACATTACATATATGTATGAAAATGTCAACAATTAGGAAATTAAATATTCCTCTAAATGAAAGCAAGACTTGCACTATAACTAACACACTGCTTGAGAAACCTATATTCAAATATTATAGAACATGTAATTATAAAGACAGGTAAATATTATTCAAACCCATTATGTAAAGGTAAAATCAAAGAAGTGACTATTCGCAGATGGGATAGAGAGAGAGTGAAATGAAGGGTAGTTTGGTGATATTGATACCCTCATCTTACAGATTCTGTAGTCAAAAGATGAAATTCGATTAACTATAACAGCTTAGTTAGTTGATTTGAATCATAAAATGGGGAGGAACGAGGAAGAGACGGTGGTGATGACATGGGCTGACTCTTACTATGGTAGCAGAAAGCTAGTGGCTTAATTTGGTCAAAGTGTGATGACTTTGAAGCAAAGTATGAGCACATTATTTCTGATTTTAATTTATTTTCTTGCTGTGGCAAAATACTTTAGAAATCTGTCCTCTTGACATTTTCAAGACTACAATGCAATATTGTTAACTATAAGTTGGGCTTAATTTTAATGATATTGAGGGTATATGTAAAAATTCTGGAACTGGGAAAAAGATGTTAATTTTTAAGTAGAAATTTTTATTTAAAATATTTTATATTCAAATAAATTTGAATTTTTAAAGCCAATCACTATGTCAATGGAGATCTTACAATCTAGGCATTATTTATTCAAGGAGAAGGAAAGCCAGAGTAACTTGCAGCCCAAGGCTTTCCTTAGTACCTACCATGAAAATCCCAGTTCTGCTGTGGAAGTCACATAAATGTACCCATTTCACTGATAATTAGAGCAGAGCAAGGTCTTAACAGGCATTTTTCATCTAGAAAGAGAGAAAGGTCATGAGGTACATGAAAATCACATTCATGCCCATCAGGATTTTCTTTTTGTAGTTGGAACATTCCCTCCCTTTGCACCCAATGATGCTATTCCATCCAGTTCCTTCAAGGCCATTTTCTCTTAAGTTTTAGCAATAATTAGACAACATGATCTTCCCGAATCCACAGGTAGTGTATAAGTTCTTAATGGGAGACTGCTGGTCAAACCCTGATACTTTTATGGAAGATAAGATGCTCATACCAGAAGAAGCATGTCATGGTTGTCTCTGGAGGGGCCCTGTCAGAGCCTTACACATACAGAGGCAGATGTTAGCAGTCAACCATTGGATTGGGCATGGGGTTCCCAAGGGAGGAGTTGGAGGGCGGTCTGGAGGAGCTGAAGGGGTTTACAGTCCCATGGGGGGGGGGAAACCGATGTCGGCCACCCAGATGTCCCAGGACTCCCAGGGTCTAAACCATCAACCAAGGGGTACACAGGGTTCCAGCCAAAAATGTGGCAGAGGAATGCCTTGCTGGGCATCAGTGGAAAGAGTAATCCTTGGTCCAGTGAAGGCTCAGTAGAGGCCCCAGCAAATGGAAATCGAGGAGTGGGGGAGGTGGGAGTGGGTCCGGATGGAGGGGCATAAACTTGGAGGCAGGGGGTGGGAGGAGGGGTTGGGGGTGTCAGGGAGGGGGGAAACCCGGAAAAGGTTTTAGCATTTGAAATGTAAATGAAGATTATATTCAATAAAAAAACACAATATGTTTTACAACATCATTCTTCATCTCAAACATATATTGTCTCCTTTTGGATCCTTAAACCTTCTTTTGAACTAGTAAATGAACAAATGAATTACAGTCTTCTACAAATAAAAGGAGCAGATCTAAAGGAGAATGATTTAGGCAAAAATCAACTTGTTAGATCATGTTGCCTGCATCTTATACAAAACTGTGATACAAAACATCACCCCTACATATCATATATCATATTGTAAATTTTCCTGTACATACATTATTTCCCTGTTTCCCTACAGGAAGATCTTGTGAACGTGTGTGTGTGTGTGTGTGTGTGTGTATAGGAAGGTTTCAAACTCTGTCCGAGAGAAATACTGAGGCTCTGTGGAACTAAATGGTCTCTTATATAAGACTTCACATCCAAAAGTTCCACACCCAGATTTCCAGATATAGGACACTGAGGACCAGAGTTAAGGTTTTCATGTCCAAACTTAGGACAGAGAGAAGAGAGTTACAACTGTCACCACTTTCCTTCCATTGGGAAAAGTATGACCAGAAAAAAATGAAAATCAGTCATCTTTCTATATCAGTGATTCTAATCTTCCCTACAGGAAGTGGGAAGATTAGAATCTACCATAAATTTGGTAGATCAGGATTGTTTTATATGTTAACCACTGTGACCTTTTTTTTTTATTTTTTTAATTTACATTCCAAATCACGTCCCCTTTCCGGTTTCCTCCCTTCTCGAAAGTCCCATAAGCCCCCTTCCCTCCCTCTTTTCTCCATTCAACCGCCTCTCCTTACTCTGTCCTGGCGTTCCCCTACATCCAGTCTTTCCAGGACCAGGGGTCTCTCGTTCCATCATTTTAGAAATCTATTGATATGCGGATTGTGTCTAGGGTATTCCGAGATTCTGGGTCAATATCCCCTTATCAGTGACTGCATACCATGTGTGTTCTTTTGTGATTGGGTTACCTCACTAAGGATGATATTTTCAAGATCTGACCATTTGCCTAGGAATTTTGTGAATTCATTGTTTTTAATTGCAGAGTAGTATTCCATTGTGTAGATATACCACATCTTCTGAATCCATTCCTCCGTTGAGGGACATCTGGGTTCTTTCCAGCTTCTGGCTATTATAAATAAGGCTGCTATGAACATAGTGGAGCATGTGTCCTTATTGCATGCAGGTAAAGTCTCTGGGTATATGCCCAGGAGTGGTATAGCTGGATCCTCCGGGAGTGTCATGCCCAGTTTTCTGAGGAACCACCAGACTGCTTTCCAGAGTGGTTGTACCAGCTTGCAATTCCACCAGCAGTGGAGGAGTGTTCCTCTTTCTCTACATCCTCGCCAACAACTGCTGTCTCCTGTGTTTTTGATCTTAGCCATTCTGACTGGTGTGAGATGGAATCTCAGGGTTGTTTTGATTTGCGTTTCCCTAATGACTAAGGATGATGAACATCTCTTTAGGTGCTTCTCAGCCATTAGATATTCTTCAGGTGAGAACTCTTTGTTTAGCTCTGTACCCCATTTTTTAATAGGGTTACTTGCCTCTCTGGAGTTTAACTTCTTGAGTTCTTTGTATATATTGGATATTAGCCCTCTGTCGGATGTAAGGTTGGTAAAGATCATTTCCCAGTTAGTTGGTTGCCGCTTTGTCTTTTTGACAGTGTCTTTTGCCTTGCAAAAACTTTGTAATTTAATGAGGTCCCATTTGTCTATTCTTGATCTTAGAGCATAAGCTATTGGAGTTCTGTTCAGGAAATTCTCCCCTGTGCCCATATGTTCAAGGTTCTTCCCTAGTTTCCCTTCTATTAGTTTCAGTATGTCTGGTTTTATGTAGAGATCATTGATCCACTTAGAATTGAGCTTAGTGCAAGGAGATAAGGATGGGTCAATTTGCATTCTTCTGCATGTTGACCTCCAGATGAACCAGCACCATTTGTTGAAAAGGCTATCTTTTTTCCACTGGATGGTTTTAGCTCCTTTGTCAAAGATCAAGTGACCATAGGAGTGTGGATTCATTTCTGGGTCTTCAATTCTGTTCCATTGATCTACATGTCTGTTACTGTACCAATACCATGCAGTTTTTAACACTATTGCTCTGTAGTACAGCTTGAGGTCCGGGATACTGATTCCCCCAGAGGTTCTTTTACTCTTGAGAATAGTTTTAGCTATTCTGGGTTTTCTGTTATTCCAGATGAATTTTTGAATTGCTCTTTCTAACTCTATGAAGAATTGAGTTGGGATTTTGATGGGGATTGCATTGAATCTGTGTATTACTTTTGGTAAGATGCTCATTTTTACTATATTAATCCTGCCAATCCATGAACATGGCAGATTTTTCCATCTTCTGAGGGCTTCTTCAATTTCTTTCTTCAGAGACTTGAAGTTCTTGTCATACAGATCTTTCACTTGTTTGGTTAGAGTCACGCCAAGATACTTAATATGGTTTGTGGCTATCGTGAAGGGTATTATTTCTCTTACTTCTTTCTCAGCCTGCTTATCCTTTGAGTATAGGAAGGCTTCTGACTTGCTTGAGTTGATTTTATATCCAGCCACTTTGCTGAAGTCGTTTATCAGCTGTAGGAGTTCTCTGGTGGAGTTCTTTGGGTCGCTTAAGTATACTATCATATCGTCTGCAAATAGTGATAGTTTGACTTCTGGGACACAATGAAAGCAGTGCTAAGAGGAAAATTCATAGCCCTGAGTGCCACCAAAAAGAAACGGGAGACAGCATACACTAACAGCTTAATGGCACACCTGAAAGTCCTGGAACAAAAAGAAGCAAATACACCAAAGAGGAGTAGAAGGCAGGAAATCATCAAACTCAGGGCTGAAATCAATCAAGTAGAAACAAATAAAACCATACAAAGAATCAACAAAACGAGGAGTTGGTTCTTTGAGAAAATCAACAAGATAGATAAGCCCTTAGCCAGACTAACCAGAGAGCACAGAGATAGTATCCAAATTAATAAAATCAGAAACGAAAAGGGAGAGATAACAACAGAAACTGAGGAAATTCAAAAAATCATCAGATCCTACTACAAAACCTGTATTCAACACAACTAGAAAATCTTGAGGAAATGGACAATTTCCTTGACAGATACCAAGTACCAAAATTAAATCAGGATCAAATAGACCATCTAAACCATCCTATAACCCCTGAAGAAATGGAAGTTTTCATTGGAAGTCTTCCAACCAAAAAAAGCACAGGTCCAGATGGTTTTAGTGCAGAATTCTATCAGACCTTCAAAGAAGACCTAACAGCAATACTCTTCAAACTGTTCCACAAAATAGAAACAGAAGGAACACTACCCAACTCGTTCGATGAAGCCACAATTACACTAATACCAAAAGTACACAAAGATCCGACAAAGAAAGAGAATCTCAGGCCAATCTCTCTTATGAATATCGATGCAAAAATACTCAATAAATTTCTTGCCAACCGAATCCAAGAACACATCAAAACGATCATCCACCACGATCAAGTAGGCTTCATCCCAGGGATGCAGGGATGGTTCAATATAAGGAAATCCATCAATGTAATCCACTACATAAACAATCTCAAAGAAAAAAACCACATGGTCATCTCATTAGATGCTGAGAAAGCATTTGACAAAATTCAGCATCCTTTCATGCTAAAGGTCTTGGAAAGATCAGGAATTCAAGGCCCATATCTAAACATAGTAAAAGCAATTTACAGCAAACCGGTAGCCAGCATCAATCTAAATGGAGAGAAACTTGAAGCAATCCCACTAAAATCAGGGACTAGACAAGGCTGCCCTCTCTCTCCATATCTTTTCAATATAGTACTTGAAGTTCTAGCTAGAGCAATTAGACAACAAAAAGAGGTCAAAGGGATACAAATTGGAAAGGAAGAAGTCAAACTATCACTGTGACCTTTTATTACTGTTCCTTTCCTTGTGTTAATACCCAACCATAACGTTATTTCATTGCCACTTCATGGCTGTTATTAATTGTGATGCACATAACTGGTATTCATGATATCAAGTTTCTCATATCCCACAGATTGAGAACTGTTGTTCTCGATCCTGTAAGACTGATTTGTTTGTTGTTTGACACAACCTGAGATTATTATTTTTTGAAAATTAACAAATCACTTATTTTCCACCTTGCTGAGTGACAGAAAAGATTTTGCTCATATTGATCTTTTGGGGGAATGGAACTGCTAGAGAAGTAGTAGGTAATTCTGATCTGCTCTGTGGTGACATCAGAAAACTGTGTATCTCCATTTCTAGATTAATGCTGAGAATTAGGCTGACAATACATGCCTCTTTACCCAAAGTAGCCACAACTTAATAGTAAAAATGTAAACGGACATTTAATGAATTGCTCTGCAAAACACATTAGCAACACTCTAAAAGAATGCTTTAAACCATGTTCATCAAATGCAAAGATTGTCTTCTGAATTGTCTTTAGCATTTTGACTAGGAAGTAAACACAGCAAAAATAAACAAAATGCTGTTACCTTCTTTTGACTGAAACTGGAAAAATACATTGTAAAGACACTTAAGGCAATATAGTAAATATAATAAGAAATATAAATATTGATAGATTATGTCTTAGCATGGCAAATGGGTAGGAGAGAGAAGCACATAAAGATGTAAACATCTAGGGTAAAGGCAAAAGAGGTCCTGAAGATCCTTGCAGTGAAGTTTGTAAACTAAGGAGGCAAACATTCCAGGGTAGACTTTTAATACTTGGCTTGGAAAAGCTACTTGAACACACAGGAGAAAAAAGTAATTTCTATGTCATGTGACCAAGAAATTGACCTAATTGATCTACCTAACTTGGTCATAAAGTTGGTAGGTCAGGACTGTTTTATATGTTAACCACTCAAGGTTGTCTTATGCTCACAACTAGACCTGAGCCAATAGCCCATGTCATCTCCACAGTTCACTCTGTCAGAGTATAGGGGTGGTGTCTATTAAATTCCTTAGTAGTCAAATCCTCATTTAATTATATTACATCTAATTTTGATTTTAAAAAATTAGTATGGGTGGGTAGGGACTGAACAGAGATTAACAGCAGAGCTCAGAATATAGGCAGCAGTAAAGCACAAGTCACAGTTAACCACAGACTCAGGTCCTTATTTCTTTTCTAAATATACTAGGTAGAAAAAAAATCTCATAAACTGCATTTCTTTTAATATAAACTTGACAATACCAATTTAGCATTAGGATAACTGCCTCATGCCAATTGTCTAAGTAAAACCATCAGGAGTGATTTAATAAATTTCTTGAGAAATATGTCATGCTATTCTAGTTTTTCTTTTATAATGGAATAGAATGTTGTAGATGCATTTGAAGACTCTTTCTCAATCCTAGCCACATAATTTTTGTCTTTCTTCAAGCCAATCTATTATCTTGAAATATATGTTTTCCTGATTTTATACATATATATATATATGTATGTATATAAAACCTTTTTACTTTACATCCCACTCATCTACACACTGCCCCTCTCCCCCATCACCTTCACTTCTGAGTGAGTGGGAACCCCTGGATATCCTCTAACCCTTGTACATCAAGTCTCTGTGAGGCTAGGTGCCTGATCGTATTATCTTGATATATACTATATCTGTTTCCAAAAGCATTACAGTTTTATCTTTTGTGTTTTCAGACTTTAAAATAAAATAAATAGCATTAAATAACGTACAAGTTATTTAATTAGATGAAAGCTTTTAATCATTAGGTTTAGTGGCATATGGTTCACAAGGCCCCCACTGGAAGTGAGCACTGCAGTAGCATTATAACATACTCACAGATAAGCAAAACTATTATACCACAGTCAATGTTTGAAACACGAATATTTCAAGATGTTTGTTTGTTTGTTCTGTGGTACTGCATGAATCCCTGAACCTTGCGCATGCTAGAAAGGCACCTTGGCATTGAGTTATATTTCCAGCACAGAACATGAACGTGTTCATTATCTACAAAGGAATACCTGTGCTATTAGCTAAAGGCATCCTATCTACATTCCCTCTCATCCAGCTCCATCCTAGACCCAAACGACCACTGATCTGCCAATCCCCTGCTTGTCTTTTAGATTTCCTTATTGTGGACATTTTACAGGAACAAATAACACATTACATAACCTTTTCTCACTGAGTTCCATCAATCAGACATATTTAGCATAGTTATTTTAATCTTTAGAGTCATTGTAGAACTCAATTCTTTGTACAGCTCAGCAATATCTTATTGGGTAAACATACCAAATTTTATTTATCTTTTTATCCCTTGATAGACACTTAGGTTTTTTTCAGCCTTTAGCTGTGCTGCTATGGACATGAATAGGATTTTTTTTCTTCTTTTATTTTATTTTGTGGATATGCATTATTTTTATCTATTAGGTACAAAATCACATCACCTGAGTAATGACCATGCCATTTGCTAAGTGATTCTTGTTTCCTACAGTGTCATTGTTGTAGAGATCCTGTCATGTGTTTTAATCTAGTCATCAGAGCCGTTATTAAACAGTGTTTCCTGGTTTTAATTTACCATTTGCAATTGACTTGTATGACTCTTTGTGTCTTCCTTAGAAAAATGTCTTTACAAATCTTTTTGTTCTTTTTATATTGGATTAATAGTCTTGTTATTAAATGATATGACTTGTAGATATTTTCTTTCATTTTGAAGATAGAACTTTCATCTTCATGAAGCAGTGTTTTAAAGCATCTGTTTAACTATAATGAAGCCCAGTTTGTTTATTTTTTCTCATTTGTGTGTGTGTGTGTGTGTGTGTGTATGTGTGTGTGTTATATCTAAAGAACTATGACATATTTAATGACCATTACATTTTGTCCCAGTTTCTTTTAAGAGTTTTCTCTCTTTACCTCTTGCACTTACAGTTTTGGTCTAGCTTGGACTGACTATTAAGTTTACAGGTTCAAGTTCTTTCTTTTTTTTTTAATTTTTTTATTAGGTATATTCTTTATTTACATTTCAAATGATTTCCCTCTACTGGTTCCCCCCTTCCCAAAAGTCCCATACGCCTTCTTCCCTCCCCCTGCTCCCCAACCAACCCACTCCTGCCTCCCCTTCCTGGTATTCCCCTACACTGTCACATTGAGCCCTTCCAGGACCAGGAGCCTCTCCTTCCTTTTTCTTGGGTTTCCTTTGATATGTGAATTGTTCCTTGGGTATTCCAAGCTTCTGGGCTAATATCCGCTTATCAGTGAGTGCATATCACGTGTGATTTTTTTGTGAATGGGTTACCTCACTCAGGATGACATTCTCCAGTTCCACCCACTTGCCTGAGAATTTCATGAATTCATTGTTTTTAATATCTGAGTAGTATTCCATAGTGTAAATATACCACATTTTCTGTATCCATTCCTCCGTTGAGGGACATCTGGGTTCTTTCCAGCTTCTGGCTATTATAAATAAGGCTGGTATGAACATAGTGGAGCATGTGTCCTTATTGGGATTGCAAGCTGGTAAAACCACTCTGGAAATCAGTTTGGCAGTTCCTCAGAAAACTCTGCATAATACTACCGGGGGACCCAGCTATACCACTCCTGGGCATATACCCTGAGGACTCTCCAACATGCAATAAGTTCAAGTTCTTTCTACCATCCATCTCAACATCACTCATCTTTTTCCTCGGAGTAAGCATCTCCTGAAGATAAACCTGTGGCTTTTTCCTTTATTCAGTGTAGATAGCCATACTTGTATTGGTACTGTGTTATCTTGATTGCTATTATTTTGTAGTTTTAAATTCATCAAGAATGTTCTTTATTCGTGACTTTTTGACTTTCTTGACCCCTTGTAATTCCATGTGACTTTTAAGATCTCATTGTGAAATTATGCCAAAAAGTCAAGTGGAATTCTAGGTACTCTGTATGAAGATTAACTAGACAGCAATGCCATTAGAAAAGTGCTGACAATGTCCTATGAATATGGGACATTCTCCATTACTGGGGTCTTCTTGAATTTCCTTCAGTGATGTTTGTTTCTTTTCAAATAATAAACTTTGCAGCTCTATTATTAACCTTATTCTTTTCTTTTTCATTGGTTTGGAAGTTTATGTACAGGTTTTGTTTAATTGGGGATTGTTCATTAAAAAATAAATGGGAAATGTCTTAAAACTTTTAATTGATACATAAAATTGTGCATATTAGTGGGTATCATATGACATTTTAATACTTGTATTCATTGAATAATATGTAAATGTAACTCCTCAAACACAATTTTTATAATGGAATCATTCAAAATCCTTTGTTTTAGTTTTTTGAAGTATTTAGTACATTGCTGTTATATACTGTTGAAAAGAACGCCATAACTTATCTTCTTTTAACTATGATTTCATACTCATTGGTCAATTTTTACCCCATTTTTATATACCCCTCGCTTCTGGTAACTACCAATGCTCTCAATGTCTGTTGTTTATCTTTGTGTGTTTGTATAATGTTTGCAAATGTGTGTGTACATGTTTCTGTATGTGGGTAAAAGTGCATAAGGTCTACAGTACATATGTAGAGGTTATAGGGTCACCTTTCATCCTGTTTGAGACAAGATCTTGTTATCTCTCTACAGCATGTGCCAGGGTAGCTGGCTTAGGGGCTTCTAGGGATTCTCCAGTCTTCATATCCCATCTCAGGATAGGGGAGCTGTTATTATAGATGTAGAACTATAACCAACTTTTCAAAAGTCCTGGGATCCAAACTTAAGTCCTCATGCTTGCACAGCAAGCAGTTCACCCACAAAACCACCCCCTTCCAGCAACAATTTCTATGCAACTAACAGGTATAGGTGACAAATACAAGTAATATCATGTAAACCTTGTTTTTTACTTAATACTTTTTGATTTTTTTTCAGGATATGTTGGTTTTCATGAAAATATAATTACATCATACCCCTCCCTTCCTCCTTCTAGCAATCCAGTGTCTTGTCCCCTGCTCCTGGTTCCCCCTCCCCACAGTCCTCTTCATCACCCCTCCCCTTCTCCTCTGAGATAGTGGAGGCCCCACTGGGTGTCCCCATCTCCTCGCACCTTAAGTCTCTGGAGGACTAGGTGCTTCTTCCCCCATGAGATTAAACAGCTGAGTAAGGGGAATGGTTTCCATAGACAGGAAATAGTTTTAGGGATAGCCCCACTCATAAGAAGACCGAGGTTCACATGTGTCTCATATGTGCTTGGGGCCTAAGTTCAGTCCGTGAAGTCTTTTTGGTTGGTGGTTCAGACTCTGAGAACTCCTAGGGTCCAGGTTAGTTGACTTCCTCTGGAGTTCCTATCCCCTTCTGGGCCCTCAAACCTTCCCCCAACTCTTCTATAAGAGTCCTCAAGTTCCATTCATTGTTTGGCTTTGGATTTCTGCATCCATCTGAGTCAGCTGCTGGGTGGAGTCTCTCAGAGGCCAGCCATGCTAGGGTCCTATCTGCAAGCATAGCAAAGTATTATGGGTAGCGTCATGGATTGGTGCTTGTCCATGAGATATGTCTCTTGTTGGGCCAGTTATTGTTTGGCTATTTCCTCTGCCTCTGCTCCAATCCCCTGACCCTGCACTTCTTATAGACACAATAAATTATGTATTGAAAGTTTTAAGGATATGTTGGGATTCCTATTGCTCCACTAAGGTTCCTGCCTGGCTGCAGAAGGTAGTTTCTTCAGTTTCTATATCTGCACTGCTTTGAGTCTCAGCTAAGGTCACGCCTATTGATTCTTGGAAACTTCCCCTATCCCAGGTCTCTGGCAGATCCTCAAAATGCCCTTCTCCCCACCTCATATAGGTCTGTAGATGTCTATTTATTCTCATGGACATCAGGCTGTCTCTTCTTGGCTCTGCCCCACACTTGATCCTGAAACTCCCATTCCTTTCCCTATTCCCTCTCCTACCCAGTTCCCTCATGTCTCCTGTGACTATTTTATTCCATCTTCTAAGTGAGATCCAAGCATCCTCACTTGGACCTTCCTTTCTTCTTATTTAGCTTCTTTGAGTTTGTAGAGTGTTATAAAAATTATTTAATCCTGACCTGGGGTTTCTACCTCACCTTTGACCCCTTAGTTCCCTGATAAAACACACACACACACACACACACACACACACACACACACACACACACTGTGTAGTCATTATATTTATAATAAGCCTTAAATAGCTCAAGAACTGGGCAGGTGTATATACCTTCTATGCTATTAGAATCAACTTTCCTATTAACAACCCTGAGTATTACTTACTTATTATATTTCATTTGGAATGCCCTTAACTCCAATTGGCCAGCACTTAGGACCAAGATTTTATGGCTCACCTAATACAATGTAGCTTCTCTCTTCTCTTCCTGAACCTGGTTCTCCTCATGGTACTCCTCTAAACCCCAAGACTGGTAAACCTAAACTATGTCTCCTCTACCCAGCTATTGACTGTTGGCATCCTTATTTACCAATTAAAAATAACTTTGGGGCAAGGTTATAGATCTACATGCAGACTCCAGGTCTTGTACTCCCACATTTAGCATTACAAGAAACAGCAAAACTAAGCCTCAATAGTGAAGTGTAGCATGGATATCCTGTATTTTAGGGTTTATATTTACTTATAAGAGTACATACCATGCATGTTTCTTTGAGTCTGGGTTACTTCATTCAGGATAATATTCTCAAGTCCAATCCATTTGCTGGCAAAATTCATGATGCCTTTGTTTTTAATAGCTGAATAGTATTCCATTGTGTAGATGTATCACATTTTCCTTATCCATTCTTCAGTTGAGGGACATTTAGGTTATTTCCAGTTTCTAGATATAATGAATAAAGCCACAATGAATATAATTGAGCTAGTGTCTCCATGGTAGAGTGAGGCATCTTTTAGTTATATGCCCAGGAATATAGGTAGGTCTTCAGGTAGAACTATTCATAGTGTCCATAGCTAGGTGTATAGATTTATTTCTGGGTCTTTGGTTTGATTCCATTTATCAACATGTCGGTTTTTGTATGAATACCACACAGCTTTTATCATTTTGCTCTGTAGTACAGCTTGAGGTCAGAGAAGGTAATCCCTCCTAAAGTTCTTTTATGCTCAGGATCATTTGGGCTATCCTGGGTTTTTTTTTTTCATATGAAGTTGAGAATTGCTCTTTCTAGGTCTATAAAAACTTATATTGGAATTTTGATGGGGATTGCATTGAATCTGCAGATTGCTTTTAATAAGATGGCCATTTTCACAATGATAATCCTACCGATCCATGACCATGACAAATCTTTCCATCTTCTGATATCTTCCTCAATTTCTTTCTTCAGCAACTTGAAGTTCTTGCATATAGGTCTTTCACTTGCTTGGTTAGAGCTATATCTATTATTTGTGGCTACTGTGAATGATGTCGTTTTGCTAATTTCTTGGCCCATTTATCATTTGTATAAAGGAAGGCTACAGATGTCTTTGAGTTTTTGTATCCAGCCACTTGTTGAAGGTGTTCATCAGCTCTAGGAGTTCTCTCATAGAATTTTGCAGGTCACTTATGTATACTATAATATCATCTGCAAATAGCATTAAATTGATGTCTTCTTTTCCAATTTGTATCTCCTTGATCTCCTTTTGTTGCCTTATTGATCTAGGTCCAACTTCTAGTACTATATTGAATAGATAGGGAGAGAGTAGACAGCTTTGTCTTATCCCTGATTTTAATGCAATTGCTTTAAGTTTCTCTCCATTTGATTTGATTTTAGCTATTGTCTTGTTGTATATTGCTTTGATTATGTTTAGGTATGTGCTTTATATTCCTAAACTCTCTAAGACGTTTAAAATGAGGAGGTGTTGGATTTTGTCAAAAGCTTTTACAGCATCTAATGAGATGATCATGTGATTTTTTTTCTTTTAGTTTGTTTATATGGCGGATTACATTGTCGGATTTTTTGTATATTGAACCATCTGTACATCCCTGGGCTAAAGCCTACTTGAACATATTGGATTTAGTTTGTGAGTATTTTATTGAGTATATTTGCATCAATGTGCATAAGAGAAATTGGTATAAAATTGTCTTTCATTGCTGAGTCTTTATGTGGTTTAGGAATCAGAGTGGCTGGGGCTTCATATAAATTTTACAGTGTTCCTTCTGTTTCTAATTTGTGGAATAGTTTGAGAAGTATTGGTATTAGCTCTTCTTTGAAGGTCTGGTGGAATTCTATACTAAACCCATCTAGCCCTGGGCTCTTTTTGGTTGGGAGAATTTAATTAATGACTGCTTCTATTTCCTAGGAGGTTATGAGACTGTTTAGATAATTTACTTGATCATGATTTAACTTGGGAAAGTGCTATCTGTCTAGAAAAAAAAATCATCCATTTTGTTAAAAATTTCCAATTTTGTGGAGTAAAAGCTTTTGAAGTAAGATGTAATGATTCTTTGAATTTCCTCAAATGTCTGTTGTTATGTCTCCCATTTTATTTCTGATTATATTTATTTGGATAATGTCTCTCTGTCTTTTTTTTTTTAGGTTTGCTATGGGTTTATTTATCTTGTTGATTTTTCTCAAAGACCAGCTCTTAGTTTCATTGATTCTTTGTATTATTTTCTTTGTTTCTAAGTAATTGACTTTAGTGCCCATTTTAATTATTTCCTGATTTCTACTCTTCAGTCTGTTTGCTTCTTTTTTCCTAGATCATTTTCTCCTGGATCTTTTAAATTGCTGATATAAGAAATTTTCAATTTCTTTATAGTGTCACTTAGTGCTATAAACCTTCCTCTGTACTTCCTTCACTGTGCCCTATAAATTTGGATACGCTATGCCTTCATTTTCATTGACTTCTAGAAAGTCTTTATCTTTTCCCTGACCCAGAACTCATTGACTAAAGAGTTCTTCAGTTTCCATGAGTGTGTAGGCCTTCTGGTGTTTCTGTTTTTGTTGAAATCCAGCTTTAATCCATGGTGGTCTGAAAACATACAAGGTGTTATTTCAATTTTCTTGTATTTGTTGAGGTTATAGGCTCAGTTTTGGAGAAGGATCCATGAGGTGCTGAGGAGGTATATTCTTTTGTGCTTGGGTAAAATAATCTCTAGATGTCTGTTAGGTCCATTTGATCCGTAATATTGGTTAGTTTCATTATTACTATGTTTAGTTTTCTTTTTTCTTTTTTGCAATGATATGTCACTTGGTAAAAGTGGGGTGTTGAAGTCTCCCCCTATTAATGTGTGGGGTTCAATATGCAATTTGAGCTTTAGCAATGCTTTTTTATATATGTGTATGTCCTTATGTTTGGGGCATAGATATTCAGAAATGAGATATCATCTTGGTAGATTTTTCCTCTGATGAATATTGAGTGTCTTTCCCTATCTCTTTTGATTAATTTTGGTTGAAAGTCTATTTTATTAGATATTAGAATGGCTATTCCAGTTTGTTTCCTGGGTCTCTTTGCTTGAAAAACATTCTTTCCAGCCTTTTACTTTGAAGTAATGTCTATCTTTATTCCTGAGGTATGTTTCTTGTATGCAACAGAAAATATTCTTTCCTAAAATAATGGCCTCAAGTTCTTTACATGCTGCTGGATCTATGGATGTTGTATTACATGACACCATTTTCCTCTTTGTATGTATTACAGGGATTCTGCATAAGCTTCGGGGTTTTTTTTTCCGTTTTGATCATTGATACACAGTTGAGTTCTTTCATTTTTGGCCCTTTTGAGTCCTGCTGCATTCATGAGTACAAAGTGTCTCTTCAGTGGAATGAGTTTTCTTTTTCTGATTATAGAACCTATTTAGGCCATGTTATGAAATTTCCACACTCTTTTTCATATACAGGCACTAATTTATATTACTATAAATGTACAGAGACAGCACTTCTTCTGTTTTCTTTGTTTGTTTGTTTAATTCCAGGGGTTAACTATTTTGTTGTATTTTTAATTTATATTTCTCTAACAATTAGTGATTTGAATGATTTATCACATAACTATTAGCCATTTGTGTGTCTTTCCTTGAACATCATTTTAGATCTTTTCTTCCTTTAAAAATTAGAGTTTGTTTGCTACTAAGTTTTTTTAGTTCCTTGTATGTTGTTCTTCTCAGAGGTGTCATTTGCAAATAATTTCTCTCTCTTATGCATGGCATCATTTCACACTCTTGATTGCTTTCTTTGTTGTGGAAAAGCTTCTTAATTTGGGAAATCTCATTTATTTTGCTTTGTTTCCTGTGCTTTTGAGTTATTATATAAAATATACTTGCTTATTCCAGTGTCTTGACAAACTTAACAAACTCTTCATTTCCCCTAGTAATTTAATAGTTTTAGATCTTCCATCTAAAAAAATTAATCAATGTTGAGCATTTTTTTGTGCTGTGAAAGATAAGGGAGATTTTGCAAGTTGCAAAATCCTTGTATCCTGCAGATGGACTAAATTCATTAGTCTTAATTTGTATTAGTACGTTTTGAGGGGTGTATTGGCAGATAGGATCATAATATTTTTAAAAGCATAACTGCAGCTTTGGGTTTCTTTGTCAGGAAATTCTAACCTGTGTAATTTGCAAATATATGTCCCTTTATAGAAACTAGGGCTGGTTATTGACTTTGTCCCTAACATTCCAGATTGTAGCAGATAAAAAGTAAGGCATACCCATACTATGTATGTTGCAACTTGGTTAGATAATAAAATTCTGAAAATTCTGGTGCAATATTGACAAAAGTGGATTTTAAACTTTTGTTTTAGACTCACGATTGACATCTATTTGCGTGGAGTTTACTTTAAGTAATCATGAAGAGGTATTGTGGTTTTACAAATTTCAGGCATATACTTCTAATATATTATCAAATTTTAAATATTAAATTTAAAATACTAAAATGGCAAAGGGCATCATTCAGTTGTAGAATGCTTGCCTAGCATATAAAACTCTACTGGGACCGTTTCAGACACTGAGAAAAATACATAAAATACTAGAAAGCAAATGAAAGACAGAAGAGTTTTGCCTCTAAACTCTACAGGGAGTAAATATACAGAATAGCAACTGAGACTGAGAAAAAAAATTAAAACACTACTGAGAAAAATTTATATAATCAAAATTAGTAGAGATAACCATGGATCTGGTGGTACAGTATAATTAAAATATCTACTAACCTAAAACTGCTTTATAGAGTTAAAAAAAAAATTCACTTAAATACCCCAGTGTGATTTTTCTCTAGTATAAAATGACAAGATAATTCTAAAATTGATCTGAAAACTACCGGTATCATGATAAACAAACAAACTAAATAGCAACTTAGATGATGAATAACAACTGATTTAAAAATAAGAAAGCTTCCTTGGTGTGAGGGCAGATATAAAATGCAGAGTTTACAAACTGCTATGTGTTTCAAGCAAAATTATTTGGGGCAAGCATACTAATTTATTCCAATAAAGGATTAAAAAAAAAGATGTCTTTTAAAAATAACTGGTAAAGGTATTTGATGTCCTTATACAAAGATTTTATTCTAGTAGGGCCAAATTTAAGAGCTAAAACTACGACTTCTGAAAGAAAACTTAAAAGACCTTTGTGGTCTTTAACAGGTGAGGACTTGTAAGGAAGGATAGAAAGCATGAAAACAAATACATCAAAACTCATCCAAGTTAAATGCGTAATTGTGGAAGCAGGTACACAGCTGGAATCTACCTATTGGTGAGTCTGCTTGCAATCCCATGCCATTTCTCTTTGCCAGTGTAGAAAGCAGGTTGGGGGCAGCAGAAGGGGCCAGAGTAGTGCTGCACTGTGATGGTAACTAACATCCAATTGCTGTAATGACAAAATGTACAAAGCCCACTCCTCATAAGTTTTCAATCATTAAAGTTGTAATTATAAAATCAAATGAAGCTGTTTATTTAGTTTCTTAATTCAGAAGTCACATTTCAAGCACTCAGTAGCCGATGTGGTCAGTAGCTACTGAATCAGACAAGGCACAAACACAGACCCACCATCATTAAAAACACTGTGGCCAACACTGTTGAATTTTCCTATAGTATCACTATATTATCCATTCATCAAATCTGTTCAGAAGCAAAGCAGAATGGTATATGCTTATAATCTTTGCACATAGAAAGCTGAGGTAGGAGGATGGCTTTGAGTTTGAGGCCAGCCTGAACACAGAAATTCTGTCAAAAAAAAAAAACCTAACCTCCTCAAAAAACTGTCATAAAATTGTACACTTAGAACAATAAATTTTATAATATGCAAATTACTTAAAATTATCACCAAAAATGTCATCAGCATAGACAACAAAGCCCTATTACTCTTTCATGTAATTAGACTCATTAGTTCAATAGTGAATAGTTCAGTAGACTAAAAAATACATCATTCAAATAAAAGGCAGGGGGGGGGGAATCATTACCCTCCCAGTTGTCATGGATAGAGGCAAACACAGCAGAAAATTCATAGTCCTACATTTAGCATTTTTATGGGGCTCTCATTCTTAAACTAGAATTTTTGACAATGTTTTTGCTGAAGAAAACTAAACCCACATGCGTTAGAGATTTAAAATCTGTTAACGATATGATGCTGAAGTATAATTTGATGTGCCATCCATTTCAGCATGTTTATGTAAGTTTTAAATATTCACATAAAGTTATGTGATGTGTAACTTAAAATCTATGTAGTTCAGCTACCAGATAACAGAGGATTGGTTGCCTTTGTGAAACAAAGAGACATTCTTTTTTTTTTTTTTTTTTTTTTTTTAATTTAATTTTATTTTATTTTTTTAATTTACATTCCAAATCACTTCCCCTTTCCCGTTTCCTCCCTCCCCGAAAGTCCCATAAGCCCCCTTCCCTCCCTCTTTTCTCCGTTCAACCCCCTCTCATTACTCTGTCCTGGCGTTCCCCTACATCCAGTCTTTCCAGGACCAGGGGTCTCTCCTTCCATCTTTTTAGAAATCTATTGATATGCTGATTGTGTCTAGGGTATTCTGAGATTCTGGGTCAATATCCCCTTATCAGTGACTTCATACCATGTGTGATCTTTTGTGATTGGGTTACCTCACTAAGGATGATATTTTCAAGTTCTGACCATTTGCCTAGGAATTTCGTGAATTCATTGTTTTTAATTGCAGAGTAGTATTCCATTGTGTAAATATACCACATCTTCTTGAGTGATAGAAAGCATGGAGATGCCCATGTGGAATAGCAGGCAGGGGATGAGGTCATATCTGCCCTGTTCAGCAAGAAGCTCATAATCACACACAACATCTGTCTTAGAGACCATGAGTCTAGCATTGTGAACGCAGTATTTAACCTGAAACTTTGACCTAATCTTTCTGCTTTGCTGAGCTTGTAAAATGATATTGAACAAAGAATCTCCTCATTGACTCTTAAACCTTTGATTCTAATAATACTAGAAGAATTAAAAAGTGAATTAAAATAATGTATCTATGTCTTAATCTATCCAGACATGTGTAACAACACATTATAAGCTGCCTTATAATTAATAAAAGTTTTATTCTCATAGTTCATTCATGAGGGTATCATCCTTAACATCTAAGTATTTCCTTTTTTTTTATTTTCTAAGTTTTTTTATTTACATTCCAAATCATTTCCCCTTTCCTGTTTCCTCCCTCCCCGAAAGTCCCATAAGCCCCCTTCCCTCCCTCTTTTCCCTATTCAACCCCCTCTCGCTTCTCTGTCCTGGCGTTCCCCTACATCCAATCTTTCCAGGACCAGGGGTCTCTTCTTCCATCTTCTTGGAAATCTATTGATATGCGGATTGTGTCTATGGTATTCCGAGATTCTGGGTTAATATCCCCTTATCAGTGACTGCATACCATGTGTGTTCTTTTGTGATTGGGTTACCTCACTAAGGATGATATTTTCAAGATCTGACCATTTGCCTAGGAATTTCGTGAATTCATTATTTTTAATTGCAGAGTAGTATTCCATTGTGTAGATATACCACATCTTCTTAATCCATTCCTCCGTTGAGGGACATCTGGGTTCTTTCCAGCTTCTGGCTATTATAAATAAGGCTGCTATGAACATAGTGGAGCATGTGTCCTTATTGCATGGAGGTAAAGCCTCTGGGTATATGCCCAGGAGTGGTATAGCCAGATGCTATCATCTTGAAGATTGAGTTTAAAAATGGTGATTTTGAAGGAATACAGATACCCAGGCCATATGAACTTGAACATAGAACAGAGTATTGTTGAAGTCCGAGTATGTTCCTTCGAAAGACGTATAATACAAATTATGTTGGTAAATTGCCTTGTGCTACTTGTGCTTGTTGCAAGCTGACTCTGAAAACAAGAGACCCCTTGTCACAGACACCAGAATGTTTAACGCAAGTGTCCTTTGAAATTCTTCCCTGGGGAAACAATGGTCCCCTACCTCTGTGACAGGGAAAGGGGAGAACAGAAAACAGTGAAAGGTTTAAGTTGCAGCATCTTTGACCAGAGATCAGCTAGAAGGTAAACTATGTTGAACAGAGGTTACTACTGATTATTATATGGAATAAAAAATCCTGTTAGGAGGATCAGAAGCCATAAGGTTACCCATAAAGAGAATGCTACTCTGCTAGGAAATATCTTAGTGAGAAACTCGAGCATGATGGCTTCATGTTGAGTGTTGTCAATGATTGATTTGATGATGTTATTTTTGTTTGATCTCCTAGCCAGGCTTTTTCAGTCATGCCTGATGGATCTTGGAAATAGCTGACTTAATTTTGTTTTGTTATCAACCTGTGGCTCCTACATTTCTAATACTTTTTAGTTGCTCTTTTACTTTTGTGTGATACCTGTTTGATATATTCACTTACTGAAAACCAAAAGCATGGACATTATACATCATTTCTGTATGGCACAGAAGATTAATGTCTTGGCTCTTGGGCCATAGGAGACACCGGATTTGTTTGATGATTACTATGCAAAATGAATATCTATCCCTTGATTAAAAAATTAGTAAATTAGTAAACTACAGGCTCACCACATATCTGGTACACATAGATTATGTCTAGGGGTAAATAAAAATAGTTTTCATATCTGATCCTTTATAGATAGAAGTATAGATTTGAGTTTAAACAAAACAGTGACTCCTTTGGGCGCTTAGGAATCATGACCCTGATAGTGTTTTTACCTGTCTTAATATGTTAGGAATTGACTGTGTAACTCACCAGTAATGAGTTGGGTTCCCAAGATAAGGGCAGAATAGGTTTTGAGCACAAAACACATTTATCATGACAGGACTAGAGATGGAGAGACAGGTATTGACATGGAGAGACTAATTTATAGAGGGGGCAAGTGAGGGTGTTTACATCTAATGATTCCTCTCTCCGCCGAAAGAATGACTCAAGGTTACCACTTTAGAGAAAAATGGGAAAGAAAAAAGGAAGGGGTTGTAAGAAGGGGAAGACTGAAATATTTAATAGTTGGGGAAAGTGAGTTTATTAGAGAAGTTTAGAGGATATTCCTGGAATTATTGTTTGCCTACCTGATATTTATACTACTGTGTATAAAATAATTTCGCTACCTAATCGAAACACAGAGATATTCTAATTTAACCAGAGATTTTTAGGTATAGTATACAGAATAAGAGATCATCAAGAATCAGATATCAGTAACTGAGTATAGTGTTTAAGGTTGAAAAAAGGTAAGTGAAAATAGAAAATGACTGCATCAGCAACGGAGTATAGATAGAGGTGGAAATTTTGACAGTGGATGAAGTTACTAATAGAATATATGAACTCAGAGGCATAAAGATAGGAGTCAAAATGGGATCTCTGAAATTGTGGTCCAGAGCTGGAGAAAGGAAGAGACAGTGATTTAAGACTGTACTGGAAAGCATGCAGGATCTTTCACTTTCTAATTTTTATGTAAATGGCATGGGAAAAGGTATTCTTTTTTGTTTGATTTTGTTGTTGTTTTGTTATTGTTTTTAAAAGATTGCAGGAGAAGAAATATCTGAGAAATAGATTGGCTTCATTTATAATAAAAATTAATAAAATATTTAGGGATGTTAAATACATAATGAGATTTACAGAATTGTAGAGAACATAGAAGGAACATTTAGGAAGGAAGGAGCAAGTACTGCTCCATGCTCAAGGATGCAATGAGCAAAAGGGGTGGGAAACTTCAGGTCCTATGAATACTTCAGTAGTCTAAGGGGAACATGGTAAAGTTCAAGAAGGCAATGAGACACTAGGAATAATTTTTGGAGTCTTATTTTTCTAATGTTGGGATTGTGGAGGGTGTCAGTGAAAAGAAGAGCAACATAGATTCAGAGCCTAAGCCTTTCAACTCCAATCTAAACTTGGGGATAGGCAGACCTCAATATAGTGATAGAATTCACAGCTCAGAAACAGAAAGTTTGATGGCTGGGCCTGGCCTATTGCTTCTTACCAACTTGTTGGTAAACAAAAAGTCACTTATTTTATGCTTTATTTTCTCCACTGGGAGTTCTTACCTGGCCCAGATTTTCTGGAGAGAGAATCAATAATTTTCATTAAAAGATTACTAATCACTAGTACGTAGTGGTCTACATAATCAATCGAATGTTGGATGAGGCCCTTTTTTCTGAATTAATTGAAATTTACGTTGGTTAATGAGTTTTTTTTTCATACTTGGACACGATCCTTAATCTTTAGTTTACATAATTGAATTCTCTGGGAACTCTTGTTATACCATAATGAGAAATAGTAAGCAGAGAGCCTTAGCAATTTTCTATAATTACTAAGAAGGCCTTTGCAACACATTGTACTTCATAAATCAGTAAGTAAATAAACAGAGCCAGGGCAAATAGACAGGGGCCTGGAGTCCCTGTGAATGCTCTTGATTGCACCATAAAACATCTCCATGGCCTACATGGAATGTATGTTAATGTTTTTGATAGTGCTATTCAGAGCAGGCAAATACCTCATTAACTGACTCCTTTAGAATTATGGATAATTCTGATCTGTAGAATGGGTTTATCTTTACCTTTGAAAATACATGTGCTCTGAATATTAATCTTATAAGCAGGAAAGTAGATAGGTTATTTCCATAAAGTCCTTTACCTTAATATATTATCTTCAAGCCTTTAGAAAATTGTATTTATAATATTTGAATATTATAAGTGAATATATTAATACAAATTGAGTGTTTATGTTTTAAACAACTTAGAATTTTTAAATCTTTTTTCTATTTATTTTTGTGTATTTGATACAAAGAAAAGAAAGTCTGGATCCACATCCTAGCCATACAACAGTATGACTAGAGTAACAGTATATAGAGTCAAAAATCCCCCTTTTTCTAGTCAGGTTATATGTATTGCATTTAATTCATTGTAGCATATGGTTCTGGTGAGGCATGCTGGCAGGATTTACTGAAAGAGGCAGAGGCAGTTGGATCAAGAGTTTGAGGCCTGCCTGAGCAAGACATTGCCTTTAATTCCAGTACTCGGGAGACAGAAAAAATGGACCTCTGCTTTCAAGACCACCTGGTCATTCCCATAGAAATTCTTTTATTGTTGAGAATGATTTTTGACATCCTGGGTATGTTTTGTTTTTTCTTGCTATTCCAGATAAATTTGAGAATTGCTATTTCTATCTCTGCAAAGAATTGAGTTGGAGTTTTGATGGGGATTGCGTTGAATCTGTAGATTGCTTTCGGCAAGATGGCCATTTTTACTATGCTAATCTTGCCAATCAATGAGCATGGGAAATCTTTCTATCTTCTGAGGTCTTCTTCAGTTTCTTTCTTCATAGACATGAAGTTCTCATCATATAGATCTTTCACTTGCTTGGTTAGTGTCACCAAGATATTTCATCTTATTTGTGTCTATTGTGAAAGGTATGGTTTTCCTAATTTCATTCTCAACCTATTTATCATTTGAGTAGAGGAAAGTTACTGATTTTTTTGAGTTAATTTTGTATCCAGCCACTTTGCTGAAATAAAAGAACTTCTGGGGAAACCACCATCCTGGACCTCAAGCTATACTACTGAGCAATAATGATAAAAACTGCATTGCACTGGTACAGAAACACACAGGTAGATAAATGGAATAGAATTGAAGATCCAGAAATGAACACATACCTATGGTCACTTGATCATTGATAAAGGAGCCAAAACCATCCAGTGAATAAAAGACAGCATTTTCAACAAATGGTGTTGGGTCAACTGATGGTCAGCATGTAGAAGAATGCAAATTGACCCATTCTTATCTCCTTGTACAAAGCTCAAGTCCAAGTGGAGCAAGGACCTCCACATAAAACCAGATGTGATGAGTCTAATAGAAGAGAAAGTGGGAAAGACTCTCAAAAACATTGGAACAGTGGAAAATGTCCTGAGCAGTACACCAATGACTTATGCTCTAAGATCAAGAATTCACAAATGAGACCTCATAAAATTGAAAAACTTCTGTAAGGTGAAGGACACTGTCAACAGGAAAAAAATGGCAATCCAACAGATTGGAAGAAGATATTTACTAACCCTACATTCGATAGAGGGCTTATGTCTAATATATACAAAGAACCCAAGAGATTAGACTCCATAGAACCAAATAACCCTATTAGCAAGTCAGGGTACAGAGCTAAACACAGAATTCTCAACTGAGGAATTTCAAATGGCTGAGAAGCTCTTAAAGAAATGTTCAACATGCCTAGTCATCAGGGAAATGTAAATCAAAATGACCATCAGATTCCTCCTTTCACCAGTCAGAATGGCTAAGATCAAAAACTCAGGTGGCAACAGAGTACAGCTTGCATGAATCAGCTCTCCCCTTCTATCATATGAATCTCAGAAATAGAACTCAGGTCATCAGGCTTGGCGGCAAGAGTTTTTGCCCACTAAGTCATCTTGCCAAACCTGCTGTTCGTGGCTTTTGCTATGCAGAAGTGACATTGTTGTCATCCGACTTGTCAAGTTACTTTTTATTTCTTATGTTTTTAAAAGATCTATTCATAACAATATGTACTCAGTGTACTACAGTTTTCTCTTTCATTTTCTCTGAACAGTTTCATATTGTGAGTTCTTACATTTAAACTTTTGATCCATTTGAGTTCATTTTTACCTGTGAGTGCAAACAGAATCTAGTATGTTTTCTTCTATAACTGCTGAAGGAGTCTTACTTTCTACAATGTATGGTTTTCTTCCTTTGTTAAAAATAAGATACATTTCCAGTGGAGTTACACTAAGTCTGTCTATAATAATTCAAAAAAACAAAACCTGCCTCATTACTTACTTTCATATTCTGTCAAAATCTGAGCATGCATATGCATGCTCTGCACGTTCATAATGCATGAACTCAGTTTCAAAGCTATGGTAAGAAACTGGAGTTATGACTAGAGAAATGAAACTAGGCTGAGTTGAATTATTTGGTTGATGTCTACATAGCTTCTCTAAAAAGTAAGAGAGAGGGGAGGATTGGACTTACTGCAAAATAGATTGAAGTTTCAAATTTCTTAAATAGGGGGTATGGTGGAAAGGATTAGGAGAGTTGTTGAAAAGCTTATATTACCTTATCAAAGTTGAGAGCTAGTATCTGTAAAGTAAGAAGGGAGTAGCCTATCTTGGATAGGCTTTCCAGCCATAAAGTTTTAGAATGCTCCTTGGAGAACAAATGACTAGGAGAGGAAGAAGGCCAGGTCATCACTTGCCAACAAAACTGAACTCTGGCTGGCCTCGTTCCTGCTCTGAAATCATCAGGGTATAGGGGCGCCAAAATGACCTACCTGAGTTCAGCCCACACTATTTTTCTATTAGTAATTGGAATCGAATTTGAAGTCCTTAAGATTTTACTTTTAGCCTCCAGTATATTTTCAAATGCATGGACTTTAATGTGGTATCCTTCCCTTGCTTTTCCATGATTAGGTATATTTATGAGGACAACTGAAACTTTAAATCTCCTACTTTCATTGCCATTAAAAGCAGCAAAAATGACAGCAGTAAAAAATCTTGGCTTCTTTTATTGAACGACCAATCATTTTGTACCAAGTAAGCTCATGTGACAATAGGCAATGGTCTATAACACCATTATCACTAAAGGCCAGCCAACAATTTCATTATAAAATCTTCTGAGGCAGCTTGCAGTTTGGCTGTTTTAATTAAACCTCTCCAGCCCAGATTGCAAGGGAAAGGACTGGGAATTTTCTACTGAACTGTCACTCTAAAACAATGCTCCACCACGGATCTAATGTCAGGAATTACAACAATATTTCATGCCAGATCATTGGCATAACAATAATCTTGAGTGACAGCTCAGGTGCTTGGGAAGTTAAATTAAAATGGATTTCCTTATTTATCTTCTGAACTGTCAAGTCAATACACACACTCTTTGATTTTTCAACTGCTCCATCTTGGGGACAATGGGATGACATCAATAATTAACTCTGTATGTTGGCAGAAGGTTGAGTTTGACTCCATATCTTTGATCATTTTTTAAAAAATTCTAGTGGTTAGAGAGATGCCTCCATGGTCAAGAACACATACTATTCTTGAAGAGGACTTAGTTTCTGTTTCTAGAACCCATGTCAGGTAGGAAACATCACTCTCAAACTCTAGCTCCAAGGGATATGACACCTCTTATTTCTTTGGACTCATGTGCACATACTCAAACAGAGATCCGCACATCCAACTAGAGAACAGTAAAATGTTCTTTAAGATTCTAGATGATGATGATAATAATGTCAATGGTAAACTTACTGATATAGACTGTTACCATGGAAGTATAACTGTCTGACATAATGTTTTTTGGGCTTTATCTATCTGTTTGGGTAATTTAGGATGCAGCTAATGGCAGTCTTTCATTGGCAGAACATTTATGCTGTGCTAGCTGCTAGGCCTCCTTGTAGAGAAAACTTCCTTGTAGAGAAAAGTACTAGGACTGTTTAATAAACAAGGAAGTCAACCACAGCCAATAAACAGTGTTTTTTTTCCCCATCGCGTGACTCATGAGCTCATGTTTTAACTATGATAATATCAAGATGCCTTTTTTCATGAGGTACTCACCTCTAAAATTAGAAAAAAAATTTCTGAGAATAAATAGCATGACATTTTTAAAAGTTTGATTTTAGATTCTATTTATCTTTAAGTTAAATAAACATACATACTAATTGGGTGCCATGTAATGTGTGTATATATATATATATATATATATATGATGTGTGTTGTTCAAATCAGGGTAAATATATATTTACTGCCTCAAACTCTTATCATTCTTTGAGGGAAAAATATTTAGAATAATTTCTTCTAGCATTTGTAAAATTGGATGCTTTCATTATGCATACAATGGAAGTATACTACATTTTCCTATTTTTATCTACTTGTGCCCATTGATCCAACTTTGTTTCTCCAGAGAAGTTTCCCTGGTTTCTAGTGATGAATGCTCTACTCTCCACTTCTGTTAGATCAATTATATTCAAGTTTTATCAGTGAGTGAGTTCATTCTGCTTTTCTCTCAAATGAGAAAATATGGCTTATGGAATGACACAGAAAACAAGATACATGTGAAACACTCAATCTGCTTTCAGCTTAAGACCAGGATTAAAACAATACAACTTTACAAAGTTAACTCTGTTAATATTTATGTTTTACTTCATAATCAGACTGTGTACGAGAAATACACATGAGGTGGGAAAGAAAGGAAAGGAAAAATTGCCATGTTAAAGGATGAGATGAAAGAAGGGGTCATTGAGACCATCTCCAAAAGCAGTAGGAACTGGGCTTTGGAAGGCCATGTACCATCTTTAGTTAATCTTTCTTGGAGATTTCTCTCTTTGCAACCCCCATGCTGTCTTTTAACATGATCAATTTCTCTGTTAATTTCATCCTCTTTGCCTTCAAACACACAGCTCTTCTACACATGAAAAATCACTTTCCTTGATTTTAAGTTCCTTCCCTCATTGATTGAATTAGTGACTGATGGGATAGTTAGAATCAGAGAGTTCATTAGCTAATATATTAGCTGATCATTTCTAGGCATATAAAGTATCACAAAGTAGGCTCTTCCCCTTTCACTAGGAGACTTCCTGAATTATTGGGATATGCCATGGGTAACTAGATATCTGGAACCACATTTTACAATGATCAATTAATAAGACTATTTCCAGACCAGTTGTTTACAGCATTCTATAAATAGCAGCTACAGATTCACATAGCAATTGCCTTCCTAATTTGCAACATCTTTTTCCTTTTTATTTTTATGGATTAAATTTGCTATCTTCATATCTTCATATCTCTTCTGCCTACTCCCTCTTAATTTGGAGCAAATTCCCTTCCTTCTCAGTCTGCAGTTTTTAATGTCACCAATTTCCAATTACTTTCCTATCCATAAATCAAATGTTCCTTTAGCCTCACACTTTCTTTTCTTGAATGTATACAAATACATGAATATAATAATGTCTTATACTTTTTTTCTTTTGTGTATGTATGAATGTATGTGCATATGTATATGCAGATGTACATTTGTGTATATGTGCACATGTGTACACATGACTGTGTGTAGAGATCAAAAGGTAAGCTAAGGTGTCATTCCTAAGTTATGACCCATATAAACTGGCTGGCCAGCAAGTCCCAGGATCCATCTGTCTCTACATCCCCAGAACTGAGATTACATGTGACACTACTATGCTTGGCTTTTTCCTTACATAGCTTCTAGGCATCAAGCCCAGGTTCTCATGCCTACAAGGCAGGTTCTTGGGCAATGAAGCTTTCTCCCAAGCTCCTTAACTTCTGTTTCCTATGCTCAAGTTATTTTTTTTCTAGAATTTCAGCAGAAATCATATTCTAATTCAGAAGTTTCATCACAAACTGAGCTTTGTTAGAAACATTGCGTCTTGAATCAGATGAGGTCACTGAATTTGATGCTAGCTATTCAGAGGCTATTGAGAGTCTACCTGATGCTGATCTATCTTCCAGACACAGAATGCATTATTTTCAAACAGAGTGTTAGTATCAGGACCTCCAAAACCTGTTGCCAAGGCAACAGCCATCATATTCCCAGAATCCACTTGACTCACCTCCCACCTTTACCTGAGACCAAATCACCATCCATATTTAATAAAAGGCCTCTCTCTCTCTCTCTCTCTCTCTCTCTCTCTCTCTCTCTCTCTCTCTCTCTCTCTCTCACACACATAACTTTTCTTTCCACTTCCACCTCGCTCTTTCCTCTCCCACTAAACCTCACATGGAACTGTTTGGCTTGGTGTGGTCTTTATAAAGTAGCCCAACAGTCCTGACATAGAGCATATCTTTTGTGATGATTGCCCGTCTCTTAAAGGCTTATAGTTACTGTTGTGTGCAACATGTTTGATGCACACAAATGGAGGAGCACATCAATTTTTTTTAAAGTCTGAAAACACAAAAGACAAAACTGTAATGCTTTTGGAAACAGATATAGTATATGTCAAAATAATATGATCAGGCACCTAACCTCACAGAGACTTGATGTGCAAGGGATAAAGGATATCCAAGGGTTCCCACCCACTCAGAAGTGAAGGTGAGGGGGGAGAAGGGCAGTGTGCAGATGAGTAGGCTGTAAAGTGAAAAGGTAAAATATATATATGATCAGGAAAGCATATATTTCAAGATAATAGATTGGCTTGAAGAAAGACAAAAAATATGTGGCTAGGATTGGGAAAGAGTCTTCAAATGCATCTACAACATTCTATTCCATTATAATAGAAAAACTAGAATAGCATGACATATTTCTCAAGAAATTTATTAAATTACTCTTGCTGGTTTTACTTAGACAATTGGCATGAGGCAGTTATCCTAATGCTAAATTGGTATTGTCAAGTTTATATTAAAAGAAATGCAGTTTATGAGATTTTTTTCTACCTAGTATATTTAGAAAAGAAATAAGGACCTGAGTCTGTGGTTAACTGTGACTTGTACTTTACTGCTGCCTATATTCTGAGCTCTGCTGTTAATCTCTGTTCAGTCCCTACCCACCCATACTAATTTTTTAAAATCAAAATTAGATGTAATATAATTAAATGAGGATTTGACTACTAAGGAATTTAATAGACACCACCCCCATACTCTGACAGAGTGAACTGTGGAGATGACATGGGCTATTGGCTCAGGTCTAGTTGTGAGCATAAGACAACCTTGAGTGGTTAACATATAAAACAGTCCTGACCTACCAACTTTATGACCAAGTTATATCAATTTCTTGGTCATTTGCCATAGAAATTACTTTTTTCTCCTGTGTGTTCAAGGAGCTTTTCCAAGCCAAGTATTAAAAGTCTACCCTGGAATGTTTGCCTCCTTAGTTCACAAACTTCACTGCAAGAATCTTCAGGACCTCTTTTGCCTTTACCCTAGATGTTTACATCTTCATGTGCTTCTCTCTCCTACCCATTTGCCATGTTAAGACATAATCTATCAATATTTATATTTCTTATTATATTTACTATATTGCCTTAAGTGTCTTTAAAATGTATTTTCCCAGTTTCAGTCAAAAGAAGGTAACAGCATTTTGTTTATTTTTGCTGTGTTTACTTCCTAGTCAAAATGCTAAAGACAATTCAGAAGACAATCTTTGCATTTGATGAACATGGTTTAAAGCATTCTTTTAGAGTGTTGCTAATGTGCTTTGCAGAGCAATTCATTAAATGTCCATTTACATTTTTACTATTAAGTTGTGGCTACTTTGGGTAAGGAGGCATGTATTCTCAGCCTAATTCTCAGCGTTAATCTGGAAACAGAGACACATAGTTTTTCTGATGTCACCACAGAGTAGATCAGAATTACCTTCTACTTCTCTAGCAGCTCCATTTCCCCCCAAATCTTCCCCCCATATCTTTTTTCTTTTTGTTTGTTTGTTTGTTTGTTTGTTGTTGTTGTTGTTTGTTTGTTTTTCAAGACAGGGTTTCTCTGTGTAGCCCTTGCTGTCCTGGAACTCACCCTGTCGACCAGACTGTCCTCGAACTCAGAAATCCATCTTCCCGTACCTCCAAATTCTGGGATTAAAGGCATGCACCACTATTGCCCCGGCCATATCTACTTTTTTTTTTTAATTCAGTTAAATAGACTCTTATTTCCTTTATTTTAATGAAGGGAACCTAGTTTCATCCAACAAGTTTGAATTTTAACTTTCTTGAAAGTTTACCTTCTCTTAATTTAGTAAGAAGGCTATCAGCTCCCTTTTTTTTTTACCATAGGAATTTCTCTTATGAACCCTGAGTGACAAAATTCTTACTGTAAGTCCAGAAACTGTCTGCTCAAAGGTTTCAATTTTGTTTCATCCAACACTCATCAGGTAATTGAGTATGCCATTAAACTGGCTGTCAACTTGAAGGGCTCTAGCAGGCTCTAGCATGGCCTGCTAGCACAGCATGCCCTTCCCATTCCCTTTCCTTAGTATACTATTAGCATTCTTTATATATATATATATGTATATGTATACATATATATATATTACTTATTTTCTAAGTTTTTTTATTTACATTCCAAATCATTTCCCCTTTCCCGTTTCCTCCCTCCCCGAAAGTCCCATAAGCCCCCTTCCCTCCCTCTTTTCTTAAAGCTAGCCACCAAGATCAGTTCCCTTATTTGGCTACTTCCTCCTCCTGAGATGAATACCAAGGTCAAAGTATTGAAGTCCAACAGTCAAGATGCCCCCCACCCCCATTGGCTCACCTAATTAACATGTCCAATAAAAACAAACCACTCCTCCTAACACTGAGTTTCCCTTTTTACCTTTATAAATGGCCATTTGCCTATAGGCCACATCTGTCTCCTCTCTATCCAGAGGCAGTTCTTTGTTCCTCTGGGACAAGAATCCCTTCTTTTTCTTCCTTGTTCCTTCCCCTTTGTCATTCAACCTCTATCTTCTATCTTTGTCTCTTATTCCATGTCTTCTGTTCTTTTGGGGTAAATAAATCTCCATTGTGCTGAAAACCTGATCTTAATGTATTCTGGTGTATTCCTTTCACAAGTTAATTATAGAAATAAATTATTTTCACACTTTTCTGTTAAAAATTTTTCTGTTAAATTTCTGTTATAGAAATGGTATTTAAAAAGTTATTCTATATATATTATTTGTCAAGAGAATAGAGACTCAAATTGTGTCCACACAAAGCAAGTGGTAAGAAATAGTGTAAACAATTTCTGTGGAGATTAATTTACCTGTGTGATGTTATGTATACAAGTGGTATGACTGATTTCTATTATTAGTTAATTCAATTACTTCTATAAAAGATAGTCTTAGAGGGTTACCTACTCATAATTAGTTCTTGACCTCTATTTCTGCTTTTCAAGATAATTTGCCAGTAGGCCTAATAGCTTAAAAAATGAATACCACCTAAATTTGACATTCTAAGCCTAGATGAAAGAAGCAGATATAATTTATGTAATAAGGTACTAAATCTTTAAACTTTAAGATAATACTCAATTTGATATTTTGACTTCCTAAGAATATGACTTGTATTTGGATTCAGTAATCAAAAAACCAATTATATTCATTTTATATAACTATTGTTTCAGAAGAGCTGGTAAGAGACAAATTTACCATATCACTTATATGTGATAAGAAATGAGATAATATTTGTGGACATATTTAGTGAACTGTAATTTCCAAATAACAGATAATAATAGCAGTTATTATTTTATATACTGTGGCAAGTCATGCTCTTTCCATTGGTAATATAAGAAGGAAGGAGTTTGCTTTGGAATGTATAAATCAGAACCTAGAAAGCAAACAAGGAAAGGGCTCACTAACATCAAGAAATGTAGTTAGTAAAAGAAAATTATAAAAAATTATAAAAATGTAGGCAGAGAATGCAAGGACAAAAAGAACTAGTGAAAAAAAGATGAAATACTATAGAGCCAGCTTTAAAAGGAGGGAGAGGCAGAGACAGAAACAGAAACAGAGAAGCAGGCAGAGACAGAAACAGATATAGACAGATAAAGACAGAAAGATAGTGAGAAAAAGACAGAGAGATACAGAGACAAAGAAACATACAACCAGTAATTGGGCCTTTAGTAGAAGTAGAGCCAAAGAAATAAATTAATGTTCTAGTCTCACTGTCATCTTCCTCTCTTCTGCTGATGTCTTCCACTGTTGAACCTCACTGGAAATCAGAGAGCACAAACTATGATGCAATCTAAGCAAATGTTCTCTGTGTACAGAGCAGGGAAAAAAGAATGGCATAGCATGAAGTTGCTCTAAGGAGTCAATTAAAGCTAGTCATCTGTCATTTCACATACCCTGAGAAATCAATCACTGAACCATTTATCTGAAATGGAAGCATCATAAAATATATTTATACAAATCAATGTGGCTATGGTATCAATAATGGATGTAATATTATGGGACCCTTGTCAGGTTTAGTGTCTGCCATTGACTTAAGAAGTCATTATATATAAACTGACAACATGACTGTTCCTGTGGTATGGTTGTGGAAAGGGTTATTGTAGATGTGAAAGTGAGAACAGCTAAAGGGATCTGGAAGAATCCAGAGTAGAAAGGAAAAAGTAGTAGACTGAACCTGGTCAGCAGACTGAACCTCGCCAGGAGAGAAGTAGGAACAAAGCAAGGAGGGGGGGCATAGAGAGAGGGAGAGTATGGAGTTTGTCAAGAGAGGGAAAGGAGGGAGACTAAGAGACTGTCTTTAGGGTTTTACTGCTGTGAAAAGACACCATGACCAGGGCAACACTTACAAAGGAAAACACTTAATTGGGGCTGGCTTGCTAGTTCTGATGTTAGGTCCATTATCATCAAGGCAGGACCGTGGCAGCTTCTAGGAAGGCATGGCACTGGAGGAGCTAAGAGTTCTAGATCTTGTTCAGAAGGCAAACAGAAGAGTGGTTTCCAGACAGCTAAGAGGAGGGTCTATCAACACTCACCAACAAATCCTGACAAATCAAATGTTTCTTTGCACTTTATTCATCCTTTTCTTTCTATTGTATACATTAGACAAACTCCTCTTCTTTTCCCAAGTTCAACTTATTTATTTCTAAACCTACAGCTCAATTCTCCAATATGAATTTTCTTCAGAAAATCTATACCTTAAACTCTATGAGCTTGCTGAACCTGGGGCAAGGAAAAACTGATAGAAGGAGAATCTATCTGATGGATAAAAAAAAGAAAATAAAAAGAAAGAAAGAAAACTTTGTTACTCTTGAGTATGTGCTTGTACCACAGCAGCTCAAGTCTATGATACTGTGAGTTTAAAGCCTGTCAACCCTGGTGTCACACCAAAGTACACAGCCACTATCTTTATGAGTCCCTAGTGACTTTAACAGCCTCTCCTAAAAAGGTGTCAGATGGAATGGTTGTTTCATAAAGGCAGAAGAGTCAAACAGCTTTTGAAATTTACACAAAAGCTGCTGTGTTAGGGAGCATTAAGCCGTTAAAGTCTTTTGTTGTCTTTAAAACATATTCTAAAGCAGTATTGGGCCCTTATCTTTGTCTTGGTATAAACAGAACTCTTTGGATAATAGCTCTGGGCAAGTTTTCTAAAGTAAGATTACCTTTAGGGAGCCATAATTTAGCCTCTGCTTCCCCCTCTGATCTCATCTTTCACATTCTCCCCAGCAATCATGCTCATGAGCAAAGACAGATAAATACCCACAGACAGACACCTCTTTATTTCCCTCTTAGACTGCCTTCTTAACTCTGGGTTTTTCCTGCCCAGCACACACTATTCCTGGTATTTTCCTATCCTATCCCTTTTCATAGTGTGTTACATTTACTATTTTTTTATGACACGAGGTAGCAAACACTGTGAGAATATGTGCTATTTCATAATTCTTTTGTTTTCAAATCCCAAAGACTTTGCCCAATGCCTGACACATTATAGCCTCTCATTGTTTGTTGAACTGATAAGAGAGTGAAGCAAAGAGCTTATATACCAGTGTTTATACCAACAATAGGAATGATCCCATTATGAGTGGTTATGAAAATTGGGAGATGTCTGAATTATTCAGAAACCCAAGGTCAGTTTCTGAAAAAACAGTACATGAGAGATAACTGGTCCATTTTTGAACACCAGATCCTTGCTAGACAATAAAAAAGAAGCCATTTGCTACTGATGCTTTTCTTTTCTTTTTCTTTAATTAGATATATTTTTTATTTACATTTCAAATGTTATCCCCTTTCTGAGATTCCCCTCTCCTGGATAGCCCCAATCCCATCCTCCCTCCCCCTATTTCTTTTAGGGTGTTCCTTCACCTACACCCCTTCCACATACCAGCCTCAATTCCCCTACACTGGAGCATCTATTGAGCCTTCATAGGACCAAGTACATCTCCTCCCTTTGATGCCTGACAAGGCAATCCTCTGATACATATGCAGCTGGAGCCGTGTGTACCCCTTGGTTGATGGCTTAATCCCTGGAAGCTCTGGGGGATCTGGTTGGTTCATATTGTTGTTCTTTCTATGAGGTTGCAAACCCCTTCAGCTCCTTCCATCATTTCTCTAACTCCTCCATTGAAGACCCCCAAGCTCAGTCCAATGGTTGTCTCTGAGAATCTATCTTTGTATTTGTAACTCTGGCAGGGCTTCTCAGGAGACAGCCATATAAGGCTCCTTTCAGCAATACCTTTTTGGCATCCACAATAGTGTCAGGTTTGATGACTGTATGTGGGATGAATTCCCAGGTGGGACAGTCTCTGGATGGCATTTGTTTCAGTCTCTGCTCAACACTTCATCTACATATTTGCTCCTGTGAAGATTTTGGTCCCCTTCTCAGAAGAACCACAGCACTCACACATTGGTCTTCCTTCTTCTTGAGCTTAATGTGGACTGTGTTTTGTATCTTGGGTATTCTGAGCTTTTGTGCTAATATCAACTTACCAGTAAGTACATACCATTTGTGTTCTTTTGTGATTGGGTTACCTCACTCAGGAAGATATCTTCTAGTTTCATTCATTTGCCTAAGAATTTCATGAATTCATCATTCTTAATAGCTGAATAGTTGTCAATTGTGTAAATATACCGCATTTTCTGTACCCATTCCTCTGTTGAAGGATGTCTGGATTCTTTCCAGCTTCTGGCTATTATAATTAAGGCTGCTATGAAGACAGTGGAGCATGTGTCCTTATTACATGTTGGAGCATCTTCTGGGTATATGCCCAGGAGTGGAATAGCTAGGTCCTCAGGTAGGTATTGCTATGTACAATTTTCTGAGGAGCCGTCAAACTTATTTCCAGAGTGGTTGTACCAGCTTACAATTCCACCACCAATGAGGAGAGTTCCTCTTTCTCCACATCCTCACCAGCATCTGCTGTCACATGAGTATAAGCTTTCTCCAGTTTCTTCTCCAACACTTAGAGCTATGAGTTTTCCTCTTACCACTGCTTTCATTGTCCCATAAGTTTTGGTATGATGTGTCTTCATTTTCATTAAATTCTAAAAAGTCTTTAACTTTTTTATTTCTTCCTTAACCAAGTTGTCATTGAGTAGAGCGTTGTTCAGCTTCCAGGTGTATGTGTGTTTTCCGTTGTTTTTGTTTTATTTAAGACCAGCCTTAGACTGTAGTGATCTGATAGGGTGCATGGGATTATTTTAATCATCTTGTATCTGTTGAGGCCTGTTTTGTAATTATATGGTCATATAATTATATGGTCAATTTTGGATAAGGTACCATGGGTGCTGAGAATAAGGTGTATTATTTTGCTTTAGGATGAAATGTTCTTTAAGTTTCTGTTAGATCCATTTGGTTCATTACTTCTATTAGTTTCACTGTGTCTCTGTTTAGTTTCTGTTTTCATGATTGCTGTGAGTGGGGTGTTTAAGTCTCCCACTATTATTGTATGGGGTGCAATGTGTGCTGTGAGCTTTAGTAACATTTCTTTTATGAATGTGGGTGCCCTTATATTTGGAACATAGATGTTCAGAATTGAGAGTTGATCTTGGTAGATTTCTTCCTTTTACTAATAAGAAGTGTCCTTCCTTGTCTTTTTTGACAACTTTTGGTTGAAAGTCGATTTTATTCAATATTAGAATAGCTACTCCAGCTTGTTTCTTGGGATCATTTGCTTGGAAAATTGTTTTCCAACCTTTTACTCTGAGAAAGTGTCTGTCTTTGTCACTAAGGTGTATTTCCTGTATGCAAGAAAATGTTGGATCCTGTTTACATATTCAGTCTGTTAGTCCATGTCTTTTTATTCAGGAATTGAGTTCATTAATGTTAAGAGATATTAAGGAAAAGTAATTGTTACTTCCTGTTGTTTTGTTGTTAGATGTGGAATTATGTTTCTGTGGCTATCTTCTTTTAGGTTTTTTGAAAGATTACTTTTGCTTTTTCTAGGGTGTATTTTCCCTCCTTGTGTTGGTATTTTCCATCTATTATCCTTTGTAGAGCTGAGTTTGTGGAAAGATATTATGTAAATTTGGTTTTGTCATGGAATATCTTGGTTTCTCTGTCTATGGAAATTGAGACTTTTGCTGGGTATAGTATCCTGGGCTGGCATTTATGTTCTCATAGGACATGTGCCCAGGATCTTCTAGCTTTCATAGTTTCTGGTGAGAAGTCTGATGTGATTCTGATAGGCCTAACTTTATATATTATTTGACCTTTTTCCCTTACTGATTTTAATATTCTTTCTTTGTTTTGTGCATTTGGTGTTTTGATTAATATGTGTCGGGAGGAATTTTTGTTCTGGTCCAGTATGTTTGGAGTTCTGTAGACTTCTTGTGTGTTCATGGGCATTTCTTTCTTTGGGTTAGGGAAGTTTTCTGCTATAATTTTGTGGAAAATATTTACTGGCCCTTTAAGCTGGGCATCTTCACTTTCTTCTACACCTATTATCCTTAGGTTTGGTCTTCTCATTGTGTCCTGGATTTCCTGGATGTTTTGTGTTAAGACATTTTTGCATTTTGCATTTTCTTTGACTGTTGTGTCAATGTTTTCTATGGTATCTTCTGCCCCTGAGATTCTCTCATCTCTCTCTTATATTGTTTTGGTGATACTTGCATCTATGACTCCTGATATCTTTCCTAGGTTTTCTAAATCCAGGGTTGTCTCCCTTTGTGATTTATTTATTGTTTCTATTTCCATTTTTAGATCCTGTATGGTTTTGTTCAATTCCTTCACCTGTTGGGTTGTGTTTTCCTGTAATCCTTTAAGGGATTTAACCCTTCCTCTTTAAGGGCTTCTGTATGTTTACCTGTGTTCTCCTGTATTTCTTTAAGGGAGTTATTTATGTCCTTAAAGTCCTCTATCATCATCATGAGAAGTGATTTTAGATCTGAATCTTGCTTTTCCTGTGTGGTATATCCAGGACTTGCTATGATGGGAGAATTGGGTTCTGATGATGCCAAGTGACCTTGGTTTCTTTGCTTATGTTCTTATGCTTGCCTCCCGCTATCTAATTATCTCTAATGCTACTTGCCCTAGCTATATGTGACTGAAGCCTGTCGTTCCTGTGATCCTGGTTGTTTCAAAACTCCTCAGAGTCTAGCTGTCTGTGTGGTCCTGTGATCCTGGGAACCTGTGGTCATGAGATCATGGGTGTGTCAGAACTCCTGGGAGTCAAGCTGCCTCTGGGGCCCTGAGACCTTGGTGTGACCAAGCTCCTGGGATCCTTGGATCCTGGGCGTGTTAGAGTGCCTGAAGTTGGAGCTTCATAGTGATCAAAGCCAGGCTTATAGAGTCAGCCTGCCTAACTATAGGGTCTAAAAAGCATTTCACTGATTCCTTGAACTTCCTGGTTTTACCTCAGTGGTGACTCTAGTGGCAGAAAAAGCTTTGTTCAAGGCCTGCAAGACCCTAGCTTTTTAGGGACTTGTGATGTTGAAATGGAATAAATCATAAATAACTTTGAGTTTGCAAATGATGTTTGTAAATATTCGTAGATTTATGTTTTAATTTTTATGACTTACAGGCTTATCCCTGGGGAGATGTTTAATTTTTCTTGGCTATTCTGGATTGCATGGTCTTATTCAGTTGGTTAATTTTTAATTGAAGAATCATGATTCACTCTTTCCAGGCTAAGTGGAGGCATCTCTGTACAGCTTTCCCATGGGGAATTCTCACTAATATACTTTCCCTGTCATCCCCAGGGGCTATCAAGTTTCAAATCCTCCAGTCATAGGAAGAAGACAGATAAATTGGAAAAGCAAAACACAGTTCAGCAAGACTGAGTTACACCTGGTAGTAGAGTCTTAAATTTGTACCTTAAAGATATAAATTTAGTTGTACATTCCTGAGGCGTTATCTAACATAGTTTTGCCTCTTTGTTTTCTTAACCACTTGCTTTTATTGGAAAATTATTTCTTGCTCTAGATCCAGGCATGTAATTTCATCAGAAATCTCTGCCCACACTTCCTAGTATGAATCTCAGTCTTAAGATTGTTAGTCGTTTTGATCAGATAGTTATTCTTATTTTTCTACTTAGTTTATTCTTAAAATTGAGTCATTTTTTTCTCTAACGTAACCAAACAAATGATCTTCAACAATAGACCTCTCCTGTGGTCACCTGATAGCCTCTCTAGCTTTACTATCAAACATAATCTTTGTACATAGCTGCATGGAAATAATAGATAAGAAAGAAACATGAACACTGAGAAGGATACTGTATTTGTTACCTATTGCCTTAGAATCAACAATCATAAAATTTAACAAATAGCAAGTAGGTCAAATAATGCTTAATTGACAATTCTGTAGTCCAGAAGTCCAGTGTACAGAAGGGAGGCAGGATATTGATCTTAGAGGGTTCATTCAGGATTTTGATAGAATTCTGCTGATTGCAATTTTACAAATGAAGTCACCCCTTCCTTGCTAACTTCCGGCTAAGAGTCTCACTGAGGTCTCTGAAGGTGGTCATCAGCCTTGCTTATGACTATGTCTATATCAAGAGTACCTATTGGACATTGAATTCTGTTCATATTCCAAATATCTTTGATTTATTTCCCTGCTAACAACCAGATAAATGATGTCTATAGTTAGGACAGTCCCACCTGTACTACTCTGTCTTATGATCAGCTAAGTCAAGACTTTAGGTTTTCAAAATCCTTTCACAACACCTCAGAAAGTATAACTGAATAAAGAGAATATGGGAGTCTGGAAGACCCATGTTAAAATTATGTTCAGTAGTGGTGCAGAATGTATGTAATCCCAGCACTCAGGGAGCAGAGGCACATGGATCTCTGGGTTTGAAGCCAGCCTGGTCTACAGAAGGAATTCCAGGACAATAAGGAATACATAGAGAAACCCATGTGTTAAAAAACCAAAAATAAATAAATAAATAAATAAAACTTAAAATTTCTCAATAGCAGACATGGACATTACCTATAAGAGTGTTATTATGACTTACAAATATGTAATTACATTATTCAACTTGGGTGGTAATATGGCTTCTATCTTTAGGAAACTTATAGTTATGACAACATATGTTATTGGGAGAAATACACATAGGGTATAACCCCTAGTATAATTGTATTGAGTTACCTCTCCCATTGCTATGGCCAAAAGTTCAATGAACTACAGCTTATATAGTGTGGGAAGTGGGTATAAAGATGCCTTAATGGGAAAAGACACTTGCTTTCAAAACTGATGCTATGAATTCTGTCTCAACTCCTCTGGTGAGGGGGGAACTGGCTCTAAAATGTACTCTGTCCTCTCCTTGTCTTTCCTGGATGTATGTAATCAAACTCACAAAACATAAGCTCCAGATTTGGTATGCATATACAGAATTTGGGGTGAGTTCTCAGAGAGCTATCGGAAACATGGGATAACAGTCTTCAGTGGCACCAAGAACTTTGATCCTAAACTTAACCTTTTTCTATGAGAAACTCCTTTATATGGGCAGCAATCAGTGAGAATCATCATAGTGTAGACCCATCTGATCCATAAGAAGTGAATTCAAGGATAGATTGATCATACTGGGAACTAAAAAGGATGTATTCTACTACATATGTTTATTCACAGAAAAGTCAACAGGGACCTGAAATGCATCTATCTTCCCCCACCCCATTTAATAACTTTTCTTTCCCTTACATATCAGGAAACTTTATAGTACAATTCTTAAACCTGTCCATCAGAGAAAAATTGTGGAAAGGTTTGCTTATTAAGCTGGAAGTTCATACAAGCCCATGTAGTTTATATTCCTGAGTATTTAAATAAGTAAGAAGGAGCCTCAAGACATTGTTGAATCAAATAGCAGCCTAATAATTGATGAAGTGCAAATTGCTTTGAACTGGAAATGCAGAGCAGCAGAATTTCAGCCTCCAAGGCACAATAATCAAGAGAAAGCACTAGAAAATTATCATAGAGTTGTGCCTGAGAGTGTTTCTGAAATGGCTATACTACCAAAATTAACTTACAGATTCAATGTAATACACATCAAAATTCTGTTGCCATATGCCATATTTCACAGGCTTTAAAAAATGTCCATGGAGGCTGGAGAAATAGATGGCTGAGTATTTATGAGCATATATTACTCTTCCAAATTACCAGAATTTGATTTCCAGCACCCAGGTCAGGCAGCTCACAACCACCTGTATCTCCAGCTTCAGAGGTTTCTGGTGTCCTCTTCTGACCCATGTAGGCACCTACACTTGTGTGACTACTCACATCTTAAAAATAAAACAATTATTCTTTTTAAAATACAAGAAATATGGAACCATAAAAGACAGTGAGAAGCCAAAATAAATGTATGGAATAAGAACATAGATGAAGGTATCTCCAAACCTGATCTCAGATTACACTAAAACCTAGAACTGGCATTAAAAACAGACCAATGTAATTTAATAGAGGACCTGGAAATAAACTGACAGCGTTATTGTTAACTAGTTATTTTTAAGAAAAAGGCATTGTTTCTACCTAAGGACATTTCTTGGGACTCCTGAATAAGTATCATTGTACCTGTACAAAGAGAGGAATGGAGAGTGTTTGGGAAATCACTTGCAAACAATTTTATATAGAAAAATCTATTCTTCTAATGAAAGTAGCCATTTTAATTAAGCATGAATTAATTAGTTATCATAGTTAATAAAATTCATAAATTGTTTAACACGTCACCATTATATGTTCTATCTGTAGGAGCATTTGCATATTTATATTAAATGTAACAGGCATTCAGTATACAGAGCATTTTAGCTATAATATTTCATTCATAGGCAAACTTTGTGAAGTAGATAAGATATTAATAAACTTATTTTTAAAGTATACATGCCTTGTATACAAACAGATTAAAGTAACTTTACCAGGTTACCCATATTGTGAATACAGACCTTGGATGCCTTAGATGCCCTCATTATGGATTACCTGAAGAAATATCTCTGCTCTATCGCTTTCAGAATAGCGTTTTGGGCTGTGGGCTTTATTGTTCAGAGGGAGAACTAGCATTGTGTCTTCTTGTGGTGTCTTTAGGGGGAGGGGTCAGAATAGCAATACCAGAGTCAAGAGTAAGTGAAAGAACCTTCAGGCATTGGGAGACCTTCCTCAGGTGGTACTCAATAGATACAGTCTTGTGACAAAAGCCTTGTCTACTCAATATAAGTAGACTCATAAATGTCAATCCCTATGGCATAGAAGCATATGGTGTTTGAAATATGTGTTCACTGTGGAATGGTTATATTAAACTTATTTATTAAAGACCTCACTAATTGATGCTTCTATTGGGTGAGTTCACCTAAAATGTACTCTTCTAGTTTCATTCCTGTGGCTGTGATAAAATACCATCATCAAGGACAACTTAGAGGAAGAAAGGGTTTATTTCAATTTACAGATTCTAGCCTATCATTGAGGAACTATATTCAATTTCATTTCATTTCATTTTACAAATCAGAGCAGGACCTTGACTCAGGAACTATGGAGGAATGTCATTTGTTGATTCATGTTTAGCCGGATTTTTTATACATTCTAACACCACCTGCCTAGGGATGGAACCCACTACAGAACCCTCCTAAAGAAAGTAACAAGAAAAGCAATTGCTCTACAAGCATGTCCACAGGCTAAACTATATGAAGTAATTCCTCTGTCAAACTTTCTGTATGTATATCTCTAGTATGTGTCAAGCTGATAATTAAGGCCAAGGAAGACATGTAGATTATTAGCAGTTTCTGGTATGCTAAAATTGATATCTACAGTAACTACTCTGATCAATAGAACTCTTGGAATTGGTCCTCTTATGCATCTGCAGTTTTACATGCCTCTCATGGATGATTTAGTTTGGTTTAGGGGAATTTTGTTTTGAGAGAGGTATGTACTGTGTAGCCCAGGCTGGCCTTGAACTCCCAATTCTCAATCCTTTCACCAGAATCTCTCAATTGCTAATATCCCATGTGGCTTCTACAACACCTAGCTGAAATTTTATATTCTTTGACCAATATCTATTTAATGTTTTCTCTCTTTTCCTTAGACCATAAGCACTAGAAACCATGATTTACAGTCTCTGCTTCTGTGATTTAAGCTCTTTCAGATTCCACTGAAGACTGAAATCATATACTATCTGTCTTTCTGTCTCTGGCTTATTTTACTTAGCAGATTATCTTTTATGATTTGTTCAGGTTAAAATGACAGGATTGCCTCTATGACAGAATATCATTCAGTGATGTGTATATATCACAATTTCCTTATTCATCTGTTCACTGATGAATATTTATATTCTTTTCATATTTGAACAATGTAACAGATATTTAATAAGTAGGAAACTTTTATGCATGATAAGTAATAAAATGAAAAATAAATGTGGAATATTATAGAGTGTTTTAACCAAGGAAATGAAAATAGATGGGGAAGGAACACATTTCAAAAAAAAAAAAAAAAAACTCTCCTCCATAGAGTCATTGTGTAAGCTAGGACCTGAATGGCAGGTGTTTGTTATGCAAGGATGCTAGGGGAAAATGATGAATGTGCTTGAGTTGGAGAGTCTACACTGAACAGCCAAGTGAAACACAATAAAGGTGATTGCATAGGACCTTAAAGAATATGAGAAGAATTTTAAGTTCATTCAGTTTATAATGAGAAATTTCTGGAAGACTTGAGAATGGTAAACATAAGGTCTGATTCATATATTAGAAGATAATTTAGACTCTCACAGAAAACAAGGTACCATTGGGAGGCTCCTACTGGACTTGGTGGTGAAGAAAAGCAGTTATCAGTGGAGATGGCAAGAAACTGAATTTGAAAAAAGTGTGTTGAAGGTAGAGCTTAGATGATCTGATTATCAAGGTTGAAGGAGGAATGAACAGGAAGAAAACCTACCAGGATAGTTCCTAGGATTAGGGCCTGATTAAAAAGTAGGTAGTATTGCTGTTGTCTGAGCAAAGAGCTTTATGTACATTGCTGTGACTAAGAAAATACTGTTTGTAAACAGAAAAAAGAGCATGCAAGAATATCTAAAGCTAGAATAGCAGAAGACTGGGCTATCTCTGATCTCTTCCTGCTGGGGTGTATAAATCCAGGAAAACATCATTATCATTCATTGTCTCTTTTTCCTTTCTTAAGAAGTGACAAGATGAAAGACTTAAAGAGTATATATGTGCAAGAATTTCCACTAATAGTTCTGAGTTCCTGGGATTTGGGGATTATACAGTATAAATGGTCCACCAGAAAGAAAGGCACTCTATCTCTCCAAAGGGATTTATGTGTTGTTTTTCTCTCCAGAACTCTGTGGTCAAGAACAAAAAGAAAACTTGAGGCATCTTATTGTTCATTACAGGGTAGGGAAGTGGCTTAAAGCCCCTGTCTAAGTTATTAATTAATCACTCAACTTGTCTCTTTCATAAAACACAAGGAATTCTTTTTCTTCCATTGATCAGAATACTTCATATGTGAAAAATAAAATGTCTCAAACAATGTGAGTGGAATTACTAAAAATAGCATGTGCAGCTTGCTTGAGAAAAAGAATGAAAAGCTTTGAATACCCATTAATCTGTCTATCATTAACCTTTTTATTCACTGGAGTAAAATAAACTGTCATCAGAAGATAATGTTTAGGTGCTAGTAAAAATGTCATCGCTAACTTCAGAACATTAGATTGTCTTTAGATTAGTAATGATAATGTGAGTTTTAGTGAAGTTGGTCAAAATTCTAACCTCCCACACAATGATTTGTATTTAGCTTATTTTTCTTCTTTCTACATATTTAATACTAGAAGACTATCAAGTGTTTTTTGGTTTTTATTTTTTTACTTGTTTTTGTTTTTGTTTTTTGAGACAGGGTTTCTTTGTGTAGCCTTGGCTGTTCTATAACACGCTCTATACATCAGGTTGCCCTGGTACTCACAGGGATCCTCCTGCCTCTGACTACTGAGTTCTAGGATTAAAGACGTGTACCACTAATGTCCAACTGTCAAGTATTTTTATAAATTATAGAAAAAATCCATGAAAATATAGTCTTGGACACATTTTTAAAGGGTTAAACCTAGGAGACTTTTGACAGCTGAGAATTTGAGAATTGGAAAAATAGAAGTGAAAGGGTAACAACAGTGACCACATTTGTCTTCATTTAAGGAGCAGGCCTGATTTTAAAAAGAAGACCATAGGTACCAGCTCCAGGAACAAGGCCATAAGACACCAGCTCCAGGGACAGACCATAAAATCCAGAACAAGATTGTAAACCCCTCACAAAAAATAGCCTGGGGATAATCAGAAAAATGAGAAAAAACTTATCTCAGAATGGGCCTTCTGTGCTGGGCAGCCCTATCTCATCTTTTACCTCAGATGAAAGTCTATGGTTGATTCATTCACAGTCGTGTTGAACTGATGACATTTTGAAAGTGTTATTCCACTGGTAGAAGTCGTAGGATGGAAAGAATTTGCATATCTAAATGTAGTTATACAATCTCTGCCTCAGAAGCAAAAAAAAAAAAAACCAATCAGTCTTCCCTCGTAGAACTTTGGATACCTGGCTTGTGGCTGGTGAGCATGTATTTGGGGAAAAATCATCCTCCTGTATCCTCAAGTTACAAAAAATTCAAGATGATCTGGGTTTCCTAGTTTGAAGACTTTCCCTCCTGTGACTTCCATTGACTCCTCTGAGTCCGAGAGGCAATGGAGGCTGTAATAGCCATCTAGCAATTAAGGTGGTATTTTATTTACAAACTGAAAAACCATTTTCACATATGAACCTTTCACTGATTATTTATTACACACTTATTTTGAGAAAAGTAGCAAAACATTTTTTCACTCGAATTCTTTCTGCTATGCTTCCTCCTTCTTGGTGACACATACATAACAGATATCTGGTAAAATTAAAGCCACTGGCTGGCTGCATGCTAATGACTGAGCGCTTCCCTTAGGACTCTGGTTCTTGGATATATGTGGGCTGAAGGGCTGGATAAAGAGCATGTAGATTGGTTCCAGCAGGCAGTTTCTGAGTTAGCAGTCCTGGAGTGACGAGTGGAAATTTACCTTCCTAATAAGCTCCCAGATGTTGCTGAGAAAGCTGATCACTCTTATGCATGTACCTTTTACTGGCTTCTAACTTACCTCATTATCATCCTGCAACCATTCCCCAATCAGATAGATTCCCAGTATTCGGCAAACATAAAACACTGAAACACTAGATCTTAGGATAGAGAAAGTTTAGTGAAGAGGGTCCTATCTTGGAAGACCAAAGACAAGCCTCAAGTCCATTTTGCTGTGGACGGAGTTTAGGGATGTTTATGGATTAGAGAAGCATGGTGACCTGTAGCATTAGGTAAACTGACAGAGGGCAGGGAAGGATGAAGGAATCTGTGGTTCATGTTTCAAAGCTCCATGGCTCTTAATACAGAAACTCTAGGTTGATCTGTACATGGAATTTGCTCTCTGACATCAAAATGTCAGATACTGGACATTTCTGTAGAGCCAAGTGACAGGGTTGACGGCCTTACACAGTGTGAGCTGAACAAGGATATCTTCCCATGCCTGACAAACAATATAACTCTTAGCCCAGAGACTATTGTAAAAGTATCATTTATTCCCCAGATGTAATTGTCATCTTGGAAGCTTACTGTTGAATAAGTTCACCCTTCCTAGCTCTTTCTGAACTCCAGCTGGCTGGTTCAACTCAGCTGTTCTTGCCCAAATTCCTCTTCAAGCTGACTGCTTCAAATTAGTTTCTCTCAACTTCTGACTGAATTGCTCTGCTTGGAAAAAATGCCTCTGAATTCCACAACTCATCTACACTAACTATACTTGACTATACTGACTTCAGGAACTGAACTAAACTGAGCAGAGCTCATGAACTCAACTGAACTAAACTGCAATCAACTGAAATGCACTGAAATCAACTGAATTCAACTCCTAAACTCCACTGCATTGCCTGAACTCAACTGAACTGCACAGACTGAACTGCCCTCCCAGTATGGTTCTTAAGTAGCCTCTCTCTCCTATCTGTTCTCATGAGAGTTGAGTGTATCCTATCTCTGATTCATTCTGTCAAATCATGCTCTGAAGCATCACTTTGTCTACTCTCAATTAGATGTCACTTTCAAATATGACTGTTTCAGTCTACATATTAACTTTTGGGATTAAAAGTGTGTACTAAGGGCATGTCTGTATTCCAGCCAGAGAGATTAAAGGTGTGAACTCCAGACAGATCACACAAACCTAGAAGGTTTTTGATGTGGTCTTTTACAAGAACAGCAATGTTGCAGGATTATAAATTCTTCTACACAGACAATACTCAGAAAAGCCACATACAACAAGCTAATTGGAGTATACTAGCATGGTAGGATAGTTACTTTCACATCACTGTGAACAAAATTCTTGACTGAAATAACTTGGTTGATGAATGATGTATTTTGGTGCAGTTTCAGAAAGTTTCCGTCCATGGTAACCAAGAAGGCATAAACTGTCAGCTTAATTCATGGTGACAGGAGCAGAAAGATGAATGTGTTCAACATCACAGTGGACCTAGAAACAGAAGAAGAACAAAATCAGGGTTCAGGCATAAATTCCCAAGACCCTATTCTAAGTACATGCTTCCATGAGATATACTTTGCCCTCTAAAAATTTCACATTTTTCAATAATAGCTCCAGTAGTTAAAATCAAGTGCTCAAAATATAAGCTTTGGGGATATTTAAGACTCAAACTATAATAGTGATTGATCTCTAAAATCAGTGTTAAAGAAGGCAACTAAAAGTAGCTGAAGCTTTGAATTTATTCAGATCTCCCCTTTGTCTGGCCCCATTCTCTTTAGTACATGATAGAGTATTAAAGAGGAGACATGAAGCAGAACAGCACTTTTCACTTTGAATCAAAGGAATTTAAGCTTCAAAACTTAATTGCTAAGTTAGTTTTGGTCTTAGTTTGGTTAATAACTTCTTCTTGCATAAACTTAGTTTGTAAGAGTTAAGCATAATACACAGATGACCATATGCCCCAGTTTTAACAGGGAAGTTTCTGACCCCACTCAGGTCCATCACAAGCAATTATTTTCTGTCTTCCCATATACTAAGTTTCTCTGTTAGGCTTGGAACTTAAGGTTTCGAACCAATGACACAAATGGATCCTAAGTTGCGTCTTTAGACTTTAAGAAGTTGACAAAAAAAAATCAAATTATATAGATAGCATTCTGACTCCCTTCAGCTATGATGTAATGTGACAGGTATCTTCAGGAGGTATTTTTCAAATGAGCCCATATTGTGAATGTCCCCTATGTCTCCCAAGGAGAAAGATGTCTCCTTTTATATACTTCATACTACATTTAGTTCCCATACTGTTGCTTACTACAGAGAATCATATTACAACACAGCTCTTTTAGCTTCTGCATACTATGAATTGATCCAGGGAGAAGCACCTGCATTAAAAAAAGAAACCACTCAGTATGAGTTATAATGCTAGATAGATAATACCAGCTTTAAAATATGCTTAGCAGGCATGGTATTGGGAAACTAACATTGATGAGCATCAACCAAAAGAGAACTTGAATCTTCCAGTAATGATGTACTGTTTCTCTTTGGAAAACGCAATGAACCTAATTATACAATAAGTGATAACAGATGTAATTTGGTAATCTTGTAGTCATTTTAAAATGGGAAGACTTGAAGGGTGGTTTTTATTGTTAAAAATGCTAATTTATTTTAAAACTAATATATATTTACTGTATAAAAGGTGAAAAATAGAGGAAAGAAGAATTTTTAAATCACCCTATGTTTACCCAAAGACTCAATATAATTAAAAATAAATATAGTTAAAATATAAAAGTCACTTTTAAATGTCCTATACATTCTCTTTTTTTTTTAACCCCAAAATATATACAATATACTATTGCTTGGCTTTTTACTTGGCATTCTATGTTTGATTGTCGAAAGTGCCAGCATCATAAATCTGCAGTTTATGCAGAGCTATCCTAATGGAAGAAACTCAGAAAAGCCAGTCTCACACGTCCTCAAAAGAGTGGTTTGTATTCCAAAGGATTGGAGCCTGAACATCTTCACCCTCTGTCTCTCAGGAGCATCCATTCCACCAGGAAGCTAGAGTTTCTGTCCTCTCTGAAAAAGGCAGCAGGAAAGCAGCTGAAATGATCCTATATCAGCAGATCTCAACCTGGGGTCATGACCCCTTTGGGGGGGATCACATATCAGATATCCTGTATATCAGATATTTACATTATGACTCATAATAGTAGAAAAATTTCATGTATGAAGTAACAATCAAATAACTTTTTGGTTGGGGTGAGGGGTCACCGTACATGAGAAACTATATTAAAGGGTCTCAGCATTTGGAAAGTTGAGAACCACTGATCTAGATGAACTCCCAAATCTTGCCTGAAAGTATCCCTCACCCACACTGTATCCCCTAATAACAGAATGCGGACCATCTATTTATATGTCACTGTATCATCCCAGAAAAATAAAAGAATTGGTGTGAATTCTGTAGGTAATCAATCTATCATTACTCTGAAAATATTATTCTCCTTTTTAAGATGATGTCAGTATGTACAGTTTCTATGCTGCAGATATTAAAAACTAATTGTTCCAATGGATGTCCATGCCTAATACATTTAACAATTTTACCTTGAAAGAGTTTAGGTTATCTGTATGTTCCCCATGAAAACTGATGGATTTTCTCAAATGAATTTTTATAAGGTTACTCCAAGAAGGAAAAGATATTCAGATAAATAACAGGCACTTAAAGCCTCCTCAATGGCCCTCTAAACAGTTGAGATTATATTTCTAGAAACTATACTACAAATTAAAATTTTTGCTTATTTGACTGTGAGAAAGCATATGCCCCTTTAAAATATGATTTTCTCACATTTCTTATAATTTTTCATTGTATCTAATAGACTTTTTTTAGCCAGTAAGTAGAAAAGAGATATCTTCTCTGTTAAACTAAAGGTTGGTAGATGCTGATGTACAGGAAAGTGAGACCTGTTTATATGTTGATATTTATTTTCCTCACTGACTAAACTATCTGGTTACTTCCCACTATTTTGTTAATCTCTGTGATAATTGGGAAATTAAATTTGTAGTATCATACATGAGTATACACACACACACACACACACATACATATACAAGGACACCTGCAAACTCTTACAAGAATATACTGTAGAATACCCCTGAACTCAATGACTGACAAGAGCCCCAGACTTGCTAACTCAGTTGCCACAAGCCCTGAATGTCACCTATGATAAGATGTTAGCCTCTTGAGAGCCAAGTCAGGTCCTCCGATCTCCTTAAATCACCACTGTCTAAGAACTGCTGTGTTCCACCCACTTGCCTAAGAATTTCATGAATCCATTGTTTTTAATAGCTGAGTAATATTCCATAGTGTAAATGTACCACATTTTCTGTGGAACTGGAGAATGTCATCCTGAGTGAGGTGATCCTTTCACAAAAGATCACACATGATATGCACTCACTGATAAGCGGATATTAGCCCAGAAGCTTTGAATACCAAAGAAACAATTCACATATCAAATGATGCCCAAGAAGAAGGAAGGAGAGGCCCCTGGTCCTGGAAGGGTTCAATGTGGCAGTGTAGGGGAATGCCAGGAAGGGGAGGTGGTAGTGGGTTGGTTGGGGAGCAGGGGGAGGGAAGAGGAAGTATGGGACTTTTGGGGAGGGGGGATCCAGTAAGAGGGAAATCATTTGAAATGTAAATAAAGAATATATCTAATAGAAAAAAGATTTAAAAAAAAAAGAACTGCTGTGTTTTCTTTAGTTGAATTCTCATTCTGACTGCTCCCCTGTTTCCACCAAGACAAAGTTCTTGCCTGCCCTTTTAGTAGAGTTCAGTTTAATTCTTTCATGAAAACAGCTTCCCTTCCAGTCATAGAGCCTGCCTCAAGAACAAACCCTTCTTTTCTTGCTGGAAGCACAGAACTGCATCCCAGGTTGAGAGTAATAAGAACCTAGACCCTAAGTCAGTCGGTTAGTTTCTTAGTATAGGAAACAGTTGTCTTTTACTCTTTGGTAGTGATTTCAAAGAGGAGTGTAATGGGGAAACCTTCATTTTCAGCATAACTAGATTTAGTATTACCTTGGAGAAACACACTTTTGGGCATGTCTGTGAGAGTGTTTTCAGAAATGTTTAATTAAGGAGGAAGAACCCACATGAAAAGGAAAGAAGGCAAGCAGACCTCCAGTATTCATCTCTCTCTGCTTTCTGGCTAGGGATACACTGTGATCAGCCGCCTTATATTCCTGCTACGCCATGATGAATTATACCCTCCAACTGATATCCAAAAAAAGAAAAACAACCAAATAAAAAACCCTTTGGTCATTTTGTTACTTTTGCTTCATGTATTTGCTACACAAATAAGAAAATAACTAATACAGAAGCACCCAAAGCTGATTTTTTTTCTAGGACATCCTATTATCTCACTATTGCTAAATTACTGACTTTATTTTGGAAATAGATTTGAGATTTAGCCAACTCCTTTTTAGTAGCAACACCATGAATCATACAGATTTGGAATCCCCCCCCACCAATGTTTGAGAGCAATTGTTTTATTTGCTATTCTGTAAGTATCCTTTACTTTTAATAAAATGTCCTATTTAGTCATACTACTCTCATCTAGCATACTTTCCATTCTAGGTACTTCAGTTTATAATTTCTTTAAAAGATTTGTATGTTTGGAATTTCATGTATGATTTTCAAACAAGATATCTGAAGCAACCTTTGATATTATGGTAGTCTCGCTGAACAAGTAAGGATGTTTTATGCCTATTTTATGTCCCCCAAACAAATTACGTAAGATGTTTTAAAAGTCTTTCCAACACAGGTTTTGTAGAATTAACTCAGAAAATAGTATGGCACTGAAGCTTCTCTTTAAGGGTAGATATTTTCTAAATTATGTCTTTATTTTTCCTTTGACAACATATCTGTTTAGTTTTATATTATCTCTGGTTTTATTTTGAGACTCTGTGTCCCTAAAATTTTTTTCTATAAAATTTTAGGTTTGCTGGCATGAACTTTGTATAAAATTCTTTTGTTGTTTCATAAATGTTATTGGTATACATATGGGGACACTTTGAAAAGCTTATTTGATTTTTACTTCTGTGTATGTGGAGGTAATTTGGGACTGTGAGCCACTGATGTCAATGCTGGGAATCCAATTCCAGTCTCTTGCAAGAGCAGTCCACACTCTTAGCTGTGGAGTCAGCTGGGCAGCTCAGACGACTATGCTTTTAATAAACATTTCTGGTTCTTTCCTCTATTCTCCTCTTCCTCTGTCATCAGAATTGCCAGAAGTTTGTGTTTTATTAAGCTTTTCAGAGAACTCACTTTACCTTAATTAGTCTGGATGGGGAAGATTAGTATATATTTTCATTTTTTAAATTATTCCTTTCTCCATTTCTTCTTTTGCTTGTTCTTTTATCACTGACTTGAGAGATTATTTTGTGTATTTTTTATCTCACTTTCTAACTAATGTACTTTCCTCTGTATATTTCTAGAGTGTTGCTTTGGCCATATGCCACAGTCAGGAAGTATAACACTCTGATTTTAACACTAGTTTCAAATGTGATTTCATCTTTAACCCAAGACTTATTTAGAAAAACAGTTTTAAATGTCTCAAGATGCTTTGGTTTTATACTCACATCTGTTTTTCAATGGACTAGTTTAGTTGTGTTCTTTAAATATCACAAATAGGCCTTTAAGTACCATCTAGCATCTTCTTGTTGGGTAGCTGGGTGGCTCCCAGATGTTATTCATCTTCATGCTGAACTATGTCTGTATCAGCTAGAGACCATCCAAAGCTTTAATCATTAACCTTTGTTAAAGCTGCCAAGCTTTCTGAACTGACACTGCTAAATTTAATACAAGTTTCTAGTTTGTTTACTTGTTTGTTTTTCAAAAATATCAACTGGTGCGCCTGAGACTCATCTAATCCTTGGGGATGTACTTTTAACCCAGCACTTGTTTTTATTTGATATTTTCTTTATTTTATTAGATATTTTCTTTACATTTCAAATGTTATCCCCTTTTCTGTTTCCCCTCCTGAAAACCCCTTATCCCATCCCCCCTCCCCCTGCTCACTAACCCACCCATTCCTATTTTCCTGTCCTGGCATTCCCCTACACTGGGGCATCAAGCCTTCACAGGAACAAGGGCCTCTCCTCTCATTGATTTCCAACAAGGCCATCCTCTGCTACATATGCAGCTGGAGCCATGGGTCCCTACATGTGTACTCTTTGGTTGATAGTTTAGTCTCTGGGAGCTCTGGGGGTGCTGGTTGGTTCATGTTGTTGGATCCTTTCTCTAGCTCCTCCATTGGAGACCCTGTGCTCAGTCCAATGGTTGGCTGGGAGCACTCACCTCTGTATTTGCCGGGTACTGGCAGAGCCTCTCAGGAGACAGCTATATCAGGCTCCTGTCAGAAAGCACTTGTTGGCATCCACAATAGGGTCTGGGTTTGGTGGCTGTTTATGGGATGGATACCCAGGTGGGGCAGTCTCTGGATGGCCTTTCCTTCAGTCTTTGCTCCCCACCTTGTCTCTGGGTCTCTTCTCAGAACTTTTTGAGTTCAGCAAACCCATTCTCCTTGTAATAGTGGCACTGTTGTTAGGTGAACACAACTAGACCTCATGTTGTAACGGAAGGCTAGCAACAAGCCTAGATGATACCTGTGCTAACTTTTCACTACTTCACTATTTATAGACCAGGACCTAGTTTTGTTTTTCCCTACTAGATTCCACATCAATGTGATAGAGCGCTCATCTTCAGCCCTTCATAATAAATTGACATTCCATTCTATTAACTAAGTTCCATGACCTTTGCCTTGAAACGGGCTAATGCAACCAATAAAAGAGACACCCTGGTTAAAAAAAAATTTAAAAAAAGGAGCTCATCTCCCATCACTCAACACATAGAGAGTCAGGGACCCATGTGCCTCTACTGAAGCTCCTCAGGGTATAGAGAGAACAATAGCTCACTGGGGACAAAGGATTTCCATGGGACTCCTCCAATGTCTCTGCTACCTCTGTCTCTCCTCCTTGACTCTCAGGTTACAAGCTATTCCTTGGTGTCTTCTTCCTCCTTGCCAGAACTAGTCAGAACCTTAGCCTAACCACACCCTCCAACCCAAGGGCCTTTAGTTTGGGAAGTTCCTGACCATTGACTCTGAATTCTAAAACTGATTGAATGAGTCACAGTGAAAACTGAGCACAATGTCCAGCCACTTTTAAGCATTAATATGATTGCCAGTCTTAAGAATAAAACAAGCATCCTGTGGTGTTAATTTGTCTTTTAAAAATTGCTGGTAAGTTTATATCTTTATGTAACTATTACAATTCTCTTCTGTAAATTGCTAATTCATATATCTGTCCATTTCCCTATTATATAGCCTTTTCTTAATAAATTTGAAATAAACACACACACACACAAACACACACACGATACTAACCCTGTTTTGTTAAATGCATACAACTCTCAGTTGATAACTGTCTTCATTTTGTGATGTTCTGTTATACATAAGAATTTGTGTTCATCTAAGTTATTTTCCTTAGAAAGAAAATAAAATTGAAGATGTCTTGTCTCCTCCTCTTTCTCCAATTCCCAAGAAAATGTTAAAGAGGGGAAATTGATGATTCATTTTCCTGACTATAATAATAAATAATAGGTGATGTTAATATGGAAAAAACCCCAGGCTGTCTTAACATTTTTACATGAGAGCTTTAAAAAGTTGCTTAAATGTCAATTTGTGCTAAATGACAGGCTTTAGAAGAGGTCTACAAAATTAACTGTCAAGGTTATAAATTCTAAGAAAAATCTCAAACCTTAGGTCACACAGATGTCTACCGGGAGTTGGTAATTTTCTTGTTAACCACATTGTGATTGTCAGGAGTGATCTGTAAACAGCCAAACCTTGTTATTCACAGAACAGGGAGGCTGGGTCACCCTGATCCTTAAAGAAAAGTGTTAAAGTGTGGTGTGGACCACATTTTATGCTGCAATATTAATGGGGAAGGCAGATGTGGGAACAGCAGTCAAAGATAATGGGCCCACAGAGTCACAAAGCATCATTTGAATTCTGGACTGTGAAGGGAGGTCTCTGACCACAAAGGAAACTGCTTTCTGGTGTAACATCATTTGTCACTCAAGGACTCTAAGTGGAAGATAAAAAATAAATATGCCAAATTTTGCATTTGTAAAACAAAAATGAATGCTTTTACATATGATGATTACAATTATACATCTCACGGCCAGCTTACTCACCCCAAGTTTCTAGCCTGTGCACTTAAAGTTGATGGTAGCTTGGGCATGTTCTTGAGTTACTCATTCTGAGAACTTGCTTTGGACTGTTCTAGTAATTTAAAGTATAGCTTTTGGCTATCATCAGCATCCATTTTTTTTTAAATATTGATGTGTCACATAAGAAGATGACTCAACAGAATCAACTTCTAACATAATAATTTAAGTAATTTATCTGGTCAATTTAAAGCTATCTATAAGGTCCCTCCACTCTTCTAAATTTCCAGGTAAGCTAATCCCTATATCTGGGAACTGACCTCTACCATGAGGAAGGTGTTTTATTTTCTCTGTGACTAGGTGACCAGCAGAGCAGATAGGCACTGGTTTGTCAGCTGCTTTCTGTCTTACCACTTGAGGCTTCCTTAGCATTCCGTTTTGTTTGACTCTGATCCCAAATACATATAACTTCTAGACTGTCTTCAGCTCCGTAATATTCTTGACTGTCACTCAAAACCCTGGCCAGTGCCATGAAACCTCATTTGTTCTCTGGGATATCCTTGGTTGCCTGACTTTGTTAAGGACCCCAATTCATTTATTGTTCATTCTCCCTTTCTTTCTTTATATCTTCCCTTCTTTCTTTTGTGAATTTGTGTGTGTATGTGTGTGTGTGTGTGTGTGTGTGTGTGTGTGTGTGTGTGCGTGCACCTGTGTGTCCAGAACAATGCAGGTATACATGCAGGGTGTACAGGTATAAATGTAGGTCAGAGACAGATGTCGAGTATCTTTCTGAGTTGCTATCTACTTTATTTTGTGAGACATGGTCTCTCCCTGACCTGGAATTATCTGATTCTTCATAACTGACTGGTGAGTGAGCTTAACGGAGCTTCCCATTTGTGTTACTCTCATACTTGGGCTACAGACATACGCCTTTTCACCTAGCTTTGGTATAGGTGTTGGGAACCCAAATTTGGGTCCCCATTGCTTGCACAGACTGAATCAGCTCTCCACTCCCTACCCCTATGACCACCAAGGCTATTCTATTCATGCCTAATTGTATCATTCTCTTTGGATAAAAGGTCATCCTGTTGATGGTAATAGTGAGAGTTGTCTGCATTCTGTTTTTCACCATCTCCCTCAGCTCCATCAAAGCAGGGAACCCCATCACCTGGATCTGTCTGCTTCTCCTCACTGGGTCCACAAGGAAGGTAAAGAGAGAGAAGGAAACACGAGGACTGAATTTCTACTGTGTGAATACAGACTGGTTTATTGATCTATGCATGGCCGCATTCACATGTATCGGTCACTTTTCCTCTGCAGAGATATGTTCAAATGCATGAACTACTATGACTGTATTGCTCATGCATAGCCATCCTCTGTCCTGATGAGATGGTTAGGAAGTGTTCTGAACATTATCCATAAACATATGTATACAAGTATGTGTCTAGATATTTATAATGTCAAAAATATAGATCTAAGATTATATTTATACCCATTAAAATGAAAATCCATAAAGTTAGAGTCATACACATACACATACACATGCACATACACATATAATTTTAGGTAGGTGCACAAGTGATCAACAAAGAGTGTTTGGCAGATGAAGAACTTCTGTTGTTTACTATGGAAATCCAAAGACAAAGAAAAAAAAAAAACAATGTCTAGCCCCAAATCCATAGTCACAAAGTTGCTGCTTAGTGTTCCTGCCACACATCATGCTGATTCTTGAAAATTTCCACTTGAGATTCAAGTTTAAAGAAAAATAGACTTCTGGGTGAACTTTAGGTCAAGTTGCCCCCTGCCTTTCAATAGAACCCAGTCATTGTAGTTTACTGTAAGCTTAGCTGCCCCTTGCATGTTACCTGTAGCCAGTGATACTAAAAGCAAGACAGTGTAGGATATCACCTCCTGGTACCTGCTTTCTCGCCTGTTAGTTCCTCTCTCCGGGTTCCTCCTCTTTGACATTGTCAAAAATGGGGTGGTCTCTTGCCAGCTGAATGCTCCCTGAAACTTGCCTGAAGCCTCTTTCTTTACTTGAATTTCTATGGATAAGTTTTTCATAAACAGAAGCATGATCCTGCCTTCCTTTCCCATTCATTTCCATTTATGTTGTCAATGCTCCTTTCCATTTATATGTACTTCAACTTAGTATGCAATAGTTATAAATCTGCTTATTTCACATGTTGTAGATACAGCCTTCCTAAATTTTTGTAGGCTATAATTTGTCAAAGGTTGTTTGTAAAAGACATTTAAGATACAAAAAAGGATTTTCCCCAAAATATACCTTTTAAAAAATAAATAAATTCTTAAAGAATAGGAAAAATATGTTAAAGAAACAGCACGATTTTGATGTAAAGTCTTTCGTGTGTGTCTTTATATACAATCTGAAACTGTATTTAAAAACACCTTAAATCTATTTAATTCTAACTTAAAGATACCATCTTGATAAGCCTTGTGATTTGTGATTTATTTCAATTTTAACACATCTCCCATTCATCCTTGTAGTTTAACTCACCACCAAAATCACTATCACAATGTACAACAGCAGGCATTTTTCCCTTTCTTTTAGAAAATGGAATATGAGCAAGGGAAGCTGTTGGTTGCATCTATGAGAAAAGAGGTGAATCACTGGGATGTCTGCACTGCTACAAAAAATGTTGGTATGCACTCACTGATAAGTGGCTATTAGCCATCCCACATATGGTCACCAAAACCAGTAGCTATTGTGGATGCCGGGAAGTGCTTGCTGATGGAAGCCTGATATGGCTGTCTCCTGAGAGGCTCTACCAGCGCATGACAAATCCAGATGGGGATGCTTGCAGCCAACCATTGGACTGTGCATGGTGTCCCCGATGGAGGAATTGGAGAAATGACTGAAGGAGCTGAGGGGCTTTGCAACCCCATGGAGGGAGCAACAGTGTCAACCGGCCAAACTCCCTGGAGCTCCCGGGGACTGGACTGGACCACCAATGAAAAAGTACACATGGAGGGACCCATAGCTCCAGCCACATGCGTCGCAGAGCCTTGTTGGACATTAGTAGGAGGAGAGGCCCTTCGGCCTGAGGGTATTTGATGCCCCAGTGTAGGGGAATGCCAGGGTGGGTGGGTGAGTGGGTGGGAGAGCACCCTTATAGAGGCAAGGGGAGGAGGAATGGCATAGGGGGGTTTCTGAAGGGGAGTCCTAGAAAGGGGAAAACATTTGAAATGTAAATAAAGAAAATATCCACACAAAAAAAGTTAGTGAACTTTTATGTTATGATACTCAGAAGGATTCTGCTATCAAAATAAATGAAAAAGTCTAACTGAGGTGCTCAGCTTAAAACAAAGTTTAGGACCCTGAAACCTCCATTTGTTTGTAGGTTATTCACACTTCCCTTCTTATAATAGTTAATTTTCCAACCTGGTTTCTTCATCTTCGTGTAGTATGTACACTCCTTTTTCTAAACAATACCCCTAAGCCACTCCAGAATCCCTTCAACACCCCACCTGCTTTAGTCTGCATGCCCTCTCATCTCTTAACAATAGTAGAAGTTTCTACCCCTGTTAATAATTGAGTTTAGACAGTTTCTACTCAAGTGTATTCCCAATGTATCAAGGTATAAATAATAGAAGAGCAGATTCAGCTTGAATAGGATTTGGGTGGATGAACACTAACACAAAACTGTCCTCTAATAATGTGTTAGGAAGAATGTCCTTCATATTACTATAATATAATTACCCATGCATAATTGGGTATGCCTGTGATTAAGATCACATGCATTATGGAAAGATGCATTGTGTGCAAGAGAAAATATTTTGTGTTATGTGAGAAAGGCTTTCAAATACCATTTCTAGTTGTGTGTCTGTGACAAGAATACATCATAGTACCTCATGAGGCTATACTCTTTCAGAATGTAACTTCCTTAGTTGCAGATGTAGCCCATTAAGTTTAGGTCCCTCTGAAATAGGTTATTCTTGAATCTGATGTAACTGGTGTCTATAAGAACAGGGATGACACACACTGGAGAGGACGCTCCTGTAATGATGTGGGGAGACAATGGGAGGAGGCACCTAGAAGCCAAGGAGGAGCAGATTGCAGGCAAACACCAAGGCTAGAAAACGAAAAGAAGGATCCCCCTACAGGCTTCAGAGAAAGCGTGCTCTGCCAATTCCCTTACTTCAAACCTTTTACTTTCAGAAGTGTTGGGTCCCAAAGAAAACCTTCTGTTGTTGTAAGATGCCTAGTTTTGGCACCTTGTCAGGACAGTCTAGGAATCCAATATGTTACCTAATTTAGTTCTCTCAATTATTAACTTATGAGTTAATTAACTTTTGGGTTTTTGTTTGTTTGCTTGTCTCTCATCACTGTGTCAGAATGTATAAAAGAAGTAAATTTACATATTGCAGGAAGAAAGGCATGGTGGCAAGATGCTCTGAGGTAGCAGAAGCATGGGCTGTGACTCCTCATCTCTTCACATGTTCGAAGAGGAAGCAGAGACAAGACAGATTATTAATGTTGAATACTGCCCCTAGGGAACTACTTTCTGCAATGAGGCTCTACCTCATTGGCTTTGTATAATTTCCCAAAATAGTGCCACCACCTGAGGAACAAGTGTTCACACCCATAAGCCTGAAACCCTGTCCCAAGGAAGTTAATTGAAAAACCAAAAAAATTTACATGAACTCATGGGACTTTGTCACATTCAGACTGCAGCAAATCCATTGTGGGGGTTAGGAAATGAGATCACTCACTTAAAATTACGTAGCTAGTAAAGGAAGAAGGGCGGAGCTAGGATCTGAAATAAGATGACCTAATGTTGTCCTTAATTCATCCCATACCCTTCAAGATAAATTCAAGAATTTATGGTTGTTCTATTGTCAGCTATTATTTTTTTTTAATTTAATTTAATTTTATTTTTTTTTTAATTTACATTCCAAATCACTTCCCCTTTCCCGTTTCCTCCCTCCCCGAAAGTCCCATAAGCCCCCTTCCCTCCCTCTTTTCTCTGTTCAACCCCCTCTCATTACTCTGTCCTGGCGTTCCCCTACATCCAGTCTTTCCAGGACCAGGGGTCTCTCCTTCCATCTTTTTAGAAATCTATTGATATGCTGATTGTGTCTAGGGTATTCTGAGATTCTGGGTCAATATCCCCTTATCAGTGACTTCATACCATGTGTGATCTTTTGTGATTGGGTTACCTCACTAAGGATGATATTTTCAAGTTCTGACCATTTGCCTAGGAATTTCGTGAATTCATTGTTTTTAATTGCAGAGTAGTATTCCATTGTGTAAATATACCACATCTTCTGAATCCATTCCTCCGTTGAGGGACATCTGGGTTCTTTCCAGCTTCTGGCTATTATAAATAAGGCTGCTATGAATATAGTGGAGCATGTGTCCTTATTGCATGCAGGTAAAGTCTCTGGGTATATGCCCAGGAGTGGTATAGCCGGATCCTCCGGAAGTGTCATGCCCAGTTTTCTGAGGAGCCGCCAGACTGCTTTCCAGAGTGGTTGTACCAGCCTGCAATTCCACCAGCAGTGGAGGAGTGTTCCTCTTTCTCCACATCCTTGCCAACAACTGCTGTCTCCTGTGTTTTTGATCTTAGCCATCCTGACTGGTGTGAGATGGAATCTCAGGGTTGTTTTGATTTGCATTTCCCTAATGACTAAGGATGATGAACATCTCTTTAGGTGCTTCTCAGCCATTAGATATTCTTCAGGTGAGAACTCTTTGTGTAGCTCTGTACCCCATTTTTTAATAGGGTTACTTGCCTCTCTGGAGTTTAACTTCTTGAGTTCTTTGTATATCTTGGATATTAGCCCTCTGTCGGATGTAAGGTTGGTAAAGATCATTTCCCAGTTAGTTGGTTGCCGCTTTGTCTTTTTGACGGTGTCTTTTGCCTTGCAAAAACTTTGTAATTTAATGAGGTCCCATTTGTCTATTCTTGATCTTAGAGTATAAGCTATTGGAGTTCTGTTCAGGAAATTCTCCCCTGTGCCCATATGTTCAAGGTTCTTCCCTAGTTTCCCTTCTATTAGTTTCAGTGTGTCTGGTTTTATGTGGAGATCTTTGATCCACTTAGAATTGAGCTTAGTGCAAGGAGATAAGGATGGGTCAATTTGCATTCTTCTGCATGTTGACCTCCAGCTGAGCCAGCACCATTTGTTGAAAAGGCTATCTTTTTTCCACTGGATGGTTTTAGCTCCTTTGTCAAAGATCAAGTGACCATAGGAGTGTGGATTCATTTCTGGGTCTTCAATTCTGTTCCATTGATCTACATGTCTGTTACTGTACCAATACCATGCAGTTTTTAACACTATTGCTCTGTAGTACAGCTTGAGGTCCGGGATACTGATTCCCCCAGAGGTTCTTTTACTCTTGAGAATAGTTTTAGCTATTCTGGGTTTTCTGTTATTCCAGATGAATTTTTGAATTGCTCTTTCTAACTCTATGAAGAATTGAGTTGGGATTTTGATGGGGATTGCATTGAATCTGTGTATTACTTTTGGTAAGATGCTCATTTTTACTATATTAATCCTGCCAATCCATGAGCATGGCAGATTTTTCCATCTCCTGAGGTCTTCTTCAATTTCTTTCTTCAGAGACTTGAAGTTCTTGTCATACAGATCTTTCACTTGTTTGGTTAGCGTCACGCCAAGATACTTAATATGGTTTGTGGCTATCGTAAAGGGTATTATTTCTCTTACTTCTTTCTCAGCCTGCTTATCCTTTGAGTATAGGAAGGCTTCTGACTTGCTTGAGTTGATTTTATATCCGGCCACTTTGCTGAAGTCGTTTATCAGCTGTAGGAGTTCTCTGGTGGAGTTCTTTGGGTCGCTTATGTATACTATCATATCGTCTGCAAATAGTGATAGTTTGACTTCTTCCTTTCCAATTTGTATCCCTTTGACCTCTTTTTGTTGTCTAATTGCTCTAGCTAGAACTTCAAGTACTATATTGAAAAGATATGGAGAGAGAGGGCAGCCTTGTCTAGTCCCTGATTTTAGTGGGATTGCTTCAAGTTTCTCTCCGTTTAGATTGATGCTGGCTACTGGTTTGCTGTAAATTGCTTTTACTATGTTTAGATATGGGCCTTGAATTCCTGATCTTTCCAAGACCTTTAGCATGAAAGGATGCTGAATTTTGTCAAATGCTTTCTCAGCATCTAATGAGATGACCATGTGGTTTTTTTCTTTGAGATTGTTTATGTAGTGGATTACATTGATGGATTTCCTTATATTGAACCATCCCTGCATCCCTGGGATGAAGCCTACTTGATCGTGGTGAATGATCGTTTTGATGTGTTCTTGGATTCGGTTGGCAAGAATTTTATTGAGTATTTTTGCATCGATATTCATAAGAGAGATTGGCCTGAGATTCTCTTTCTTTGTCGGATCTTTGTGTGCTTTTGGTATTAGTGTAATTGTGGCTTCATAGAACGAGTTGGGTAGTGTTCCTTCTGTTTCTATTTTGTGGAACAGTTTGAAGAGTATTGGTGTTAGGTCTTCTTTGAAGGTCTGATAGAATTCTGCACTAAAACCATCTGGACCTGTGCTTTTTTTGGTTGGAAGACTTCCAATGACAACTTCTATTTCTTCAGGGGTTATAGGACGGTTTAGATGGTCTATTTGATCCTGATTTAATTTTGGTACTTGGTATCTGTCAAGGAAATTGTCCATTTCCTCAAGATTTTCTAGTTGTGTTGAATACAGGTTTTTGTAGTAGGATCCGATGATTTTTTGAATTTCCTCAGTTTCTGTTGTTATCTCTCCCTTTTCGTTTCTGATTTTATTAATTTGGATACTATCTCTGTGCCCTCTGGTTAGTCTGGCTAAGGGCTTATCTATCTTGTTGATTTTCTCAAAGAACCAACTCCTCGTTTTGTTGATTCTTTGTATGGTTTTATTTGTTTCTACTTGATTGATTTCAGCCCTGAGTTTGATGATTTCCTGCCTTCTACTCCTCTTTGGTGTATTTGCTTCTTTATGTTCCAGGGCTTTCAGGTGTGCCATTAAGCTGTTAGTGTATGCTGTCTCCCGTTTCTTTTTGGCGGCACTCAGGGCTATGAATTTTCCTCTTAGCACTGCTTTCATTGTGTCCCATAAGTTAGGGTATGTTGTGCCTTCATTTTCATTAACTTTCAAAAAGTCTTTGATTTCTTTCTTTATTTCCACCTTGACCAAGTTATCATTGAGTAGAGCATTGTTCAGCCTCCATGTGTACGTGGGTTTTCTTTTGTTTTTGTTGCCATTGAAGACCACCCTTATTCCATAGTGATCTGATAGGAGGCATGGGATTATTTCTATCTTCTTGTATCTGTTGAGGTCTGATTTGTGACCAATTATATGGTCAATTTTGGAGAAGGTACCATGAGGAGCTGAGAAGAAGGTGTATTCTTTAGCTCTAGGATGAAATGTTCTATATATATCAGTTAGTTCCATTTGGTCCAAGGCTTCAATTAGATTCACTGTGTCCCTGTTTAGTTTCTGCTTTCCTGAACGATCCATTTCAGAGAGCGGGGTGTTGAAGTCACCCACTATTATTGTGTGCGGTGCGATGTGTGCTTTGAGTTTTAGTAAAGTTTCTTTTACGAATGAGGGTGCCCTTGCATTTGGAGCATAGATATTCAGGATTGAGAGTTCTTGATGGTGGATTTTTCCCTTGATCAGTATGTAGTGTCCTTCTGTGTCTTTTTTGATGACTTTAGGTTGAAAATCAATTTTATCTGATATTAGGATGGCTACTCCACCTCGTTTCTTGGGGCCATTTGCTTGTAAAATTGTTTTCCAGCCTTTTACTCTGAGGTAGTGTTTGTCTTTGACACTGAGGTGTGTTTCCTGCATGCAGCAAAATGCTGGGTCCTGTTTACGTATCCAGTCTGCTAGTCTATGTCTTTTAATTGGGGAATTGAGACCATTGATATTAAGAGAGATTAAGGCATAGTGATTATTGCCATCTGCCATTCTTGACGCTATCTTTATGTTTGAGTGGTTATCTACTTTTGGGTTTGATTCAAGAAGGTTATTATCTCATTTTTTCCTGGGTGTTGTTTCTCTCCCTGTATTGGAGGTTTCCACCTATTATCCGTTGCAGGGCTGGATTTGTGGAAAGATATTGTGAAAATTTGGTTTTATCATGGAATATCTTGGTCTCTCCATCTATGGTGATTGAGAGTTTTGCTGGGTATAGTAGTCTAGGCTGGCATTTGTGCTGTCTTAGTGTCTGCATGAGATCTGCCCAGGATCTTCTGGCTTTCATAGTCTCTGGTGAGAAGTCTGATGTGATTCGGATAGGTCTTCCTTTGTATGTTACTTGGCCCTTTTCTCTTACTGCATTTAGTATTCTTTCTTTGTTTAGAACATTCGGTGTTTTGATTATTATGTGACGGGAGGTATTTCTGTTCTGGTCCAGTCTGTTTGGAGTTCTGTAGGCTTCTTGTATGTTCATCGGCATCTCTCTCTTTAAGTTAGGGAAGTTTTCCTCCATAATTTTGTTGAAGATGTTTACTGGCCCTTTAAGTTGCAAATCTTCACTCTCATCTATACCTATAATCCTTAGGTTTGGTCTTCTCATTGTGTCCTGGATTTCCTGGATGTTTTGGGTTACGCGTTTTTTGCATTTTGCATTTTCTTTGACTGTTGAGTCGATGCTTTCTATGGAATCTTCAGCACCTGAGATTCTTTCTTCCATCTCTTGTATTCTATTGTTGATGTTTGCATCTATGACTCCTGATTTCTTCCCAAGGTTTTCTATCTCCAAAGTTGTCTCCCTTTGTGATTTCTTAGTTGTTTCTACTTCCTTTTTTAGTTCCTGGATGGTTTTGCTGAGATCCTTCACTTGTTTGTTTGTATTTTCCTGTATTTCTTTAAGGTATTTTTGCATTACCTCTTTCAGGATTTCTTCCTGATGACCCACGTTCTCCTGCATTTCTCTGAGCGATTTTTGTGTTTCCTCCTCATGGGATTCCATCTGTTGATCCATCGTCTCCTGCATTTCTTTAAGCAGTTCTCGTGTTTCCTTTGTAAGGGCATCTAACCGTTGATTCATTTCTTTAAGCAATTTTTGTGTTGCCTCCTTATGGGCATCCGTCTGTTGACCCATATTCTTCTGCATTTCTTTATGCAAATTTCGTGATTCCTTTGTGAGTGCATCTACCCGTTGATTCATCTCGTTAAGCGATTTTTGTGTTGTCTCCTTGTGCGCCTCCATCTTTTGATCCATGTTCTCCCGCATTTCTCTAAGCGATTTTTGTGTTTCCTTTGTAAGGGCTTCTAACCGTTGATTCATGGTCTCCTGTAACTCTTTATGAGATTTATTTGTGTCCTTCTTGTGATCCTCTAATAGCATCATGAGAAGTGATTTTAAATCCAGATCTTGTCTTTCGGGTGTGGTGGGGTATCCAGGACTTGCTGCTGTTGGAGAGTTGGGTTCAGATGGTCCCACATTACTTTGATTACTGTTAGTAACATTCCTACGTTTGCCTTTTGCCATCTGGATACCTCTGGTGTTAGTTGGTCCTGCTGCCACTGGCTGTTGGTTGGACCTCCTGTGAGCCTGCAAAGCTATTTCTGCCCCCCCTGGATTACCAGGATTCCCCTGGCACCGATTTCTGGGGCCTGCCTGCTCCTGAGTGACTTTGGAGCCCTAATGTGCTTTGCCCCAAGTGATCTTATATTGGGGAGGCCTTGCACATCTAAAGGCTCAGCCTAGTGGATTCCTGGAGCAGAGGTCGCCAAAGGGAGGCTGGCAGGCTCCTGCCCTGTGCAGGGGTGTGTGATCTCTCCTGGGGGGGGGAGGGGGCGTCCCTCTGCCAGGCAGAAGTCCCACAGCAGATCTGGCGCGCTGGTCACTGCAGATCAGCCCAGCACCTGGGAGCAGGTTACACACAAGCTGCCTGAACCCGAAGCGATATTATGCCTGTCTGTCTCTGAGCCTGGCGGTCCCAACTACCTGGTCACTGGAGCAATGATGGCGGAGGGCACTCTCTGTGGCGCCGCTCACCCTGTGGTCACGATGGCCCGCCGATCTGGCACCCAGACGACCACAGCGCCAACCCGCCCTCGGGCACAGACGGAAGCCCCAACAGGCCGTGTCCCAAGTGATGTTATATCGGGGGGAGAGCCTGGGTACCGGTCTCTCCAGCGCAGTCCGCGGGAACAGAGGTCGAGGAAGGGAAGCTGGCAGGCTCCCTCCCTGCGCGGGGTCCCTCCACCAGGCAGAAGGTCCCACCGCGGAACTGGCGCGCTGGTTACTGCAGATCAGCCCAGCACCTGGGAGCAGGTTACACACAAGCTGCCTGAAACGGAAGCGATATTATGCCTGTCTGTCTCTGAGCCTGGCGGTCCCCTCAGCTATTATTTTTTTTGTGTGTGTGATTTTCTTCAAATTCTTTTCTGCATAGACATTTCATTTTCAGTTCGGTTGTGATGAAAAGTTTTGTTCTTTCTTGTTCTGAGTTAATGCCAGTGTTTATCGCCTTTTTAAAGATGCTTTTTTCCGCAGAGATACTATATGTCAACCTCATTTGTTATAGTTCCATATCTATTTTCTAATTTTTAGGCTGTGTGTATTGTTTCATTGACTCTTTTGGTATAACTCAGGTTTAATTCAGTTTCTATTATTGATTCTATATAACATTTTACTAATTAATATTAGAGCAAATTTCTCTCCTTTCTTTTTCAAACCACTTTTGTACATCATTGTCTCTTTTTTTTTTCAGATGGATTTTTGAATAAGCTTCCTAAATTATATACAAAACAAAAAGCTTGTTAAATTTTTGAGTGACATTATATTCTTGAATTAATTTTAAGAAAACCATCAAAATAATACATAGCTAATTTTATGTTCTTTGGTTAAGTTTATAATGCTCCTCCTCTAAAATATATAATATTTTGAATATTTAATACATTTGAAATTCTGTATTTTATAAAATAGTTTATATTACACAAAATACATAATTTCTATATTTTTAAAACTGTAAATGTTAGGATTTCTGTTACATTGTGGTAGACTTAATGTTCTTATACATGGTTGGGTTACCAAACTCCATAAACATTTTCCCAGTTTTACAGTTGTTGATTCCTCTTGGTTTTTCATTTAGATAATTGTATTTCTTTCCAGATTGCAGAATCTTTATCCCTTCTCTATAGTTGAGCTCATTTGTGTAGTTATCATTGCATTCATCCCATCTCAGGTCCTTGGCTAGACAGTTCTCATCTGTGTGCCTCTTAGTCCTGGCCTATGTAGCTGCTGAAGAATGTTCAGCATACTTCCATTGACTATGCTGTTTATTCTGTGCTTCCCATAGAAAACTAGATGAATTTCCAAAATTTCCTGCTAGTCCTACCTTCACTCAATTTTGTGTTATGTTGTGTTGGCATTTAGAAGCATTTAGCATCACCAAATGATCTTGAACTCCATCATCTATAGGCCATAAAAAAAATCTATTGACGTGAGTTTTATCACAGTCATGTGATTATACAATGGTTGATTTGGGAAGACTGAAGGGAAGCAAGAGCTTTGTAACTCTGACCTGTAGTGCTGTATTTCTCGTGAGGTACTAGTTTATCTGAACTAGTATTCTGAAGCCAAAGCTATGTCTGTGCCATATTCTTTGGTCTTATTCAGTTTTCTTGTGCTTATCCCATAATGTTCAGCTGTTGCCCTGGTTCTTACTCTCCAGCTTTGCCTAACTTTCGAATTATTTGTGTTTCTTACTTTTTCCTTTATCTGCCTTGTTCTACAGCAGAAATCCATTTATATTCAAGCATTGCCCTAAGGCAGGATAAGACTCTGAAACATTATTAGGTTTTACATGGGTTTTTATGGATTACTGCATGGGGGATTCATTTCTTTTTTCCAAGTGAAGAGTCTGCAATTCTGCTAAATTCTAAAGGGGATTTTATAGATATAAACGACTAAAGTTTTTCCACATGCTAAATCTCCATTAAGCCAAATACTTAAAGAGCTATAAATGTGAACCACATTACTTGATATCATAGAAACAGTGTTTATTAAAATTGCCTTTTGCTATTATGTCATCTCTTCACACTGAGGACCATTATTATAAATAGCTGGATGACACATAGTCATACTTATCATAGGCAAACCCAGTCCCACATCATACTCTTCCCTTATTAAGAGAGTTCATGGGAGATACTCCTCTTAGAACCCATTATCTGAGAAAGAGAAAACTGAATTCATTTTCTTTCTTTCATTGAAAATAGGTTATTTTCACATACAATAATTCCTGATTATACTTGCCCTCCTTCTTACTCCTCCCAGTTCTCCTCCAACTTGCCTCCTATCTGGATCCACTCCCTTTGTGTCTTTTCTTAGAAAAGAAGAGTATTCTAAGAAAAAATAAACAAACTTGACAAAATAAAACATAAGATGAAGCAAAAACTATCATATCAAAGTTGGACATGGTAACCCAGCAGGAAGGTAAGAGGCCCAGGAATAGGCACAAGAGTCAGAGACATACTCATTATCACAGTTAGGAGTCTCCCCAAAATACTACGCTAATAGTTACACACACACACACACACACACACACACACAGCTATAAATTAAGAAGACCTGGTACAGACATGTGTAGGCCCTGTGCCTGCTGCTGCAGTCTCTGTGAACTTATATACACCTTGCTTAGTTGATTCAGAGGACCTTATTCTCCTGGTGTTCTCTATTCGTTCTGGCTCTTACAATCTCCATGGGCCTGTGCTTTTTTTGGTTGGAAGACTTCCAATGACAACTTCTATTTCTTCAGGGGTTATAGGACGGTTTAGATGGTCTATTTGATCCTGATTTAATTTTGGTACTTGGTATCTGTCAAGGAAATTGTCCATTTCCTCAAGATTTTCTAGTTGTGTTGAATACAGGTTTTTGTAGTAGGATCTGATGATTTTTTGAATTTCCTCAGTTTCTGTTGTTATCTCTCCCTTTTCGTTTCTGATTTTATTAATTTGGATACTATCTCTGTGCCCTCTGGTTAGTCTGGCTAAGGGCTTATCTATCTTGTTGATTTTCTCAAAGAACCAACTCCTCGTTTTGTTGATTCTTTGTATGGTTTTATTTGTTTCTACTTGATTGATTTCAGCCCTGAGTTTGATGATTTCCTGCCTTCTACTCCTCTTTGGTGTATTTGCTTCTTTTTGTTCCAGGGCTTTCAGGTGTGCCATTAAGCTGTTAGTGTATGCTGTCTCCCGTTTCTTTTTGGCGGCACTCAGGGCTATGAATTTTCCTCTTAGCACTGCTTTCATTCTCCATGGGATTCCCTGAGCTCTGAGGGGAGGAATTTGTCAGAGAATTCCTACTTAGACCCTATCTCCATATAATTTCTGACTGTGGATCTCTGCATTTATTCCCATCTGCTAACAGAGTAAGCTCCTCTGATGATGCCTGGATAAGCTGCTCATCTATTAATATAGCAGAATATTGTTAGGATTCATTTTATTGATGCTATTTTATTTTCTTAATCTGTAGTGTACGAATTTACCCTAGGCCTCCAGGATATCCAGTTTCTAATTCTTGGTTACCAAAGCAATGCGGGGTATGAGCTCAATCTCATGGAGTGGGCCTTAAGTAAAGTAAGACATTGATTGACTACTCCCACAAGTTCTGTACCACTAATGCCCTAGCATAATTTGTAGGCAGGACAGATTGTAAGGCAAGGGTTTTGTGCCTGGGTTAGTGTCTATATTTCCCTTTTAGTAGCCAGAAAAGTATCTTCCTAGACCAAAGACTCTAGAAAGTAGGGGTGAAAGTGCTTAGCTTGACTTCTTCATGTTCAATGGGTTGTGTGGATGTTGTCTTCACCAATAGGGCTCAGCTGTCAATTTGCAGAGAAAAATCCTTTGTCTTAGAAATAGCCTGGGTTATTTGAGAATTTCCCATGGGAACTCCTTGACCAGCAATTCAATTGAATGCAACCCAAACCAGCGATAGGGAGCCTCACCTGTCAAGAAGGTATGGCCAGTTGAGACTCCTTATAGCCTATTATTAGGAGTCATTATGATCACTTCCATAGATTCTATACAGTTTCCTCTGCACTAGGTTTCCACACAACCTCTAAAGTCCACTAATTCTAGCCATCTCTGCCTCCATTCTCTCCCTCCACCTTACTTTCCCCTACCTGACCCTCCCCACACCTCACTCCTGTCCCCACACATTCCTAAACCATTTGTAAAATCAATTTTTCCCCTCTCCCAGGGAGATCCAAAGGTACCCCATAGACCCCACCTCCTCATTTTCTTGTCTCTCTGGGTTTATGGATTTTAGCTTAAAGATCATTTACCTACCAGTTAATATCTACCTAAAAGTAAATAATACCATATTTATCTTTCTGGGTCTGGGTTACCTCACTTGAAATGATTTTTTTCTTGCTTCATCTATTTGCCTGCAAATTTCATGATGGCATTTTGTTTTATTTGTTAACATCTGAGTAATACTCCACTGTGTAGATGTACCACATTTTCTTTATTCATTCTTAAGTTGAGATTCATCTAGGTTGTTTCCAGTTTCTGGCTATTATGGATAAAGCTGCAATGAACATGGTTGAGGAAGTATCCTTGTGGTGGATGGAGCAAACCTTTGTGTATATGCCCAAGGGAGGTATAGCTGGATTTTGAGGTAGATTGATTCCCAATTTTCTGAAAAACTGCCATATTGGTTTCCAAAGTGGCTATACAAGTTTGCACTTTCATCAGCAATGGAATGTTCTATTTACACCACATCCTTGCCAGCATATGCTATCATTCATGTGACTGATCTTAGCCATTCTGATAGGTGAAAGATGGAATCTCAAAGTACTTTTGATGTTCATTTCTCTCACGTCAAAGGATGTTGAACTTTTCTTTAAGTGTTTCTCAGACTTTCGAATTTCCTCTTTTGAGAATTCTTTAAGTCTGTATCCCTTTTTTAATTGATTTATTTGTTGTATGTCCATTTTCACTGAAAATTTAAAAGTCTTTGAGTTCTTTTATATTTCTTTTTGACCCAGTGGTCATCCAGTAGGGAATTGTTCAGTTTCAATAAGTTTGTAGGCTTTCTGTTGTTTCTTTTATTGTTGAAATTTAACTTTAATCCATGGTGGCCTGATAAAATGTAGGGAATTATTTCAATTTTTTGTATTTCCTGAGACTTGCTTTGTGTTCAAGTATATAGTTAATTTTGAAAAACTTTCTATGAGATGCTGAAAAAAAGTACATTCTTTGGATTTTAGGTGAAATGTTCTGCAGATATCTATTATATACATTAGGTTTACAATGCCTGTTAGCATCAGTATATCTGTGTTTAGTTTTTATTTTTTTGTTTCTCTGCCATTGGGTAATGGAGAAATGGGTAGGGTATTAAAGTCTTGTTATCAGTGTATGAGTGTTAATATTTGATTTAAACTGTAGAAGTGTTTCTTTTACAAACTTGGGTGACCCTTGTGTTTGGGGTCTACATATTAATGGATTTTTCCTTTGGTGAGTACATAGTGTCCTTCCCAATCCCTTTTTATTAATTTTGGTTCAAAGTCTAATTTGTTGGATATTAAAATGGCTATACCCCCTTGTTTCTTAGGACCATTTGCTTGGAATATCTCTTTTTAACTCTTTACTATGAGGTAATGTTTATCCTTGATGTTAAGATGTATTTGTTGGATATAATACAAGAATAAATCCTGTTTTCACATCCTTTAGCTTTGTCTTTAGTTGGGGAATTGAGACCACTGATATTGAGAGATAGCAATAAGAAATGATTATTGTTTCCTATTATGTTTTTGTTGATGGTGGTGATGGTAGTGATGATGATGGTGGTGGTGGTCATGTATGCATGTATGTATGCATATTCTTCCCTTCTTTTGAATTTTCTGGTGTTAACATTATGTATTTCCTTTAGATTTTGGTAGCTAACCTCCTTAGGTTAGAGGTTTCCTACTAACAATTTCTTTACTGCTGGTTTTATAGGTGGGTATTGTTTAAATTTTATTTTATCATGGAATACCTTATTTTTCTCAACCTGTGGTAGTTTTACATTATCCTAGGTTTAGTAGTCTGGGCTGGCATCTGTGGTTTCTTAGAGTTTGCTACACATTTGTAATATCTTTCTGGCTTTAAGAGTCTCCATTGAGAAGTCTGGTGTAATTCTAGTAGATCTGTCTTTAAATGTTACATGGCCTTTTCTTTTGCAGCTTTTAGGATTTTTCTTCATTCTATACATTTAGTGTTTTGTTTATTATGTGGTCAGAGGACTTTCTTTTCTGGTCCAATCTATTTGGTGTTCTGTATGGTTCTTATACCTTTATAGGTATCTATAATCTGAGGATTTTGGTGACATCTTTAGGGAGGAGAATGGAGTTGAGACACAGAGTGGGAGAAATCTGAGGCAAAAGCCATGCATTCAAAGAAGAATGCTCACTTGTATCCAGAGTACCAGTGAACTTCTTTATCATGGGCACAAAAACTAGAATCTTTAGACCTTTACTTACCTACTAGAAAATCTTGAAAGTGAACACAGCAGAATGAAAGGTGGGGAATCTACCATCACAGAGTCCAGAGAGAATAGAGTATTTTTTATAGTTGTTTCCCATTTAAGATGGGGTTGGGTTTTGAAAGAAAACAGGATTAAAGAGAGTTTTCTGTTTGTTTGTTTTTTTGTTTTTTCTTTGTTTTATTTTCATTTCCCTATCTCCAGTGAAACTAATTGCTAACCATATGAAGTTTGGAGAGAGACATGATATTCTGGCATTCTTGATGGAAGGAAATTACAAAAATGACTGCCAAGAACCTAGGAAGATGATGACTTTTGAGGGAGGAAATAAAACTTGTACAACAAAATGAAAAGAAGACCTGCAGTCTACAGACTGTGGAGACTGAGGTAGAGAGGGCGTTTGGAGTAGGAGTTGGAGACCAGCTGAAACAGCTTACCAAGACCTTTTTTTTTTTCAAACGAATAAGGAGAGGAACATTCTAGTGCTGATAAAAGTGAACATGAAATAACATACTAGTGATTTTTTCATGAAAGAAGAGGAAATTTTAGTATGTGTTTGAGGGGGAGGGCCAGCAGCTTCCTATTGATATGAACAGCTACTGTGGTGTAAAAGGAGTCAATAAAAGAGAAAGAATAGTGATAAGTAAGATTAGCTTCTCTGTTCCAGAAATTTCTATGAGCATTTACCATGTAGAACCCTGTGCTGAGCTTAAGATTTGGTAGTATGTAACCCCTTTCTCTGGGGGGAAGTCACATTTAATGGAAAATGCCCAACATGACCAGCTAAAAATAGAAACAGCACAATCACATGATGTTTTTCAGCACTGTTTGCAATACTTAGTATGGGGTGTGGAGAAAATCTGAGTCGGAGGCTGTCATGATTCAAGTTAAATGACCACATGGATTTGGTCAGGTTGGTATTTACCCTATCCCAGTGAACAGGAAGTCCAATTGAGGAAAGGAAAATATACAGTCAAAGAAGGCACTTGGCCCATGTGGAGAGCAGAAAAGGTGTGGGCCTGTACTTCTCCAATGGAGATCTTAAGTTAGTTTCCTGTGAAGTGATAAGAGGCCAAAGTGTGATCCTTGTGGGTGGTCTCTGAGACTATAGAGGGAGAGGAATAAACAAGATATGCTCTGATGATGCGATAAGGGCTTGTCTATGTCATAATAAGATCAGAACCAGCAGGCTGGGTGCAGGGCACTGGTTGGAGTGGATGGCCCAGGAAACTAAGACCATAGCATGTAAGATCTTGCTCATCTACAGATATCAATATATTCAGCAATCCTAATTCTTAAAACATCATCTCCACAGAGCTTTTTATCCGACTGGAATGCGTTGTTGTATCAGCACTGCTTTGCAATGAAGATTCATTACTGTTTCTTAGTGTTTCTCTTTTCTGGCCTGTTGTCCAACTCAGGTAAGACCTTAGGGTTAGACAAAAGTATAAGCCTGTAAGAACAATGTGCAAAGTAACATATTAATAACCGGCAATGTGTCTCAGTACACTCTCAATGCATAGCTGGTTTGAAATCATAAAATGGATGAATTCATTTCTATACAAGTAGCTGCTTGAAAGTGGAGTAGAATCTGGAGAACTTCCTACCTCAAACAAACGTTCTCATCTCAGTTCTAAGGATAGATTTGTGTATTTACAAGGAAGGTAATTAGGAACTTATTTCCCACTCTCTTATCTTTGTTTTGGTTTGGTTTTAGTGCCTCTTTTTAAAAAGATTTTAATTTTAAAAAATTATATGAATATGTGTTTTGTTGAGAGCAGGCTTGCTACAAGCATGAGTGCCTGAAGAGACCAGCAGAGGGCACTAAGTCCCTGGAACAGGAGTCACAGGGCCTTTGTGAACCACCAGGTGTGGGTGCTAGGAGTCAAACTCAGATCCTCTTCATCAAGAACAGTATAGGCCTTTAACCACTGAGCCATCCCCAGTCTCATAGTGCCTCTCTTACAGTCCATACACTCAGTAATTTCTTCTTTCATTTCAGAATATCTTCAATCAGAAGGAATATGATTCATAAACATAATGGTTTATGTATATATGTAAATAGATAATATATAGATACATCTGTAACAATAATAAAGAAATTAGATACTATGAATTTGAGATGTATGAGAGGGCAAAGAGAGAATTTAAGGGAGGAGAGAAGAATTGGAAATGATATAGATATAATATTCAGAGATAAAATTATCAAAAACAAGATATACTCAATAAAGGGAATTTTAAAAAGCTATATGAAAAAGATGATTCTGAACTTATTAGGTATTAGAGCATCAAGTCCCAAAGAAGTAATAAATGTCTGACATTAATTAAGAACAGAAAAGGAAGAAATAAACATAAGAGATATTAGAAGGCTTTAAAGAGTGATATCTTAGTGAGAAGAGGCAAGTGTGAGTGGGGCACATGAGTGAACATGCTCCTAAGTGACTTAGGAGATGAGCCAGTTTTCAGGAATGACAACTCTGAAGTGAAAAGGAGATGCCAGGTGTTAATAACCTAGCACAGATATGAGAATGCTGTAGCTATGGACAAACATGCCAGAACTTTCCAAAGATCACAGGCATGTCAAATTATGTGAATGCATAACTACTGTAAAGCTCCATCTACCCCTGTTCTTTCTGTCTCTTGGGTGTCTTATGCCCTCTTCACGATGAAGAAAAAGCTCTGTGTTAGTGGAGGGAAAAGGCAATTCAGAAATCATTCATTCCAGCTTTTTCCTTTTCTAGTCTTCTTTCCTTCTCCTCCTCTTCATATTTCTTTCTCTTTATATCTCTCTTTGTGTGTCTCTGTCTTGTACTCTTTCTCTCCTTTATGTCTAATTATACAAGAAAGTGTAAAAACTATATAAAATATTGTTTTTGGAAGAAAAGAATTATCAAGAAGACTCAAACCAAAAAAAACAAACTTAGATAACAGTAAGACTGAAGGATAATGCTGGACAAAAGAGATGGCTCAGCACTGAAGAGCATTTACTGCTCTTTCAGAGGACCTGAACACAGCTCTGAATACAGCTCACAGCACCTCCATTGGGCAACTCACAACCACTTGCAACTTCAATACCTTCTTCTGATCTCTTCAAGTACTATAATACATGATGAACATACAAACATACACACCCTCACACACACAAACACAAATTAAGATACATAAATAAACTTAGAATGGTGATGATGTACCATTTCAAAATGATCTCTGATTGAAGTAGATGAAAGGAAAACATAGAAGTCCTGGTTGTGGATTTCAGGAATGGAGTAGTACAGGCCACTTTCTCCCAAAGATACCTGAGCCTTATGCACGGTAACCCTCACCTTCCTAGAATGACAGAACTTTCAGCATGGTTCAGCTCTGAATGTTCAGTGATGACCATGCATGTTTATCCAATGACACTGGGTTTATTCAGTGTACAAGTAGGCCATTAATTTTCTATATGAAGTCAAACTATAAACCATGTCATTCATTCTTTAAACATGTGTTTATGTCTCTTTAACAACTGTGTTGTCACTGTAAAAAATTATTTCCCACAGAACTTTATTTTGAAACCATTGCTATAGCTTTGTAAACAAATGTGTTCCAAGAATGTTATTGTTTATGTTTGATTTTAGGAAGTGAAGACATTCACGGAGTCAAGAGTACCATGGACTGTAAAAATCAAATGTTGTGTAGTTCTGAGAATACAAATGGAGACTGCTCTGATGTTCAGAAAGTGGGGCTATGTATCTTACGTCTTAGTCGAACTCCTCAGCAACAGCAATTTTCCTAAAGAAATTGGAAACCAGGAATGCAAGAGGATCACCTCCTTTGATGCATTAAATTAGAAAGCATATTTTCTGTCCTTTATTGCCTAAATGACACATACATGTATTTATTGACGGTTTAGACAAAGGTTTATCAAGGAATATTAATGACAAATTATGAGAACTTCCATATTTTCTTTGATTTCAACTAGTCAAGAAATAGTTGAGAAACAAAAAGAAGACTTGCTCTGTTTGTGGTGTTGGGAAGGTTTGGGGCAAGGGAATGGGAAAGAGAAGGTTAGAGAAGACAACTATAGTCTGTGGGGTGTACAGGAGCTAGAGAGACCAGGGCAACAGGAGTGGTCATTTTTCACTCCAAGGTTTTCAGATTCAGATAAAATTAACTTAGCTTTCTAATAGGTTTTGTTGTTATAATCCTTCTGAGTTACACAAGACTACTTGTTTCACGTCCTGCAATTTGTTTCTCCAACAAGTCACACAAGGCAGAAAAAAATCTTCTGAAGGAAAATGCCCCTGAGCCCCATCCCTGTCACTGTTCCAGTGACTAAAATAGATATCCCTGCTACCTGAAGTCAGGTAGCTGACCTCCTAAGATTGCCTCTGAAACAAATACCACTGCGCAGATTATTTTTTCAAACACCACACAATTTAACACTCTTTAACTTGCTCAAAAAAGGTAGTCTACTCTTTAGGAAGTGCCTGCATGTTCAAATAGGAAGCTAGTTGCTGGACAGTGAATTTTTCTTTTTTATTGACATGAATAATTTCAGGCCAATATAGACCAAGTAGTCAGGATTCAGAACTAATGAGATATTTTAGAAATGGTCACAAGCACATGCAGGGCTTAGATGGAGAACTGGGGAGCCCAGGAGACTTCAGGGGAAAAAAGGGGGGGAGGCTTAAACAGGTACTCACCTGAACTGGAGATTCAGGTGATTTCCAGAGGGAAAAAGAAAGTTTCTGAAACCAATAAGAAATATGCAAGGAATGTAGGCAGAAAGGATAACAAGGTAAAACAATGGTGGACCTTGTTTATTTATTGAGCAGCTGGGGATGAGTTCAGGGCCCTGTGTCTACAAAGAGAAAAATTTCCACCAATTTATGTCCGCAAAACTCTCCTGCCTTTTATTATTAATAGGACTTAGGGCAGTCTAGCAGTGGAAATATCACTAGTGACACATATATAGGGAAGGACTTGTTTAAGGTAGCAAGTGCAGCTCCTACTTTGGGGAGGGGGGGTTCCAGCCGGACTCTATAAGGATTCTGCACCCTCCCTTTCTTTTTTCTTCTGCTGAAGCAATCTTAAATCTTTTTGGAATGCTACTGGAGTTCCTAGGATAGATCAGTAACAAATTCTACTTTCCACTGCTAACCCTAATATTCTCCACCTCAGCTACTTGGCTTCCTACTATCCTTCGTGGCCAGAATTGAACCTCAAGGAGTCAAGTACACTTGTTCAGAAAGTAATGAATTTTTTTGGCTCTGGACTAAATGATCCTGACAAGAGTCTCTCTCTCTCTCTCTCTCTCTCTCTCTCTATCTCTCTCTCTCTCTCTCACACACACACACACACACACACACACACACACACACACACACACACTGCACCAGGCTATGAAAGATAAAAGAAACACAGTCTGGGGCCACCTAGTTTCCTGGTAGTACAGAGGAACCCAAGTTGGTCAGCCTCCAGTTTCTACATAATCCTCTGGCTTATGGAAATTATAGCCCCAGATGTTTTCCCAATATCCTGTGTGTTTTCCAAAAGCTGCACAGCAAAATATAAAGGTTAATGTTCATGCATCTGGCTGTTGTAAATGGGGCATCTCTGGTTCCTATCTCTAATCTCTGTGCCTTCCTCCAAATGCCCAGGTTTGGCTATTTTAGTTTTCTGAGGAGTCGTCTAGTCTCCAGCTTGCTTTCAAATTAAGTCTTCATTTTCCCTCTATTGGGCTGAGAGATGGCAAGAGGTAATACCAACTTGAGATGCTAGAAAGAGTTATTTTTCTACCTTCCACTAAAGGATTTCAAGGTAGGAAAGATGTGCAAAGCCAGATTTATTCAAAGTGAGAATGAGAAAGGTTTGTGTGTAAAGGAAGAAATATCTGCACGACTTCTAGAGGGCGAGTGTGGTTTTCTGTGGGTGAGCGGAACATAGTTGTAGCAAGGCAACCTTTTTCCCATGGTCCCTCCCAATATTTTCACCAGTCAAAAATAGAAAGACATTATATTCATCCTATGTTCAATGAAAAAAATGATGCAAGTAGAAACGTTTAAGAAGCCCGGATCTGGTTGAGATAGTAGGAATTCTTTATATGACTTGATAAAAGGAGTGAGGCAACCCGTATTGCAAGGGAGGAAGATGCCACTGGGACTCGAATTGTAGTTGGGCATCAAAGTACTCCATGTTTTTACCTACTGTCCAAAGAGAACCATAAGTAGTCATTTACCTTGAAATGGAACACCACATCTGTTGGAGAAAGAGCATGGCAAGGAAAGCCACCAAACGTTGAGTAAACTTCAGGAGTGCTTTAGTGTCTAAATAAATATGTTGCCCTCTTGCATAAAATTATAGGCAACTGCAAACAGCAACATGGTCTGTGAAATACATACAAATTGTGTGTCAAGTTTAAAATAGTACATGTAAAAACATTACCATGTTAAACACATTGACTAAAAGGCACTTTGGCCATCTTTTATGAAAACACATATACACCATGTGTAGCAGAATGGTGTAAATTGTAGTAGACCCTTCATGGACTAAAAGTAAGATTTTACAGTGCCACTCATAGGCATCGAGCATTGAACTTAATGTCTGTGCATTCACAAATGTGATGGTTTATTTGTAGGGTAGTCAGAAATAAGAGTCTTTAAATATCTTGGATATTAGCCCTCTGTCGGATGTAAGGTTGGTAAAGATCATTTCCCAGTTAGTTGGTTGCCGCTTTGTCTTTTTGACAGTGTCTTTTGCCTTGCAAAAACTTTGTAATTTAATGAGGTCCCATTTGTCTATTCTTGATCTTAGAGCATAAGCTATTGGAGTTCTGTTCAGGAAATTCTCCCCTGTGCCCATATGTTCAAGGTTCTTCCCTAGTTTCCCTTCTATTAGTTTCAGTGTGTCTGGTTTTATGTGGAGATCTTTGATCCACTTAGAATTGAGCTTAGTGCAAGGAGATAAGGATGGGTCAATTTGCATTCTTCTGCATGTTGACCTCCAGCTGAGCCAGCACCATTTGTTGAAAAGGCTATCTTTTTTCCACTGGATGGTTTTAGCTCCTTTGTCAAAGATCAAGTGACCATAGGAGTGGGGATTCATTTCTGGGTCTTCAATTCTGTTCCATTGAACTCCAGAGAGGCAAGTAACCCTATTAAAAAATGGGGTACAGAGCTCCACAAAGAGTTCTCACCTGAAGAATATCTAATGGCTGAGAAGCACCTAAAGAGATGTTCATCATCCTTAGTCATTAGGGAAATGCAAATCAAAACAACCCTGAGATTCCATCTCACACCAGTCAGGATGGCTAAGATCAAAAACACAGGAGACAGCAGTTGTTGGCGAGGATGTGGAGAAAGAGGAACACTCCTCCACTGCTGGTGGAATTGCAGGCTGGTACAACCACTCTGGAAAGCAGTCTGGCGGTTCCTCAGAAAACTGGGCATGACACTCCCGGAGGATCCGGCTATACCACTCCTGGGCATATACCCAGAGACTTTACCTGCATGCAATAAGGACACATGCTCCACTATGTTCATAGCAGCCTTATTTATAATAGCCAGAAGCTGGAAAGAACCCAGATGTCCCTCAACGGAGGAATGGATTCAGAAGATGTGGTATATCTACACAATGGAATACTACTCTGCAATTAAAAACAATGAATTCACGAAATTCCTAGGCAAATGGTCAAAACTTGAAAATATCATCCTTAGTGAGGTAACCCAATCACAAAAGAACATACATGGTATGCAGTCACTGATAAGGGGATATTGACCCAGAATCTCGGAATACCCTAGACACAATCCGCATATCAATAGATTTCTAAAAAGATGGAAGGAGAGACCCCCTGGTCCTGGAAAGACTGGATGTAGGGGAACGCCAGGACAGAGTAACGAGAGGGGGTTGAATGGAGGAAAGAGGGAGGGAAGGGGGCTTATGGGACTTTCGGGGAGGGAGGAAACGGGAAAGGGGAAGTGATTTGGAATGTAAATTAAAAAATAAAAAAAAATTGTATTACATACAGATATATAGATAATTATACTGTGTCACTTGGGGAATAAATATTCAAGCCTATGCATTCAGCATATAAAAAAAAGAGTCTTTAAATAGTCTGTTTCTGAAAGTCCTTGAACTCCGGTTTTTAATGATTGTTCTATAGGTGGTAGTGTTATTTAGGGATCTGTTCAACACTTAGGACATCAGGGCTCATGAAAGGAAGCACATCATCAGTAGTAGAGCAGCTCTATACTGAGCTGTGTTTCCTCGTTGCTCCTTTGCTCTCTGCTTTATGATCCACCTTGATGGAAACAGCCATAATTATATGCTCCTGTTGCCATGAATTGAATTGTTGCATCATGTCTTTCTTTCCATAATGACTGAAACCATGAGTCAAAATACAGTCTCTCCCTCCATTAAATTATGTTTGCTACACTTTCTGTCATACCAATGCATATGTAGCAAAGAAGTCAACAAGTCTATATGTATATTTATAGTAACTGCGTGACTAATATATATGTTAGACAATATTTATTCATTTCCTAATCAGTGTTAGCACCAATAAGGAAGGCTAGTAAATGGTTTATGAAGAGCTATCAGTGTAAGAGACATTAAAAATTCAATTGTATTTTACCATTTAAATATATTTAGTAGAATATTGTCTTTTCTTTCATATGGTATGGCTACAGTGGGAATATATGTTCTAGAACAAGGCATGTTGGATCGCTTTTTGAATAAGTACTAAGAAGTACAAATTTTTACTTAAGCTCCCACACAGTACCATAAATTTCCTGATTGTTCACAAGAATTAGGTGAAAGGGATTGAAGAACTAGTGTATTATATCCCTTTTAGTTGATACCTTGTGTCTGATAACAAGTTGGGCCAGCATCTGATTTCTTTCCCTGTCAACAGGCCCTTCATGTTGATGTTATTTCAGCTACTTACTCTCTGTGGAGACCTGCACCTTAACCTATGCTCATATTACAGACAACTCCTTTATTGACACATCAACTTGGATGTCTCAAAGACATTTCAGATTCATTATATCCTGACTAAATCTCATTCTCTTTGGTCCTCACCAGGATTCCTATAAGGAAACAATGATGTTCCCCCACTAATGTTAATCGAGTAGCTTTCTACGGCTCTTACAAACAAGGCTTGGCCATAGTGATTATAGGGAAAATATAAAATTCCAGAAATTAACTTGGCCAATCTAGATAATTTATTAAACATTTTTTTCTTTAGAATTTTATGTTGCTACACTGACCTACAGTAGAAAATATTAAAGCAAATAGAAATATACCAAGTATCTGACCCTGATATTTCTTTATTGCAATTTTCTTGTCAAAGAAACTTGTGAATACGATGAAGTAAAGTCAAGTTTCTGAAATGAGAAGTAACAAGTTTGCATTGTGACATTAATGAGGTTTTATTGATTATAATTATCCTAGAAAATATTCAGGGTAGACACAAAGGAGAGTTTTTATCATTCAGCAAAATCCAGTATAATATGTACAAAAATAGATGGGTTACATGGTTAAATGTTTGGGGCATCCTTTGGCTCGATTCTCCTATGCAAAGAAAACAGGGACACGAGAACTATTCCTCAATGTCTACCTCAACAATGAGTTTTAGCTCATTGAGATTTATCAAAACCTAATTTTCATACTGGAGGAAAGAACCACCTGAGCACATAAATTCCTTCCATATTGGTGCCTGGAAACAATCTCATCTGCATGCTGTCACACGTGTGTGAACAGAGGCTTCAACAACTCATCTGCATCCTGTATGTCACCTGTGCATGAACAGAGGGTCCAGCTACACTGTGGAGACAGAGTATTGATTTTAGAAGCACTCAGGACTTTATCTTTTCTTTTTTTCCCTGGACAAATTTTACTTACTCACATATTCAGGTTAGAGCAACTTCTGATTGATGTATTTGTTTTCTCTTGAATATATTGAAGAGGTTGAACTACAGCTATACAGAGTGCTTGTGCATTTTGAGCTGATACTGAGTATCTTCTCTGATGATACCCTTGCTTCGCCAACCAGCACTCTTGATAGCATCTTAATAATACTAATATTCCCTCCTCATCTCCAAGTTCCATATGAGAATGACATTTTTATGCATGTGAAATGATTAGTATTCCAAAAGCTCACTAAAACAACCCAGAGCAGAAATGAGCCCACAGGCATTGTAAAGATAGCACATTCCTAGCCCCCTCATCCTCGGAATGATTTAAAGAATTCTAACTAATCATTCTCTAAAGCATGAATAACTAGTAATCATTAACTGAAGGTTTAGAATTTTCCTATCTTTATTAAATGCCATAAATTGTGCTTCCCTAATTTTGTAGAACAGAATAACAAACTCATTAAATGTATGAGATAGCACATAATCACAGGGTTCTTAAAACTGTTCTGAAGCTGTGGTTTTAATTAGGAAACTCAATATCCTTTGCAAATAACTTATTTTCATAAATGATGTTCAAATTATGTTGGTGGCAATGGTACTTCATGGGGAGAGAAATAAAAATGCCAAGTGTCATGCTGAAGTCTGAGTATGTTACTAAAAATATTGTGTACCAGATTACCAAAACTGTCTGTGTCAGACCACTACCTGAATAAGTCTTCACACCTGAAGAAAACCTGCTTCGTGGTTTGCAGGTCAAGGTCAGTATCTTTGCAGCCTGGTTTCTTATTCCTAACAGTGACACGGAAAATTGTGGAGGCCTTTTACAATCCATCACAAGGCTATTCAGTCACTCCAACATCAGTATTTGCCTTAAACTTTGGTTATAAATTTATCATGAATTTCTTGACCTAAATCAATTGTTACTTTTAGGTGGGATTAGAAGTTAGAGAGTGAGATACTGACGTTTGCAAATGATACCTCCATCAGATATGCACATTTTCCACCCCATAATTGAACACATTTAAAATATACATATTTTGTTAGACTAATAAACACAAATTTTAAGTCAAATAGTATCTCTAGCCCCTATTCTTGGTCCAGCTGTTTAAATGTTATATATTTCTCCTGGGGATTATTTCCTCCAGACATGGTTTATTGATATTTATCAGGTATTGTAGGTGTTACACAGTGACTATCTACTAAGGAAGATGGTGACCTGGCTTATTTACATTGTTCCTCTTGAATGTGCTCACAAACTCAGCTACAAGTAAATGTCCTGTTTTAGATCTCAGAGTTAGTTGCAATTTTTAACTAAGCCCATTTTGATTATTTGCATCACTGTGAAGCAGTCATTACTCACAGGTGAATCTCCCAATCTATAATAACTTTCCCCTCCTTGGGCAGTTTATGTTTTCTGGGCGTAAATCACATCTTGGTATTTTGTTTGTCTGTGTAGTTAGCTTCTATTTATAGAACACTTTACATGAGATAAAAAAAAAAAATCAGTGTCAACATGGAGGAGCCCCTGACTCCAGCCGCATATGTAGCAGAGGATAGCCTTGTCGGACATCAATGGGAGAGGCCCTTGGTCCTGGGAAGACTCGATGCCCCAGTATAGAGGAATGCCAGGGCCAGAAGGCATGAGTGGGGAGTGAGTGGGTGGGTGAGTGAGCACCCTCATAGAATCAGGGGATGGGATAGGGGATTTCCAGGGTGGGGAAAGAGGATAGCATTTGAAATGTAAATAAATAAAATATCCAATAAGAAATCAGTGTCGATCATATATTGGTAACACTTTAAATTTTTGAGAATTTTGTACAATGTCATAGGCATCATACTCCCTCATTACTCCTCCCACGTGCACACACACACACAAACACACACACTTCCCCTACACAGTTTTCTTTATATCTTTTCTGACAAACTATCAAGTCCAATTTGTTCTGCAGTAGGTTTCTGTGATGGTTTGAATGAGATGTTATCCCATAGTCTCAGGCATTTGTGTCCTTGGTCCCTAATTGATGGCACTGTTCAGAGGTAATAAATAAATAAATAAATAAATAAATAAATAAATAAATAGGCCTTGTTGAAAGAAGTATGTTGTTGCTGGAGGTGGGTCATGAGTGTATGAAGACCCACAACATTTTAAGGTCCCTTTCTCAGCTTTGTTCTTAAAGTTCAAGATGTGGCCTGTCAGCTTCCTACTCCTTCCATCATGACCATGCCTTTATTGTACCATCATTGACTCTGACCCAAAGGAATGACAATAAACTTTTCCTTCCACAGGTTGTCTGGATCATGGTGTTTCATCACCTTATCACTGCAATATAAAAGAAACTGATACAGTTCCATAAGACTTTTTGAAGGATCTTTAATGTTATTTATCCTGCTTGCAATTTCTTGTTCTCCCCTGCCCTGTGATCCTCCACCCCTATTTAACCCTTCCTATTCCACTATTTCCTTTTACCCCTTTATACAACTGCATTTTATCAACTTTCCCTTTAACCCTCTACCCCCATAACTTCTTACTTATTTTCTGACATCCATGTATATTTGAAATGATATACAAATATCTAAAGATTGAAGCTAGGTCCACAAATAAGGTAAAACAGCAGATGTTTGTTTTCTTCATCTTCTTTACCTCACTCATTGTTTCCATCTCTATCCATTTACCTGAAAATTTGATTTTTTATTGTCTGAACAATATTCCAGTGTGTGTGTGTGTGTGTGTGTGTGTGTGTGTGTGTGTGTGTGTGTATCACATATGCATTGTCCATTTATTGGTTGGTGGATATCTAGGCCATTTCCTAGCTATTGTGAATAGAGGAACAATGAACTTGAATGAGCAGGAATCTGCATAATTGAATATAGTCATTTTTAAAAATTTTTTTAGATATTTGTATTCCATACTTTGAAAATTCTCTCGTTAATTTCACACCTCTATTTTAAACTATGTTGTTTTCCTGATATTTAGGGTTTTTTTTTTAAAGTTCTTTGTATGTTTTTACTTACTCAAACTTTACCAGTGAGGTAGGTATTGGTATCATTTATATTTTGCATATTATGTAAGAGAAGCAGAAAAGGATGAATAACTTGGCAGAGTAATAAATCCTCTAAATGTCTAGCTTAAAATGTAGGTAGCATGACTCATTTTAAGCCAACATACCATATAAAGACCTACCCAAGGCTTTTAAAATGTGTATCTTGAGGCAAATGTATTGTCATTAATAAAATAAAAGAGTTAGAGAAATTAGACTAGGTTCTTCTTGACAACTGAAGAAAAAGAAAATAAAATAGTGGCCTAAATGTTTCATATGTTGTAATAACATGATGGAAAGATACATAATTAATTATCTACTCCGTCGGCTGTTGGATATGTGCGAATAGGGAAGAAATTGTCACTGTGTACACATTTGAGAGAATATTTAATAGCAACCAGATAGGTTAATGAAGAGAAGGTATTATTTCTCTAAGCAAGGGAGTATGTAGAGAAGAGATGCACATAAACATTATAGTAGCTATTAGCTAAGGTCTGTGAAAGACCTAAAGTGAAAGAGATAATCACAACAGTGGGTGGAGAAGGAAGGAAGGCTAACACTATGTTGTGATAATGGACATAAAATGAAGTGAGTGAAAATTAGGAAGGGTACTTGGTGACTTCCTCTAGCAACTGCAAATATTATATATAAATAGGCAGTATACAATGCTACATCTTATTTGGTCACCTTTTTAAAAATTTTCTTCTTGCTCAATAGATACCCCAGCATGGGGAAATAGAGGGGGAGGTAGGAGGGAGTGGGTTGGGTAGAGGGGCATCATCTTGGAGGCAGGAGGTGGGAGGATGTGTTGGGGGTTTTCTTGGAGTGGGAAAACCGGGAAAGGGTAAAACATTTGAAATGTAAATGAATAACATATCCAATAAAAAACTAAAAAAAAAATTTCTTCTAGTTTATTATTTTTGGTATCCTATTTATTTGGTTTTGGTACATAGAGGGACTCAATTACTGCTGCTCCTTTAAAAACTTCCGGGACAGACCCAGGAAATGATACCAAAGTTGTACACCAGCATAGTTAGGGATCCATAAAACATTAAAAATGAGAAGGTCATAAAGATTTCCTCTTGGTTCATTTCATTTCACTAAAGGGGATCCTGAAGTTCAAACAGGCTGAGCAATCCCCACAAAGAAGACTCCTGAAACAGATACTTATTGGGATCTACACCCCTGTTCTTATTTATCTTCGTGTTTTAGAAACATTAGAGTCAGCAAAAATCCTTATGCTCTCTTCATTTTTATATGACTCAGCTTGGAGGTCTAATAGCACATCATACAGTCTTTTCTCCTGTGTGTGTAAACATGGTGTATGCATGTGTATGTATATATGTTGGGAAGAGGGTTTGCATACCTGCAGAGGCCAAAGGAAGACATGAAATGCACTCCCTTTTCACTCCTTGTTTTATTCCCTTGAGACAAACTTCATACAGACTTGATTTCAGACCATATGAAAAGATTTTGCTTGCATCACTTCCCAGTCAAATCAGGACATTGAACTATTTATTTGCCCCAATGCTTTAGCCACATCGAGGCACATCAAGGCATCCTTTAGATATAGGATTAGTAGTGTCAGAACAAAATGTACACTTTTTCTGGAAATGTGCAATTCTTTAAAGAAACCGAAGTTGTGACATGTAACTTATAACATTTCAAATGTTGAGTATAATCATGATGGAATCTTAGGAATAAATGCCTGTGTTTTTTGCAGTTTAACACATTAGTATAGAGTTAGATATAATTACTAGAGTCAGGCATGTAGTTTTCTAACCTGCTCTCTGACCTTGTGAATGTTAAGGCTTCTTTTTACTTGGGATGAAGCCAGAAGATTTGTTGTTTTACATTTAGAAATGTAAGCTTATGAATAAAAAAGTTCACAGGATCCAGGAACCCATGGGTAGTATAAGCTGTTAGATAAGATGAAAGAATCTGCTGTTTCAAGCCAGCAAACTTCTAAACACACAGATCTCTCCTATCTGGGAACTGGTAAGAAGTCTTACCATGGAATATCATGCTTTTAAAGCTTTCCTTAAAAGTAGCATGAAAGCTAGGTTTATCTGGCAATAATTCCCCAAATTATATTCTCCTCAAGAAAGCTATACAGAGACTATCAACTGCTGCAGCATTTGAACATTCCAGTCTGGAAAATTGTAGATTTCTTTTACTCAGAGAATATCTGAATCCTTCTTTGCAAATATTTGGGACTTCATCTTCATATGCTTCATTTTTAAATAAATATTTTTGCTGGTTTCAGATATCCTATACCAGAGTGGTTGTTACACATTTTAGATGTGGATTTAGACATATACCTATTCCCAGTCAGTTCTAGCCTAACATAAGAGATATGGTAAGCAACATTGTTTTCCTTTTCTGTGAAACTTGGTCCTAACAGTACAATTTTAGATGCTCTGTACCATTTTCCTTACCTTAGTTACTATTAATAGTAAATTTTCTGACTGCTTATCATGTGTCAGTCAAAATGCAAAGCCCTCCATAGGTATTACCTCCTCAGATCTTAGAAGAAACCAAGAACCCTAGGAGGCAGGCACTGTACCCTGACTTGGGATGGATCATTTAGTGGAAGAAAAGAGAGTTTATAAAACATGCCATGGTCACCCTGGTAATATGTTTTGTTTTGTTTTTCTTACCATATCTCTTAACCTGGCTGGCTAGTGAGTTCCAGTGACCTGCCTGTCTCCATTCACCTTGGCATAGGGATTACAGATGTGTACTATATGTTTATGTTTGTTTGCTTGCTTATTAGATATTTTCTTTATTTACATTTCAAATGCTATGCCCTTTCCTCATTTCCCCTCTGAAAACCCCCTAGACCAGTTGGACATGAATGAGAGGAGAGCAAGAGTTTTCAAAGTAACTGTGTCGAGCAGTTATGAAGTCACTGTTACATGTCACAGAAGAGAAAACAAATATGGATTAACAAGGTTAAGTTGGCTCTGTTACTGTAAATATGGAAAACCAGAACTTAAACTCATGTTCTAACTGTAGAGTCTGTCAGATCTTCTCTTTGCCCTTGCTGTTTCACATAGTTATGGACCATAGTTTCACAAACGGAAAGATATTGAAGATATTATTGATTAATGGATGGACCCAAACCAAAAGTATAGTTTCCATTTCAATAAAAACATTTACAGTCAACTGTGGTTTCTGAGTCTGCTAAATGCATTGAGAAGATTATAGTCTGTAAGGATGTGAACTGCTTACATTAAACCTTATGCTATAGTTAGCTTCTTTTTACCTTCTTGGGTTTTCATGCTGTTTCTAAAAATGAGTACAGCTATGGAAACCCATTTGGAATGGTGTTATAAGTCAGTTCTGAAGGAAAAGCAAATATCCTGATAGTAATAAGACAAATAAGACATGATTTGTGATAAAGAGCCCATCATACTATAAGGGACCTTTATATAGAGAAATCCTAGTTCATTGTTAAATTTAACTATTTTCCCTTAAAGTTAAAGAATATGATTAAAAAGATGCCATGACTCCATCAATAAAATGTTTTAAAAGATGCCATGAAAATATTTCCTTTTTAGCTTGCAAGTTGGAAGACCACACTTTCTTAAAGAATAAAGGTAATGTGAATCAAAACACTGAAAATTCATGAAATTTTATCTAACATAAACTTATAGAAACATTGTCCAAAAAACTTGACTAAAACAGCAGGGAAGTATTATTTAAAAAGAACGTCCATTGCAATACCACTTACATCACCAAAAATGTGGCCAACAATATTATAACTAAGAGAAATAATAAAAATGACTATTATATTGCCCATAGGAATGCCTGCCTTTTCTGAAACCTTAAAGTGAAAAATGAATACATATCAAAGAAAGAGTTCTATGCGTCATTACTAAATTCATAGAAAAGGGCAATATAAATGTGTTCATATGTTATATAAGGATAGTGAACTTATAGACTTCCACTTCTATTTTGAAATTTCTTTGAAATGTTTTTAAAACATTGTAATTATAAAATATTTAGCTCACAGTTTACTAATGTTATTCTTCTATTACTTCCAGAATAAAATATCTCAAAGATAAAACCAAGAGCCTGGAAGGAAAGACTAAGAAATTATTTCCTCTCTTTGAAACTCAAAGGAACTCCTAACATTGGTCTGGTTGCACTAGTTTAGGAACTATTAAAAATCAGTAACAATTCACCTTCTATTTTTCACATTTGTGACTTATAACTCTGGAACAGTCACCCCATAACTATCACAGTATTTCATGCTGGATACATCATAATGAACACCTTGTTCATGAGATTCACAAGTCCATATATGGGAATCAATGGTTTCCAGGGTGTCTAGTTAACAGCCCAGACTCTGGAGGTTCTTCTGCTCTTGAACCTGAGTTAAAGCAGAAGAATTTGGACTATGTGTTACTGCTATCATGGAGTAGGACACTGAAGGATCTTAGGAGTGAACATGTACTTTGTATATAGAATAGATGGGAACCATTTGCAGGCAAAGGGTGTGGCTAAGGGACTCTAAAGTGAGCAAGGACCCTGTTCCTTGCTATAGTCACCTCCCTTTGAGCAAAGGAATATCCAGAAATTGATTCAAACCATTAGGCTATGGGCAAGTTGATGAACATTCCTAAGATTGCATTTTGTTAGATTACAATCTTCTCTGGCTAACTACCACTCCCTATTTCCACAACTGTTTTTTTTTTTTAAACAGTATGAACATTCTTTTTTTTATTAGCTATATTCTTAATCTACACTTCAAATGTTGTCCCCTTTCCTGGTTCCCCCCTCCACTGAAAATACCATAAGCCATCTCCCCTTCCCCAATCAACCCTCCCCCGCTTCCCTGTCCTGGTATTCCTCTACACTACGGCATCAAGTCTTTCCAGGACCAAGACCCTCTCCTCCCTTTGGTGTCTAACAAGACCATCCTCTGCTGCCTATGTGTCTGGAGCCATGAGTAACTCCATGCGTACTCTTTGGTTGATGTTTTTTTCCCTGGAAGCTCTGGGAGTACTGAGTGACTCATATCGTTGTTCCTTCTTTGGCACTGCAAACCCCTTCAGCTCCTTGGGTCCTTTCTCTAGCTCCCCCATTGGGGACCCTGTGCTCAGTTCAATGGCTGGCTGAGAGTGTCCCCCTCTGTATTTGTCATTCACTAGAAGAGCCTCCCAGGTGATAGCTATATCCAGCTCCCATCAGCCAGCACTGGTGAGCATCCACAATAGTGTCTGGGTTTTGTAACTGTATATAGAATGGATCCCTGGGTGGGGTGGTCTCTGGATTGTCTTCCCCAGAGACTCTGCTCTACCTTTTTGTCTCTGTATGCCCTTCTGTGGGTATTTTGTTCCCCTTTCTACAAAGGACCCAAGTATCCATACTTTGTTCTTCCTCCTTCTTGGGCATCATTTGATATGTGAAATGTGTCTTGGGTATTTCAAGCTTCTGGGCTAATATCCACTTATCAGTGAGTGCATACCATGTGTGTTCTTTTATGATTAGGTTACCTCACTCAGGATGATATTTTCCAGTTCCATCCATTTGTCTAAGAATTTCATGAATTCATTAGTTTTAATGGCTAAATAGTATTCCATTGTATATAGATACCACATTTTCTGTATCCATTCTTCCGTTGAGGGACGTCTGGGTTCTTTCCAGCTTCTGGCTATTATAAATAGGGCTGCTATGAACATAGTGGAACATGTGTCCTTATTACATGCTAGAGAATCCTCTGGATATATGCCCAGGAGTGGTTTAGCAGGGTCCTCCAGTAGTATTATGCCCAGTTTTCTGAGGAACCGCCAAACTGATATCCAGAATGGTTGTACCAGCTTGCAATCCCACCAGCAGTGGAGAAATGTTCCTTTTTCTCCACATCTGTTTTTAAATGAGTTAGCCTCTGTGTATCCCAAAGACAGAGGGAAATAAAATCAGTACGTTGAACATGCATGTTCTCTTATTTGAACCTCTAGGTAAGATTCCATCCTTCACTAGACACGTTGTACCATAATAATTTTTAACTTGGCAACAGATAAATGATATATGAAGTGGTTTGAATAGGTATGGCCCCCATAGACTCATGTATTTAAATGCTTAGCCCATAGGGAGTAGCACAATTGGAAGATATGGCCTTGTTGGAATAGGTTTGGCCTTGTTGGAGGAAGTATGCCATTGTGGGGCAGGCTTTGAGGTCACATATGTTCAAGCTAGGCTTAGTGTCTCCTTCTGCTACCTATAGATCAAGATGTAAAACTCTCAGCTCCATCTCCAGAGCCATGTGTGTCTGCATGCCTCCATGCTTCTCACCATGATGATGATGGATGGAACCTCTGTAACTGTAAGCCAGCCCCAATTAAATGTTTTCCTTTATAAGAGTTGTTATGGTCATGGTGTCTCTTCACAGCCATGAAACCTTAAGACAATATAGTAACACAATAATCAGCCACCTTGGTAATCTCCTATTTTAATGCCTAATTAAACAAATAATTTCAAATGTACAATTAAGATAATTACATTTCATGAAGAAACAATTATATTTTATCAAGCTTTTTACCATGTATTATTTGTTTATTACTATTTTATTACCTTTATATTTCTTCAAAGAATCAGGGAATTATTAAGGCCAACTTCCCAGCCAGCACAATATTTTATTTTCTTATGCTCAAACATGTTCTCACTTCTGGTTTTCATGTCCAATGCCAACTCTTCTAGACAAGTCTGAGGATCAACTGCTATTGGACCCCAATGACCAATATTTATTTTTTTAATTTTTTTCTCGCCATGGAGATTTCTACATATCTTGGGGTATCTTTGGAACTGCTACCATCTACACATGCCACATAAGTAATATTAATTAAAATAGTATGTGAATCTAAAATATATTTTCTCCTCATAAATAAAAATTATTGAGAGACTATGTAAAAGTACACTTATTCTCAACATTCTCTACATTTATTCAGGACATATGAGAGCAGAGTAAATAATGTTAACAAAGCTATTTTTTTCTGACAATATGAACCTAATAGGTTTGCCAAGTTGCAATGTTAAAATCAATGCCAAATAATGTTATCTCACGTCTATGATTCTTGCTTTTAATACTTATGCTTACAATTTATACATTCTACATTCTTTTCTATATCTTATACATGCCTATATTACTGTATATTTTTAATTGTTTTAAGTCAGTATACATTTTACATTTTGTAATTTTAAAAATGTCATTTAGAAAAACTTAAGTATCTTAAGACATGGCCAACATTATTACTCTACACCTGACAAATTCTGTATATTATCCCCAAAAATCATAAATCTTAAAATTTTACTTCAGTCACAGAGATTGCAAAAGTGTGACATGAACACTATTAGCAGTTTGCCCCAAATAATATTTATGTACATTTTTTGAAAAGATAAGCAGAGCTAGTAAGTGTAATAGATAAGAATGCACAGAGAAGTCAATTTCACTTCTAAAGCCTGAGAAGCCAAAACTGTGTCTGTGGCAATCAGTCCTCTGGTTTTGCAGATAAGAAAGAAGAATCAGGGAACTGATTGGTTACATTTGTGTCTAAGAGTAGAACATATGAGTGTGTCATCTAGGCATGTTTCCTCATGGAATGGCAACTTGTTCATTGTATCCATGTGGCAAAAATCTAAATCTCTTTGTTCCTAGATAGAGTTCTGTTGATCCACAATGCCCTAAATCTTTTATTGAGAATAGGCCGTACCCTATGCTTACTTACTCCTACTGTATGAAACAGTGGCTTTTAAAGATGTGCTTTGTTTGCCCAAGAGACTGTTTTACAAGCAATCTTTGACTCAATTTTTAGGATGAAGGATGATTGTGGTAAACAAGCAAATACCACCATTTGTAAGGAATCACCCATGCAGCATAGACTGATCTGGAAGTACTAATGGTAAAACCCTATAAATTTATCAGAACCAAGTGAGACTATGGAGACATATGCATTTCTTAAGATCATATCAGAAAAAAACAGGCTCAAAAATATACGGGAAATGCCAGACCAAAGAAAGGGTTTAATTCTTGGACCTCATGACCTCATTGAGTAGTGACACTTAGCAATGTGATGTATGTATGTATGTATGTATGGATGTATGTATGTATATATATATATATATATATATATATATATATATATATATATATACATATATGTGTGTGTGTATGTATGTATGTATGTATGTATATAAAGTGTGATGTGAGAGTGAACATTACTAATCTAGATTGGAATAAGTTAAAAACCTATGATCACATCATTCAGATGAGCAGAGTCAGCAGGACTATCTGGCAAATTAAGAACACTGAAGGCACGTACCTTCTAAATATGAAATAGGACTTAATGAACAGTTTATATAATAAAGACAACTAAAATGTGCATCTAATATTTAGAAATCCTTTAACACAATGAGATTTATTATGTATCCCTTTGACTCTATTAAGAACTGTGCTGTTAATAACACCTGATTAGTAACTTTAGGTTTTAAATAAGAAAATTAGGACTGATTGCATGATGAAAGCAATGACATAGGCAAAGGTAAATGATGACAGAGAATAGGTCTGTTTGTGTACATTCATAGTAAGTCCTTACATCTCAAAATCTCAAACATAATAAAACAAGTCACACTTTGAATTTTAAAATTTCTTTAAAAGATATTTAAATCATTGACTTTTAAACATTTTTGAAGGCAACATTGAAAACATTTAATACTATATCTGTTTTGGCACAGTCCCCTTGATGGCCCCTATCTACCATTCAGCATAAGGCATGTACAAAAAATTCCTTCCCTTTCCATCATTGGTGACATAGTGAATCAGAACCTATTTGTATCATGGAAGAATCAACACCATGACATCTTATGAGAAGATTTAAAGGCAAAATATAAAATATCAGGGGTCTTTTGTTACAATCAGATCCATTGCCAGGAATCAACCCCAAGGTTCTTTCTAGTTCGTTCACCTGAATTGTCAGATAGGAAGACATACTTAATCTTTTCTTTGCCATACTTCTTAAGTGTCCACAGTCTTAACACTATTGGTACTTTCAACCTATTATTACTACATAGGGTCCTGTGGTATGCTGCAGTATATATAGCAGTAGCACTGACATCTAGCTAGATGCCAGCTGCACCCAGTCTTTAGATACTTTATAGGGTCAGTGGGTGAAGAAGGAAGTTGCTGTAGGTGATAATAAATGCTTTATTACTTTGTTGACACAGATGTAATATTTTTGCAAAGTGTTCTGAATAACAATTTGGTACAATAAACACAGTCATACTTTCTTGACTTTACAAAATATCATACCTGAGACATATTCTTTTAACCGTGTGCAAACTCACCAATTTTTTTCTAATCGCATCTCTCTCTTAAATTTCTTCCTGAAAAGCACCAGACAGATATGAGTGTGATGGTTGACGGACTTTCTCCAGCTACTTTCCCTAGAGCTGGAAGCACAATAATAATCTAACAGTCTGAATTCCATGTTTTCATAGGACACTTCCATCAGAAGTTTTCTTGTGGGAAAATGAAACACTGGAAATATCATATGAAGAAATCTTGTTTGTGTGTGTGTGTGTGTGTGTGTGTGTGTAGCTTAGTGAACAAATAGAACAATGTGGGATAATTTCATAATGATAGTCAACAACCAGATTTATAAGACTTTCTCCATTGTTCAAGTATAGATTGTATTCTTCTAGGAATAGTGGGAAAGCCATTTGAGCATTGTAACCAGACAAAGTAGGAGGGAGAAGCAGCAGGGAGGAGCAGGAGAGAGGAACAGCAAGCAGGAAGGAAGAGGTGGAGGAGATAAAGATCTGATTACCATGGGAAAATGGATTACATGGAAATAAGAGTAGAAGTAAGATTTCATCAAGAAGTTCTTGAGTTATTATGATTGCTTTTATATAGACCATATCCAGAGACAGGGTAAGATGAAGAAGGGATAGCGCTTTTTGGGCTCCTTGATCAATTGAATATTTTAAGGTGAATAACTAGAGTCTGAAATAATTCTTGGGTTTTAATTTAAGTACAGGGAATCAGTTCTATTAACTCAGCTGTAAAAGACTGGAGAGACAACGAGATAGCTATTTTAGTAAAATTAAGTCTGAGATCCCATTTAGCTAATAACAAGGATATTAAGGGATATTATCCAAGATTTCCAGGAAAATGTCAGGAACAGAAATGTTGGTTTGACTCACTGGTATTTAAAGCTATCAAGAGTCATGGACCCAGATGAGATGACTAAGGAAATGAAAAGAGATGTACATCTTATATACTGAGGAATACAGATACCTGGAATTTGAGTACAATAAGAAAATGTAATAAGACAAGAGTTTGACAGGTAGAAGGAGGAAATAGAGTTTGGGTGTCAGGGATCTATAACAAAAGAAATTTCTGGTAGTGGTTTGTAACATGTACTTCCAGGAGTCATTTCATTTCAGAAGATATGAGCAGAAGCTTATGCAAGAAGACTGATGTTTTCTAATGAGACTCAAAGGTAGACCAGAGTACTTAGTACATCTTGGTGAACTCACCAGAATAACACAGTGACTGCTTCTTTTTTATGACTTCATACTATTTTAAACTTGTCCTCAAGTCTAAGCAACCCTCTATTTTCATAGAACTCTTACAAAAAATGTTCTATGAATATATACATGCCAAAAAATATATACACGATGATACAAAGAAAAGCATATGCCACTAGAACATGAATCCAACTTGAGTTATTGAGTACTTTCAAACACCAAGCCTGAATTTAATTTGATATTTTGTAATTGCCAGAACTGAGGACTACAGAAGACCAGCAATGATGTTTGCAATCTCAAAAAGACAGGAATGTTGTGAGGGAGGGGCTGGGGAGGGGCATCTCTATGTAGTTTTCATATGCTTGAAAGCAATAGCACAAAAGTTAATGTTCTTTGCTGGAGTGAAGAATGCAGTTATCAAAATCATTCAGCGCTAAGTCTGGTAATGGAACTTTTTGCTCCATTTGAATAATCCAACCATCTTATCCTAGTTTTATTGAATTAAAAGTACAATGATCCAATCTCTGTTTCCAGAGATTATTAATAGATATTGGCCTAAAAATCTTGCTCCATATATTTGAATAATGTGTCCCTCGTGAACATAAAGCATTGAGCCTGATAAGAAGACAAATTTTCTATTGCCAGCAAAGTATTTATGCTCATATATCAGGTTATAATAGTAAAAGTATTTTTAATGTTATAAATAGACTTTGTATTTTTAGAAAATATGCCTGATTAATAATCATTTCTTGGTTGCTTACAGACATCGACAGTCTTTAAATGGCTGATGTCTTGACACGTGCTGAAAAGATGAGAGATTAAGCTATGCAATGTATTATGATAAAAAAATAACTCTTGTTTCCTGAGCTTCATTTGGTCTGTGAATTGTATCTTGAGTATTCCAAGCTTCTGGGCTAATATCCACTTATCAGTGAATGCATACCACATGTGTTCTTTTGTTATTGGGTTATCTCACTCAGGATGATATTTTCTAGTTCCATCTATTTGCCTAAGAATTTCATGAAGCCATTGTTTTAAATAGCTGAGTAGTATTCCATTATGTAAATGTACCATATTTTCTGTATCCATTCCTCTGTTGAGGGACATCTGGGTTCTTTCCAGCTTCTGACTATTATAAATAAGGCTACTATGAAAATAGTAGTGCAGGTGTCCTTATTACATGTTGGGGAATCTTCCGGGTACATGCCCAGGAGTGGTATAGCTGGATCCTCAGGTAGTACTATGTCCAGTTTTCTGAGGAACTGCCAAACTGATTTCCAGAGTGGTTGTACCAGCTTGCAGTCCCACCAGCAGTGGAGGAGTGTTCAAGACCAAACGAAGCTCAAGAAGAAGGAAGACCAAAGTATGAAGACCAAAGTATAAATGCTTTGGTCTTTCTTTTAAGGGGGAACAAAATACCCATGGGAGGAGATACAGAGACAACATGTGGAGCAGAGACTAAAGGAAAGGCCATCCAGAGACTGCTCCACCTAGGGATCCATCTCATATACAGTCACCAAACCCAGACACTATTGTAGATGTCAACAAGTGCTTGCTGACAGGAGCCTGATAATAGCTGTCTCCTGAGAGGTTCTGCCAGACCCAGACAAATACAGAGGTCTATGCTCTAAGCTAACCATTGGACTGAGCACAAGGTCCCCAATGGAGGAGTTAGAGAAAGGACACAAGGGGCTGAAATAACTTGCAACCCATAGGAGAAACAACAATATGAACCAACCAGTACTTCCAGAGATCCTAAGGACTAAACCACCAACCAAAGAGTACACATGGAGGGACCCATGGCTCCAGCTGCATATGGAGCCAAGAATGGCCTTGTTGGACATCAAAGGGAGGAAAGGCCCTTGGTCCTGAGAAGGCTTGATGCCCCAGTATAAAGGAATACCAGGACAGGGAAGTGGGAGTGAGTACATTGTTGTTGATGGCAGGGGTAGGGTGTTTTTGGAGGGGAAACAAGGAAAGGGTGTAGCATTTAAAATGTAAATAAAGAAAATATCTAATAAAATAATAACTCTTACATTCTAAGAGACTGGGGATTTTGCAGGACCTCACAGGTGAGTTAATAATTCACACTAGGATTATTCAAGACTGCAGTCCTACTGTGTAATCAGCCTGCTTGTTTAACCTGTCTTCCTGAGAGCAGTGTAAAACCTGATCCTTCTTGCTTTGGCTTTCCCATGTAATCAACTTTTATAACCTAAGCTAATGCATAGTTGTGACCTCTAATTGTATATTCATCTATGCCCCTGATGCAAGAGTAATGCATGTGTTGTGTGTATGTTATGATAATCATTTTTTGGAAATAGCAAATATAGATTGAAAACAACCTTCTAAAAAGAGTAATCAGCAAAAATATTGAACACAACCTACAGGTATTGGTTGATAAACAAAAATGTTTCTACTACTTTTTGTTATTAGGGTCAGTTGTAGTCAGCGCCTTGATTCCCTATAAAAATCTTAAAGATGTCTGGAATATCTCTTATTCCATGTAATTTGGCAGTGATGTTCTACAAATATAGAGCAAAACACGTTGTTAAGGATAGACACAGGAAAAGATTCATAAAGACAGTTTTCAATAGGCACAGATTCAGAGTCTTATGCCAGGCAAAGACATGAGGAAAGTGAGGTAATTCAAATCAGGGTTCACTCTTGGATAAATTATACCAAGGGGGAATTATTTTATTTCTTTCCTTAATGAGACACCAATGAATTACTAGTGACTTGGGGTTTATTACTAATGTGTTAAACCTATGTATTAAGCTTATAATAAAAGTAATAAGGCTGGAAATATGAATACTTTTTACATTAGTATAAATATCCATAGACACCTGAGAGCCTGGAGAAAGGCATGTGTCTGGGAAACAGTGTCATATGTTCTTCCTTGCAATGACATCCTAAACCTGCCCACAGCCACCCCTTAACTTGGGAACCTGTTTCCCCCATTCTCACTCTTTGACCTGTTGCATAGACCCTTATGGCTTTGTGGTAGCTTCTCAGGTTTTCTTTACTTCATCGGGTCAAGTTTACATGTATTATTATCTCAACATCTCAGGATCTTTCCTTTCCTGGTGACGACTTTGGATGTATTTCCTATGCCTGGGATAAGGATCATTTGCTTGTTATACTAAGGGAGTCTTACAGACTTCAGCATAAATGACTTCACTAAGTAAAGTACGTCTTATGGTATGCCAGACTTAGAAGATCATTTACCTCGAAGTATCTTATTTTAAGGGGATAAGAGACAAATTAAATCTTGCAAACCATTCCTCCTACACTGAGATTTAAGTCCTGTGTTATAGAGAATAAATCCCTATGCCTTATAATATTAGAGACTTTAGACCTCCAGGAACCCTATATTTGCCTAGCATCCAACTAAGAACCAGCAGAATGCATATGCCACAAATTCACTTGAAGCAGTTTTGGTAATTGATGTTTGGCATATAGAATGTCCGTTTGTGGTAAGTTAATTCTCTGGACACCATCTGGTCTTAGAGTGGTTTTTCTCAGAGAACTAAGTAGATGGAAAATTATTTACTTCCATGGTCTTACTTTGAGAGTATTCAACTTTTCATTGTTTTTAAGTTGAGGCTGTGTCTCTCCAAATATTTGGTGATTTCATGTAGATCACCTTCATGTGTATGTATTTTAGGAAGCTGCTACTCTATGAGGTTTCTATTCTGTCCCTCAAATTGACCTTAGTTTTTGCTGTGTCTTCTCATATTGCTTCCTCATCCCTCTCTTTCCTTCCCCTCCTGACCTGATCCACCCCATTCCAGCTGTCCCATCCATCCATCGCTATTCTATTTCCCTTTATTAATAGGATCTATCCCCGATTACCTGCTAAGCCCCTTACTATATACCTAACTTCTGTGGTTCTACAGATTGTAACTTGGTTAATCATTTCATTGTTTTCAAGGTCCAGACCTACAAAGGGAGAAGTTTGTACATTTGGTTTGACTCACAATCAACGATTTAATTTGAAATATAAAGGACATATATACATATTTCTTTTAAGAAAGTGCAAACATTTCCTAAAGTACATGATTTTTTTTCTCAACATGAGCAATTTTTATATGCACAGTAAACAAAATGGTCTTATGCCCACCAGTCCAGAATAGAATACCAGCTTACAATCATGTGTGACATTATATCTGCCCTCCAGGTGGCTATAGTCAAAAGATAAAAATACAAAGGATACACCTTACTGCCTGACTCAATGAACTGGTTGGAATTTTAGAGAGAATTCTTCCGTGGCACACAGGGAATATACAGTGATACTGAAGGAGGAGGTTCAGCTAAGCCTTTACATTGCATCCCCCTGCAGATGAGAGCAGACGGATGATTTTTCTTCCTTAAGCAAAATGTTCTTGAAATGTTGCCTGAAATTCAAAAGAAAATTTTGCATAAAATATCTGGGCTTCAGAGAGAAAAGGCATAAATATTTGGCATCCTAAGTGCCTATTGTTGGGTGGTTAGAAATCTTCAATGTCTCCTTAGTATACTGTTCAAAGGAAAGATTTCCTTCTGTTATTCAAATGAAAAATTCTCACTGAATTCAACAGCTGTCTCTCCTGCTTTAAGCTCTGAGTTTATTTTTCCCTTGCTCTTTCGAAATGAATGTTGTATGTACAAATTACTGGGTCTGTGTGATAAGATGCAGGCATAAATGGTACCGTGTGGGATTGTTAAGATACATTTTACCTAAAAAACAGTACCAGGGAAGAATGTTAACCATGGTATTTTATTTACTAAACCAAGAAAAGTTGCTGTGTTTATTTTAACTAAGTATCTTTTAAAGAATATGTTCTTAGTCTTTTGTCAAGATTTTTCACTGGAAATTACAATTCTATATTGTTTTAAAAGTACAGTATTTTTATTTTCAATTTTTAATTTTACTATGTTCCATCCTCCATTCAAATAGGCCAGTAGTTTCACTTTGTATGAGGAAAAAAAGTACATGTCATTTTTAAATCTATGGTAGTCTTTGTTTTCTGTAGCTTGCTAGCTACAAAGTTTTGTATCCATGTGTCTGCATATATGACCTGGGATATAATAAACTTAAAAACAGGAACATATAAGTATTGCTTTGTCACTATCTTCTCTAAGCACTTCCAAAACAAATCTGTAATAGTAATCATCTCTGTTCTCTGAGAAATCAGGAACCCAAGGTTATCCATTGGTTAAAAGAACTCATATTCTACCGAAAAGTGTGCAACAAATTCTTTATCATGGAAGACCACCCACACAGTTAGTAGTTTTTGAACATCTTTACAGCTGAACAAACCAGAAGAAGTGTACTGTGTACAGATTTATTATATTTGGGTGTCTGGACAAATGTATTGAGCTAAAGGCTCCTGAATCCAGCCCAAGACTCTTCTGTAATGTTGGCACTAAAACAATTAGTTCCTTTCATGATCCATAAAATAAGTGTTCGATAGCTTAAATATTCTGGTAGTTCTATTTGCAGGGGTTCAAGTAAAAAGCTAGATGTGGCTCCTTCTTGGATGTAACTTCAAATATGATAGAGAAGATTTTAAGTCAAACAATTACACAAATAGATGTTTTATAAATAATACACAAATAGATGTTTTATAAATAATTTATAATATAATACACAAATAGATGTTTTATAAATAATTTACAATATAATAATATAAATAATTACACAAATAGATGCACTGTTTGAGTCAGGATAGTATTATGAGAGAGAAGAAGTAAGGAACTTGACCTGGTTATGGACATTGGTAAACACTGTTCCTGGACCAATGCTTATGAAAAGCTAATGTGGAGAAGATAGACTGTGAAGTGTGCAAGTGAGAACCTATTTGCAATGGGGTATAACATATACAAAACCAGCGTGATTACAGGAGGGTCTGAGAAACTGTAAGAACTATGGCTTCAAGACAGAAGGTCAGCGGGTATGATAGGATCCTTCAAAATCTTAATATATATGTATATACATACACACACACACACACACACACACACACACACACACACACATATATATATATATATATATATATATGTCTTGTAGAATTTGAAAGGCTAACTGCAGAGGGGTCAAAAGCTATCACAGGGTTTTAAAGAGATAATATTAAGAAAAAATAATACTCATTTATTAAAAGAATTTAACTGAAGAAACCTATAAAATAGCAACCATGGCCCTGTAGATAATACATAATGACAAGTAGAAGCTGAGTGCCAGGCACAGCTCAGTTTTCTTGGCACTACTGGCCAGTGAGGTCATATAACCTACCCATACACAACATGCTGTTGTCAATGTTCTTGGTGACCTTCCAGAACTTGATGGGAAGACCCAACTGCTGAACACACACACACACACACTACATGTTTGAGTCATAGAATATTGAGAAATAAAGCTAGTATAGATGTGAAGGTCTCATCTTTGATGACTAGCTTTCAGAGTGCTGCAAGGTGTTATGCACATTTCCAGAGGAGAAGAGTACTCAGTCTTGCCGAGCTGTGTACTCTGTAGCTACAATAATGACAGGGTGAGATATACTCAGTGTTATAATAGTAACATGAATGTCATGGGAGTAACCAATCACTTTCTGACTCTACTGAAGTTCTGCTCCACAAAATGGAATCCATGTTATTCACTGTTATTAGAGACAAGAACCTATAGCTACTTTAAAAGCCTAAGGATGGAACTTACCAGTTATTCTACTACACGGAAATACTATTAAATTAAGTCGTGCTAACTTATTCTTCCCATAAATTAGTGTGTCACACAATCCTTATCATAAGAGCTTATTTTTCCAGTAGATGATGATTAAATACAGGGACCCACAGATGGTCAAGGTGCAGAGAACAAGAGGGTGTTTCAGCCCCAAATGTGGCATCTATATCACAACCTTCCCTCCCAAGGCTCAGGGATTACTGCAGAAGTGGACTCAGAAAGACTGTAAGAATAAGAGGTGGTAGGTGAGTAGCAGGAAACAATCATGCAGTTGTATGGATTAACTCATAATGGTTGTGCCAGCATGTGTAAGACCTGTGCAAGCTCAAGCCAGACAAAATCACAACATGGGAGGTGGACGGGAAGTAATTACAGGAGTAATTGTCAATTGATAGCTTCTGCAAGATGGAGAGTCAGTTTTGTTTAGTAGTGTGACCTTTGGTAGGTCAACCATGCTCCAGTAGTGATGTCCACAACACAGGCAGCATAAACTGGATTTAATTTTTGTTTTTGTTTTGTTTGTTTTGCTAAGAGGAGGATAGGGAGGAAGAGAGAATGAATATAGAGGTAGGTGATTAGGAAAGGAGGTATGAAATGGATCTGGGAGAATTTAGGACATGATTAAACTATATTGTCTGAACCACTAATAAAACCTAATAAAAAGAAAACAAAAGAAATTGGGGTGAGGTGATCTCCAGAGCACCTTCAGCCTCTTTCTAATCTCAGCAGTTACAAATTACTAATTTTCCAACCCAATTTCACTTAATAGCACGTATATGTATATTTATGTTAAAATCAGTGATGATAATTCTTTGTGGATATAAATTTTCAAGTAGGGTAATGTTACTGAAAATAGAAAAATGTATTTGTTTTTTGTTTTTCTTTAAAGCTTACTCAATACAACATAATCTCCAACTCCTCTGAGGTCACTGACCATGTCCACCACCAAAGCTGCCTCTAAACTGGAATTCAGTTGCTGAACCAGCCCCAGCTTCAGCTTTTTTTGTCAGCTCCAGGGCACATAATCTCAGAGATACTGGATGCCCTCATTTGGAAGGTACCAGTGGAAATGTCTCCAAGCAAACTGTTCCTTCACGTAGCCTAGAGACTTGAGAAACTGCAAGGCTTTCATTATATGAAGGTTGGGCACATTCTTGTCTGCCAACTCAGGATGTTTGGACATGTGGACAACTTTTTTGGCAATCATCATGCCTTCCTTAAAAAGGAGTTCATAGATGGCAATCCGATTTCTCTTAAGCATCAACATCGCGGCAGCTGCAGGATCCGGGGCCAAGGCTAGAAAGGAAGAGGGGAGTTTGGCCAAATATTTTTCTAGTAGTATGAATGTCATAGGGGTATGAATGTCAGCAGTAGTGCCTAAGTTGGAAGATCTTAATTTATGTATTTTTATCTTTAAATAGTTTTGGTTTTCAAGGAAAACTATAAATTCATTTCCTAGTCAAATAATTTAGTACCTTCATGGGTTTTATGTAGATTCTTGAGATTTTACTTTACAGTCTCTCAGTTATGTTTGTCTGGATGAGAGACAAGAATCTGTATGGACACCAGTTGACAAACGTCATCATACACACAGCATCAGACAAATGACATCTCACGGTCAAATGTTTACTTTCTGTTTTCTCTACCATGGGTCCTTTGTCTACTCACCTCTACCACTTGTGGCTTCAGCTTTGGGGGGAAATTGTGTGAAGACGTTTACATGTGAGGAAGTGTATTCTTCAGCAATGATTGGCTGGAACAGAACAGCAAGAACTTGTTTATAAAAATAATTGGCTCACCGGAGCTCAGTAAGATTTGTAGGTTCTCTGGGAATCCAAAGGCCACTCTGGCCAGGTGAGTATGTAGTCTAACTGAAAATGTTCACCTCTCCCTCTTCTCCAACAAATCCAATAGCATAGAAACACAGACCTATTAGAATAACCATTGACTTTTTAATAGAGACTCTATTGGGAATAGATGTTCTACAGATTCTGAGACCACAGATATCTGCCCAGACTATGCCCAGCAGAACTTGCAATCACTATAGCTGGAGAAATAACAACATTCCATAATAAAACACATTTTTTTCTTTCTTTACCTTATTTTACATATTTACATTTCAAATATTATCCCCTTTCCTGGTTTCCCCTCTGCAAACCCCCTATCCCATCCCCCCCCCGGTTCTATGAGGGTATTCCCCCACCCACCTACCCACTCCCTCTTCACCGACCTAGCATTCCTCTACACCAGGGCATCAAGCCTTCATAGGACCAAGGGCCTCTCCTCCCACTGATGACCAACAAGGCAATCCTCTGCTACGTAAGCAGCTGGAGCCATGGGTCCCTCCATATGTACTCTTTGGTTGGTGGTTTAGTCCCTGGAAGCTCTGGTGAGTCTGGTTGGTTGATATTGTTGTTCTTCCTATGGGGTTTCAAACCCCTTCAGATCCTTCAGTCCTTTCTCTAACTCCTCCATTAGGGACCTCATTCTCAGTCCAATGGGTAGCTTCGAGCATCAGCCTCTGTATTTGTCAGGCTCTGGCAGCGCCTCTCAGGAGACAGCCTTATTAGGCTCCTGTCAGCAAGCACTTCCCGGCATCCACAATGGTGTCTGGATTTGGCGTCTGTATATGGGATGGATCCCCAAGTGGGGCCGTCTCTGGATGGCCTTTTCTTCAGTCTCTGCTCCACACTTTGTCTCCCTATTTCCTTTAGACGGGAGCAATTCTGGGTTAAAAATTTAGAGATGAGTGTGTGGCCCCATCCCCCACTGGGGACCTTGCCTAACCTCTGGATAGAAGTACTACAATTCTAAGTCAAAACATTTTTTCTTTCGAGACTCAAAACTGAAAAATTGGTCCTCTGTAAAACAGGGTGTGGATGTGCGTGATAGTGTTCATGGATTGTGGCATTAATTTAAATGCTAAGAACCAGTACATATTTGTGGAGATTTCACAAAAGCTAAATTAAAGATAGAGGAATTAGCAAGTTAAATGTGCACACAAACAGATCCGCTCCTTAAAGTTTACATGTAGGTAAGCAGTTACTGGCTGCTCTTGTCATTGCCCCATTTGTATACCACTGGCTTCTATTCTCTTCCCATTGGCATCTCTATGTACATTTTACAATTGCCGTTTAGCCAAATCATTCTGTTGGAAATATTTTCAGACATGAAATTATATTCTAATTTCCAATGTCAATGATTTTATAAATAATTTGAACAGAATATTGCAATACATGTAGATAAAACATAAATCATTACTATTTCAATAAATGCTTTTTTCTAAATATATCCACCATCTTGACTTTTATTTTCAGTTTTGATATATATATATGCACCAAATTTTATTTACATATATATATATAAGTTATACACACATACATATTTCAGAACAGGAAGAAATATTCTGTCTACCATCTGAGGTGTTTAATTTTCTACTTAGCTGTATTATAATTGGCCTGTTTTGCTAGAGAGTGAGTTCTTTTGAGAAGGAAGAAATGCAAGTCTAAAGTCCTTAACAACCACCTCTGGGAAACAGCACCCTTTATGTAGGGGAAGACCTTTTAGGTCCTTTTCGAGAAGGCAATAGGTCTCTTGTAAGAAATTTATATTTGTTTTATCTTATTGAGTTGGCAATATTTGTCTAAGTTCTTAGCAAAAGGTAATGAGCAAGTCATTGAACTAAAGACAAAATACATCAAAGTGAATGAGCTTTGTAATTAATTGGATGATCTCCTATAACTTGTTTCTCTAAAACACACACATACAATTTTACACTTCTCAATGAACAACATTCTGTGAATGTCTAACAAATGCAGGAGATACACAACACAACTCCTTGTTTCACATGCTTGACTATCCAGTTTCTAGGCAAAATGGTTCTCATCGTCCTAAAGGAAAATTGATTAGAACAGTCAGGTTTCCTAAACCTAACCTCAGAGGATTCGGGTTTTGGTGATTTGAAAGATCTTAAAGATATCACAAAAGTGTAATGATTTGGGGTAAGCTAGTAGGTTCCTGTGCTTTGGGATACAGTAAAAACCTTTGTAGATTAAACAGAAACAGATTTTTCAGAGTGTTGGAAACTAGGCAGAGAGGTCTGGGTTTGATGCATCAGAATACTTGGAAAGTACTGGGAGGTGTGAAGAGTGCTGACACATAAGGCTTAAGAAGGCTCCCTGAGCAGTTCTGAAAACACAATGGCGAGACTCAGTGAAGGACATCACACAGAGACAGCTGAGATACTGTTGGAGTTCAGAGGGGCTTTTGGGTCAAGGAAGATGGACAGGGGTCTAGTTGCTACCTAGTCTCTCCTTGACTCCTTTTTTTCTGTACAAATCAGAAATCTTGCTGGCAAACAATTGATTTTCAAGTCAATATTGAATTTTTAAGAAATAAGAATAATGAAATAAATTTCTTGGTATAATTTACTAGAATGGTTCACATGGTTGAAGGAAAAACTTACCAAACTTGGGAAAACATGAACCCAGCCATCTGGAGAATTCACATTTGTTTTCTGGGGAAGATAGGGTTGGAATGAGATAGATAGCAACTGTCAGGGACACGGAGACCAATTGTAGTAGATTATTAGAAGGGTTATTAATGCTGTGGACAGACAGACAGACAACAGCATGACAGAGACTTTAGGAAGAGTTCAGGCTCAGCATTGCAGAGTATGGCAGGGTTCTGAAGAGAAGAATCAGGCACACAGCAGAAGTGTAGGTCTCTCTGTATAGTTCTCAGAGAGGCATATAGTTTCATGACAGGAGCCTACATTGAGGCTTTCTTATTTGCATACCAGAGGCCAGGGAAGGATAGAGAAAGGGATGCTTGGCCATCCATACCCCTTTCATATATTTTTACTTCCCAGATGAGATGTGACAGTACCAGGAAGTCTATTAGCAAGAGACACAGAGATAATTCCCTTAGTAATGCCCTTGTATCTATGAAAGGGGAAGGGCATCTGTAGTTGCCTTGTTGGAGCAGCAATCTGGTCTGGATTCTAAAACTACATCCTTTCAGCAACTGTGATCATCTCTTCCTGGAAGCCTCACCAAAGAGGATAGAGTTCCTTTCTACAGTTGAAGCTCTCAAGTACTGGGAGGAAAGAGTGAATTATAATAACCTTAGGCAAGTCCCATTCCTTGCAGAGGTTTGAACGTGGCTTAAGTGCATCTGTCAAAAACTCCTATGTTGGAAGCTTGCTTTCTGATATGGTAATTTCAGGAAGTGGCAGAACCTTTTACAAAATGGAACATAGATTAACTTAATCAGGTCACTGCATATACTTCCCTTAGAAGGAATTAAAAGTTTTCTTGGAACCTTGGTTAGTTCTCAAGAGAAGAGATTATAAAAGGATATTACCAATTTGTCCCTGGTTTCTCAGGCATTCCATCTCTAAGTCATATTGAACTACCTCCTGTCTTCCTTGCCCTAGACAAACTAATGCTGTTGGCACGCCCTTGAGCCTCCAGAACTGTTACTTACATCATTTATAAAGCATTCCATGCCACGTTTCATTCTTGTAACAGAGTAGACTAATACGTCCTCTTCATGATTTTGTTGCCCCATTTTAAAAAAAATAAATGAGGAAACTAACAGTTGTTATGTCATGTTAGATGTAAAGATTAAACAACAAAATACTTTAGTTGAGTGGTTGGAATAGGTTAAAATATTTGCCAGAGTAAAGCTTTATTTCTCTTAACTTATGCCTGTAGTTGTTAGCTCTTGCCAGGATCAGCAATGTGGCCAGTCATGTGGTCATTCCCAAGTTTGAGCTAAGTATGGCTGGAGTCAGAGAATATGAGCATTTTCATTGATACAGAGAAATGAAGGAGCAAATTCTCAAAGACAAGAGGTAGAAAGAGAAAAAAGATAATATATTTCTATCACATTCTTTCTCCCTGAGATAGATTTCTTATTGAATTGTAATCTTAATGTGTGGATTATATATATATATATATATATATATATATATATATATATATATATATATATATATATATATATGATCTACACTTGATATATTCAAAACCTAAATGGGTGCTAGCATTATGATTGAGAGATGAATATTTTAAGAGAAACTGGGACTTAGATGACTGTGTAGATTATATTGGTATCATTACCTTTGGTATTTTATCTTTGGGGTTATCTTGTATTAAACAGCAGTTACACACACACACACACACACACACACACACACACACACACACACACACAAACACACACACACACACACACACACACATATAACTACACTAAGAGAACTTAACTATTTTTTTTCCATTGGGTCTAAGCAGACATGGAAGGGCTTCACGGGCATCTCAAGTCTCGAGTGTGGAATAGTGTTTTGCTCATGTTAATGAAAGGGATCTTGGCAACTTTAAGGTTCCTAAGATCCTGGTTCATACTTTAAGTCAGGAAGAATAGATTCTTTAGCTAGCAAGTTCTGGAAAAGACCAGCATCCAAGTTGTTCACAAGAGAATTTGTACTGAGCGAATTGTACAAGGGTTCTCCCCTCTGATTAGGCTAGAAGACAACTCTAGTGATTACCAGTTGCTACCAGACAACATACTCATTCTAATCTCTTATTTATCCTCAATATTTTGTTTTTAACCAAACCAACACTTAAGTTATATTACAATGTGATGATTAATTTTATATTAACTTGAATAAACCATGAGATGTCCAGATTGTTAGCTAAACGCTGTTTCTAGTGAATCCTTGAGAATATTTCTGGAATATATTAGCATTTGAATGTGCAGAATTTATATAGCACAGGGTCCTTCCTAGTGTGTGTGAGCCAAATCCAATCTGTTAGTGGAACTAGAGAAAAAGATGGCAACAGGTAGAATTAACTCTTTCTGCTTAAGCTGGTATATTGACTTCTTTCCATGCTACTTATTCTTGGGTATCTAGAGTTAGACTAGAATCTTTGCCACTCAAAGTTTAGAACTGTGTTGACAGTTTTCATGGTTTTCTACCTCTCTCATGATAAATCATGTATTTGTTCTAACTACTGCACAAACATAATAAATTCAATCCTATACGTACATGGATCTTGTTTGTATGATAGCCCCCTGACTAACCGACACATATTTATAAATGTAGCATGTTTGAAAGCACTGATATTTTAATCATTGTTTTTGTTTCTTAAAAATATCCCCTTGTGTGAAACACAAAGAAACAAAATGACGTCCCAGTGTGGGTAAATCCAGACTGTTCTTAGCCTCAGAAATGAAAAACAGACTTGATTAAAAGATATTCCACATCCTTCAGGTCTCATCTGAGAGGTTAAATTTTTTTTATTTAAAATCATTTGGAATGTGTGAAGTGGAATAAACAAACACTCACAGATCTCGTATATGTGGTATGCTCAAAATGAGCAAGAAAAGCTGAAATCCTAGAGTCCCCTCCATTGTGACATTTCTCTTTCAAAAAAAAAATGCATGTGCAAGAAGTTTTATAAGGATTTCACTGACACAGATTATCCCTGCCATGCAAAAAAAAAAGTAGTGAATGAAAGAGCGAATTGAATTTTTATTTGTATCATAAGAGGACAGCTGATCAAGGAGAATTAAAGAGCAGAGGTTGAAGAAATGTAAAGAAAAGAAAAGAAAAGATGATAAAGAGAATTCTCTGCACAGAAGGCTGTGAACTAACAGTTTAAGATGATATCCTTTATTGTAGGAAAGTGGAAGTGGGGTTGTTTCATAAGGGATTGTCTGACCTCATAATAAAGGTTTATGACATTCATTGGCCAGCTTTCTCTCACGTGCAACATCCTCAGCTCACTTGAAATTGTATTGTATCTATATAGTTTTAGTACCTGAAAGTGTCACCTGTGTAAGCACTCACCTGTGCCTAAATGCATGGACATACCAACATGCTTACACACATCTTGCAGGTGGGTGTTCATAGACTCCATATGCCTCATTCTTATATATCAGTTTCATGTTAATTTTATTATTAATGCCTCCATTAACTTAGGGTTTCCAGTTTTTTAAGCTAGCAAATTGTGTTGATCTAATGAATTAATAGTCATCAATCATCATCCTGACTAATAGTAGCAGCTGTAGCAGCGATTTCCGTTATCCCAATACTTTACAACTAATAAAGTGTTCTCATAGATTGATGTCTTTTGATTAATTTGCATGCAAATGAATGAGGCATGCTCACAACCAGCTCTTTGACCAACACAATACTTTATTGATGTAAGGAAAGGTGTATTTTTTTCTCATAGCTATAAAGGTTGACATCTATTTTGTGGCTTATATCAATTTTAAAAACTGGAAGTAGACAAATTGTAGGTACAATCTGAGTGACTAGCATAATTAGTATGAGAGTCACAGAGCAATTATTGTGACATCCAAAGACCCAAAATTCTGCCCTGTAAGGACAGACTGTGTTTTGGAAAAGGAAATGGCATTCCATTGCTAAGCAAAGCTTATTGGAGAGAGACACAGAAAGAAAACAAAGCTTGATGTTGCTCTGAAAATATTAAACATATTTAATACTCATTTCTTTTCTGTATCCATATGGCAGACAATCATTAAGAAAAAAAAAACAACTACTGTCAAAGCTTTTTCTTATAGCTATTTTGAGGGCGAATTGATACACTGCACCATGTTTATTGATCCCTCAGACAGTGCCAATTGTTAAAATCATTCTTCTCCTTTATCTCTTCTTCTGCGATTGGAGACAAGAACTGCCTAACTCAAAGAGTTGTTGAGACTTTTTAATGACTCCTTGTTTATAATCTGTTTAGCACAAAATATGCATAATCGTAGCTTTTCATTATAATGTATCCAAAGAGTGGAAAGAAGTTTTCATGAGCCAAAATTTGAGAAGTACAGAGTACATCAATAGAGGAGACCTGGAGAAGAAAGAATATCTGAAATACAATCTTAACGTTAGTACAATTATATGTAACTAGGGGGACAATCCCATAAATTCAATAAAAATGTGAATCAAAGCATAGCTCTCACACTACTTGATTTCCTTCTCAACCTCATTTCCTCTAGAAAACCTTTTGCAGAATTATGACTTAACAAGAAAATCCTCAGGTTTTCATAATGATCATTGGTGGAGTGGGTTTATAATTTACCACTTTCTACACCGCTAAGGTAAGTCCTTCTGGGACTGTCTCTGCTGCATTTCCCAGTATACATATCACTATGATTTATTCTTACAGCCGCTGACAGGCAGGTGATGGTCTCTAGAGAAAAAGGTGTGGACAGTTCCAGCTACGAGGCTGCCTTGTCTCCAAAGAGCCTCAGAGATAAATGTAATGCCCAGAGAATTACATCACCACCAGTTCCCTTCTCCACTGACCTAACTGTATTTCATTACCTTGCATATGAGTATGTGGTTTTTCTAAAAGAATATTAAATTCTTTTATAAATACAAGAAAGGTACCACTTACACATTTGCTTTTCAAAATCGTAGTATACCTGATGGTGTTCTTGTCCTTTTTTCAAGGCACCTATGCTCAGACTTTGTACCCTTCCTCTTTCTCTTCATGTGACTCTTGAAGCTGTTCTTTATCACTTTCCCTCTAACTGTTGTATCTCTGTCCTCTGCAGCTATCTTCATCCTGACCCATTGATCTCAGCTTCCAGCACAATTCCCACAGACTATAGTGACATTCTCCTGGCTGACCATGAGCCTTAAGTATGTCTCCTTAAATACAGCCTCAGTATCCACACTCAGATGGCACCATGTTCCTTATACACTTATAAAAATAATTTTACGAAGGGATCCCATGGAAATAGTTCAGTTTGGAAAGTGCCTACTTTCTAAGCACAAAGATCTGAGTTAGAGCAGTGGAACCCATATTTTTCAAGCCAGGTATGGTGGTAGTGGGCACTTATAATGCCATTTACACTGGGGATATGTAGATAGATGAATAAATATGGTTCGCTGCTCAGCCAGACTAGTTCTATTTCGTGAACTGTAGGGCCCAATTAGAAACTCTGAAAACTCTGACAAATCAGACCTGAGTTTGCCACACTCTACACACACACACACACACCACACACACACACACACACACTCATACACATACATATGCATGCAAAAGAATGCACACACAACTGAATCTTTTTAAAAACACACACACACTCATACACATACATATGCATGCAAAAGAATGCACACACAACTGAATCTTTTTAAAAACTATTTCTTGCAGCAGAGTCTTAAGATAATAATACTTAGTGTCTCCCATTGATTCACTACTGGCCCTTTGTGTATCTCTTGCTTCCTTTCTTAGCCTCATTTCCTTTAACTCCAGCTTTGCTCAATTTCTCTCACCAGTTCAAATGCACAGTTTGGGTTTGGCTTATTGTTTAACAATTTCTTAATAGATAGTATCAGAATATTAGCAAGAGGTTTGACTTTTATATTTTATGGTTGTGAGCCTAGCCTTTAACGGCTGAGCCATCTCTCCAGCCCGAGGTTTGACTTTTTACGAAACAAGTAAAGAACAAATCCAATGAGTTTCTTGGAGTGAAAGGTGAGAGGCCTTAAGGAATCACTTGGCAGATAGGCAGAACAAAAAAAAAAAACTAATCAGAGATGAGACAAACCTTCGAAAGAACAAGGCAGAGAGAGGGTAACACAAAATGAGGAACAACTAAGAACAAGGATATTTGGAATTCAATTTGAAATTATTCTCTATGCTGGGATAGACACTTCTCTTTACCCAGGTTTCACTTTGGTTTACCTGTATGAAAACAGGTGAGTTTACATTTAATTCAACATGGAGTAAAACATTGCTTTACACCCTGTGTAGGGGCGTAGGATACAATACATATTAATTCAAAATTCTCTACAGAACCAAATGAGGAGCTGAGCGAACACACACCTTGTGTATCCTTGATGAAAATGCTTTCAAGTACATATGATGGGTGATATCCAGAGATATTTGCAAGTAGCAGAGTGCTTTAGTTAGGCTTTTGCCACTGGGAACAGACACCATGACCAAGAGAAGTCTTATAAAGGACATCATTTAATTGAGGCTGGCTGACAAGTTCAGAGGTTTAGTCTAGTATCATCAAGGCAGGAACATGGCAGTATCCAGGCAGACATGGTACAGGAATTGCTGAGAGTTCTACATCTTCATTTGAAGGCTGCTAGCAGAATTCTCTTTCAGACAGCTAGGAGTAGGATTTTAAAGCCCAGGCCCACAGGGGACACACCTACTCTAACAAGGCCACATCTGCTCCAAATGGGTCACAGTTCCAAATAATGCCACTCCCTAAGCCAAGCATATACAAACCATCAGACAGAGTATGTTACATATCTAAACTAAAAGGAAAATGAATTGTAAGAGTGATCTAAAATGTTCTAATTTAGCAACACTAGTTGAAAACCTTTTCTTATGAAACAAAGACTTTTTAGCATTGTAAAGCCCAGGGCTTTGTTAGAACTCTTCAAGGTTGTCTCTGTAAAGGCAACTGTATGTAATAGATACATGAGCATGATGCATTTCTATTTTATTATGAAAACTGAGATCTGAATTATATCTATGTTCTCTGTGTCATGAAATATTAGTCTTGTTTTGATGACTTTCAACAATTTAAAACTTGAAAGCCCATTTTTAACTTATGCATGTATAAAAACATTTGGTGAGTTAGATTTGACTTTTAGATCTCAGTGGATAATCTCTAACTTGGAAGATCTGAGCTCCTTGTTCACATATTTTAAGAAGGAAGCTCTTGACTATTTATTGTACTTTCTAGACTTGGAATTTCATGCACATTTTTTCATGCAGTTTATGGGAAAGGTTTTCCTGTTTTGTAAAACATTTGAGAACTCATGACCATCACCAAATGCTATTTCACTTGAACTTCTATCCAATGTGGGGCATTACACCAGAGCTGTCAGCATTAACTCAAACTTGTACAGAGAAAGAAAAGAGACAGAACATGATGGACTGAGCATTTCTGGGTCTGAGCTTTTGTTTCTCTAGCACGACTGGAGACTGTTTTGATATGTAACAATTTGTGCCTTTGCTCCTGTTGAAGGTTTTAAAGTGCATCTGTACTAAAGTCTACAACACCTCTAAGCTTGGTATTTGGTGACTTTAGTGACATTATAAACTTGTAAGCCAACATTCTGAAGAACATTATGGTTTCAGACTGTGAATTGCAAATGCAATTTCGTATAGAAATTCCTAACATTGGAGCTTTACTTGCCTAGGGAAGAAATTCATAATTCAGTATTCCCTGTTAGCTTTTCCAAAGCACAGTAAAGCTGCAGTCTTATTCATATGCTTTCAGCCATCAAACTTTTATTTTGCATTTTTCTCTACCAGAGGTAATTTAGTTTCAAAAGCTCATTAACCATTTTCATGTGGATACCACAATATACTGAAGGGATTATCACAAACATTTTTAAAAAATCCTGATAACTCATTTTATGTTGATTACACCCCTGACTCACAGTGGTTCTGGCACTTGCAGTTCTAAATTTGTCAGCAAAGCCTAGAGATAACATAAGGAAAGTTAGGAAAAGAATAATGGTACCAGAAAAATGAAAACACATGTTGTAAACCTATGTCGTTTGCACTTCAAATGATTGCAAATGTATTGGGCCCCTTGGTAGAACAAAATGCAGCTTGATTAATGATCTATTTCCTCTCAGGATATAGAAATATGACTCGCCTTCTTGGTGTTATATCGAATTTGCATTGTGATGGGAATATGACTGTTTCTTCCAGATTTAGTGGGTTTTCCTATGGAGGAGATTTTGTTCCATTTATGTTACATAAAAACATGAATTTGCATCATACTTAACAAGCACTACAAAGAAAATGTGAGGACAGAGGGAAGCAATTATCTTTGGCTTATAGAAAGCTTTTCTTCTAGGCTCTGTAGTCTCTGGATATCCCTTGCAGTCACAGGAGCAGAACCACCTGCACCTCATCTTTCAGCATTGTGTCTTCCAGCCTTAATATTGGAAGTTGATGTTGCAGAAAACCTGCTATTGATGTTCAGGTCATGACAACAGTGTTTTTCAGCCAGAGATAAATCTACCAGAAGCACAAACAGAAGCAAAAACAAAAGTTTGACCCCCTGCTGTGTGTTAGAACAGTGGTAGTGGCTGCCAGTTCACTTTTGAAATTCAACCAAACTGTTGTGTAATTATGGAGATCTATAATTTGAGAAGCTGGACATTTCACCTTTCCTCAAATAGCTTCAATTTATTTCAGAGTAATTTTTAAATTGTATATATTACTTTTTATTTTGTATATGAGTTGAGTTTTGACCATATTCACCCCCTTTCTCAAACTACTCCTAGACCCAGCTCTTCCTTCCCGACCAACTTGTGTCCTGTTTTGTTTTTCTCACCCGTCAGGTATGGTTTGAGTTGTGCCTTATATTATATTAATTACATTTGTGGATCTATGGCATTTTCCTAGAATATAGTTCACCTACCAGTGGCAATACTCTTAAAAAAATAAGTTGACATACTCTCCTAGCAGCTATTACTTATCTATGACCTATGTGCTGGAACTAACACAATAGTGGAAATTGAAAACTTATGAATGACCATAGATAGAGAAAGAAAATTAAATTTGTCGTGACTCCTACTCTATTGACCAGTTCCCCCCAGAGAGAGAGAGAGAGAGAGAAGCACATACACACACACGCACACACACACACAAGCATGCATGCACTAGAGTGTCTCATTCCCCCATTCCCCGAGGATTCAAATTCACTCAGCTGTAGAGAATGAGAATTGGTTTCCAATTTTTGGTCTGCCTTGCAGATTATGAAACAGCCTTGGGGATTGTTTGTATTTATGTTCTCAGTCAGTTAGAATTAATTTTAATTGGACATAATTAGATTTGAGAGGCTTTTAAGAACTAAGACAAAAGTGGAATGCTTTTGGTAGGTTTCTGAGAATCTACCACAACACCCGTTCCCACTATAAGTCACCATGAAGAACATCATTTTCTTTAGAAAACTACGAATTATTTTTAACATTTTCTTTAGTATGTTTCTATTTATTCAGAAAGACAGTTTTAGCAAACTTGAGTCCATGGGTCAAGCAAATCTGACTAGCCACCTGTTTTTAACTCCTATAAGATCAGAATGCCTTCAGCCAGGTGCAATGGCACTTGTCCGAAATCCCAGGACGTGGACAGCTAAAGCAGAAGGAACATGAGTTGAAGGCCAGCTTGAGCTACATGGTGAGACTCTAACTCCAAAATAACTGATTTTTTTTATGTTTGAAGGTAATCAAAGAGATATTTTACATTAAATAATGATTATATAAAACTCTATGAAATTCCAAATTCAATGTTAATGTCCAAACTTCTAAAGATATGGATATGACTGTTCATCAACATATTTGTTGCCTTTGCTCTAAAATGACTATGCAGGGTAGTTAAGAAGTGAAAAGGCTATTAAAATCGAAACATTTGCTATTTGGATTTACTCATAAAAAGTTTATTCGTCTTGCAAGATAGCCTAGTCCACAAACTGCACTACTAACTAACACAGCAAAAATTATTGAGTTATTGGCAAGTCTGTGCTATTGACCTGGTAAACACTTGTCCAGGAAGATGGGGATTCTGTTAAAATTAAGCAATGAGACAACAGGCATTACACTGATGGATGCTGTCTGTAGAGATTTCCTTGTAGGTAATAAGACTGGAAGTAGCTGGATCTGTGGAGTGTCATCTTACATTAGCAGATATTTCACTGGGCCATAAATAGCAAGTCATAGTTGAGTATACTTTATAGCATTTTAAGTGCTATGAGAGACAAGAATTAGTGTGTGTTTATACTGAAAATATCTAGTGGTTACAAAATTGGTACCATCAGCAGCAAGACATAACAACTCCTGTAAGATTTTAAACACTTGAGATGTAATTTATAGTACATAACTCACTTGAAATAGTTTTTGTTTGTGCATACATTTATGAATAGTCACTATTAATTTTAGAATATTCTCAACACCTTATGAAGAAACCCTACATATTTTTATTATTTTTCTCTAATCCTCTCATTTCCATAGACCTAGTTAACCAGTCAAATACATTATATTAGCATACATTTAGGTATTTGGGGCATTCCATATCATTTACATCATATTATATATAGGCTTATATCATTAGCTTGCTTCTCTTAGTATAAGATTTTCTGGATTCATCTATGTGAAATCACTATCCATGCTCTATTTCTTTCTGTGGCTGAAAATTATTTAGTCAGACAATCATGCCACTTATTCTTTCTGCCTTCACTCACTGATAGACATTTCATCCATCTTTGTCTTTTGTCTGTTGTAAACAGTTCTGTAGGAGAAGCTACAAAAAAACATATTAAAGAATCCTGAACATCCCCAAAGGAAGAGGCAGGTTCCAAAAGGAAAGTGGTAAGAGGGATAAGGACAGAGTAACAGTTGCAAAACAAGTAACAAGATAGGAAGAATGCATTTTAGTTACCAATAATCATTTTAAAGTGAGTTAAACTGTTCAATACAAAGACTTCTAGTGGAAAAAGCCCTTTAACAATCATACCAACTCTTTGTTACTTATAAGAGACACAGTTTAGCTTAAAGGATTCATAGAAGCTGGCAGGTGAGTGTTGAGGATGGTCCATATATGGCAACCAAAATACAGTATGAAAGGCTATAAGTAAATGAATAAACCTTAGGTTATAAAGGTCATAAGAGACCATGAAGCCATCATATAATAAAGAAGGGGTCAATTATAGGCAAGATGTAATAATTATCAGTACATATACAATAAGGTTCCAAAAATATGAACCAAATACTAGGTGAGCTGAAGGGAGAAGTAATACAGCTATAACAATCGGCAATATTAACATCCCACCATCAACAATTCAGGCGTCAGTTAGACAGAAATCAATGGACACAAAACTTGTTTGACATAGCAAACAAAGTGGACCTAACAGAAAAATGCAGAGCAAACCATCAACAAATGAGAATGCATGCTTCTTTCAACATCTTGTGAGATAAGCCATTTATTAGAGAACTTTTGAGCTAATATCCACATATCAGTGAGTATATACCATGTGTGTTCTTTTATGATTGGGTTACCTCACACAGGATATTTTCTAGTTCCATCCATTTGCTTAAGAGTTTCATGAATTCATTGTTTTTAATAGCTGAATAGTACTCCATTGTGTAAATGTACCACATTTCCTGTATCCATTCCTCTGTTGAAGGACATCTGGGTTCCTTTCAGCATCTGGCTATTATAAATAAGGCTGTTGTGAACATAGCATATGTCCTTGTTGTATGTTGGAGAATTTTCTGGGTATATGCCCAAGAGTGGTTGTATTGCACCAACTTGCAATCCCACAAACAATCAAGGAGTGTTCCTCTTTCTCCACATCCTTGCCAGCATCTGCTGTCACCTGAGTTTTTATCTTATCCATACTGACTGGTGTGAGGTGGAATCTCAAAATTGTTATGATTTTCATTTCCCTGACGTCTAAGGATGTTGAACATTTCTTTAGGTGCTACTTAATCACTTGAGTTTCCTCAGTTGAGAATTCTTTGTTCAGCTCTGTACCCCATTTTTAATACAGTTATTTGATTGTCTGGAGTCTAATTTCTTCAGTTCTTTGATTATATTGGATATTAGCCCTCTATTGAATGTAGGATTGGTAAAGATATTTTCCCAATCTGTTGGCTGCCATTTTGTCCTATTGACAGTGTCATTTGCCTTACAGAAGCTTTGCAATTTTATTAGGTCCCATTTGTTAATTTTTAATCTTAGAGCATAAGCCATTGGTGTTCTGTTCAGGAAATTGTCCCTTGTGCCCATGTGTTCCAGGCTCTTCCCCACTTTCTCTTCTATTAGTTTCAGTGTATCTGGTATTATGTGGAGAATCTTGATCCACTTGGACTTGAGCTCTGTACAAGGAGATAAGAGTGGATGCGTTTGCATTCTTCTACATGCTAACCTCCAGTTGAACCAGAACCGTTTGATGAAAATGCTGTCTTTTTTCCACTGGATGGTTTTAGCTCCTTTGACAAAGATCAAGTGATCATATGTGTGATCATAAGAGTTTCATATGGCCTGGCCCTTAATGGCCGAGTATCTCCAATTCTCAGACTTCTGTGGGACCATAATGGCTCAGGGATATGGAGGAAGGTTCGGAGGAAGGGTCATCAGAGGAAGGGTCAAGACAGCTTCGACCCCTAAAACCTCAGAGACAGGACAGCCTGAGTTGGCTATTTCCTCTCCTCCCAGCTTTCCCACCAATAAGAATTTACTACACTAAGAGTTATCAGATTTCACTCCTTGTTTGACCCTGTAAGGTACCTCCAACTCCTAATCTTCCAGTTTCTGAATATGCAGATGCAGTTTCTTCCAACACCCTTGTCCTGGCCAATTGTTCATGACCACACAAATCTTGGCCCAGAGACCCTGGCCATCTCCTCAGTGGCATAAATACCACCACCACCCCCAATAAACTGAATTAGTTCTCAAAAAAAAAAAAGAATAAAGAGAAACCCTAAGACACCACACAAATAAATATGATTTGAAACTACAAAAACTAAATCGAAATTATTAAACAGTTTTAAATTCAAGTCTTGAAATCGTAAAAACATTCCAGGACCATACCTCTTGGAAAGCTCCTTTATACGTTTCTTGATAGTGGCTACTTTGCATTTGATCCTCAAATCTAAGACAACAAATGCATAAATAAGCAAGTTGGGTTGCAGAACAACAACAAAAAATGTGAAGAGAAAACTTACTGAGAGGGAGAAAATATGTGTAAACCACACATCTACTACATGACCAACATCCAGACCATAGAAAATTGCTCACTTTAAAGCTATTATATATATGCTGAGGACCTGGTGCAGACCTGCATTGTCCCCTGTGCTTGCTCCTTCAATCTCTATGAGTTCATATGAGCTTGGCTCAGTTGATTTAGAGGGCCTTGTTCTCCTGGGTGCTCCAATCCCTCTAGCTCTTACACTCCCAAGAGTTTCCCAAATGAACTCATGACTGGTAGTGGACTACTTTTAGCTAGTGAAGAACCACAGACTAACAAAGTCCCCAGCAAGAAACATAAGAAACTTTCTTTCAAATGCTTGGTCAGGGTAGTGAGTCCCAAAATAATATAGATTGTTGATGTAGTTTTTGGATGCCTCTCACAAGGTGAGGGTTGTCCCTATTACTGAAGATACCACATACTTAGGACACAGAACTCAGATGATTCCAGCTAGCACTGATGTAAAAGCCTCTTTCCTGTGATCTGACTTCCATCATTCCAGAAAATAACTATGCAAGCTGCCAAGGAAATGGAGCAATTACAGTTCTACCCAGAGGCTACACCTATGAAGCATTGTTTTTCATTTCCTTCTGAGTATCTGATTCTTAAGTTATCGGTTTCCTCACACTCAATCATATTACTTTCCCAGACGACATGTTTTAAATTCCTCATTGTATTCGACAAAGAAATAAAACGAAAGAGGGAATATGAGGCATAATATCACTTCGGTCTCAGGCAGCTTGTGTGTAACCTGCTCCAAGAGCTCGGCAGGTCTGCAGTAATCGACGCACCAGCCCTGCTGTGGGACTTCTGCCCTGCAGAGGGACGCCCCCTCACCCCCCCCCTCGGAGAGATCACACACCCCTGCACAGGGCAGGAGCCTACCAGCCTCCCTTTGGCGACCTCTGCTCCGGGAATCCACAACGTTGAGCCTTTGGATGTGCAGGGACTCCCCAATATAACATCACTTGGGGCAAGGCACATCAGGGCTCCAAAGTCACTCAGGAGCAGGGCAGGCCCCAGAAATCGATGCCAGGGGAATCCCAGTAATCCAGGGGGGCCAGAAATAGCTTTGCAGTCTCACAGGAGGTCCAACCAACAGCCAGTGACAGCAGGACCAACTAACACCAGAGGTAACCAGATGGCAAAAGGCAAACGTAGGAAACTTATTAACAGAAATCAAAGTAATATGGCACCATCCGAACCCAACTCTCCAACAGCAGCAAGTCCTGGATACACCACCACACCCGAAAGACAAGATCTGGATTTAAAATCACTTCTAATGATGCTATTAGAGGATCACAAGAAGGACACAAATAAATCTAATAAAGAATTACAGGAGACCATGAATCAAGGGTTGGAAGCCCTTACAAAGGAAACACAAATATCGCTTAGAGAAATGCAGGAGAACATGGATCAACAGATGGAGGCCCACAAGGAGACAACACAAAAATCGCTTAAAGAAATGAATCAACGGTTAGATGCACTTTCAAAGGAATCACAAAAATTGCATGAAGAAATGCAGAAGAATATGGGTCAACAGATGGATGCCCATAGGGAGGCAACACAAAAAGTGCTTAAAGAAATGAATCAACGGTTAGATGCCCATACAAAGGAAACACTAGAACTGCTTAAAGAAATGCAGGAGGCGATGGATCAACAGATGGAAGCCCATGAGGAGGAAACAGAAAAATCACTTAGAGAAATACAGGAGAACTTGGGTCAACAGGCAGAAATCCTGAAAGAGGAAATGCAAAAATACCTTAAAGAAATACAGGAAAATACAAACAAAGAAGTGAAGGATCTCAGCAAATCCATCCAGGAACTAAAAAAGGAAGTAGAAACAACTAAGAAATCACAAAGGGAGACAACTTTGGAGATAGAAAACCTTGGGAAGAAATCAGGAGTCATAGATGCAAACATCAACAGTAGAATACAAGAGATGGAAGAAAGAATCTCAGGTGCTGAAGATACCATAGAAAGCATCGACTCAACAGTCAAAGAAAATGCAAAATGCAAAAAACGTGTAACCCAAAACATCCAGAACACAGGACACAATGAGAAGACCAAACCTAAGGATTATAGGTATAGATGAGAGTGAGGATTTGCAACTTAAAGGGCCAGTAAACATCTTCAACAAAATTATGGAGGAAAACTTCCCTAACCTAAAGAGAGAGATGCCGATGAGCATACAAGAAGCCTACAGAACTCCAAACAGACAGGACCAGAACAGAAACACCTCACATCACATAATAATCAAAACATCAAATGTATTAAACAAAGAAAGAATATTAAAAGCAGTAAGAGAAAAGGGCCAAGTAACATACAAAGGAAGACCTATCTGAATCACATTAGACTTCTCTCCAGAGACTATGAAAGCCAGAAGATCCTGGACAGATCTCATGCAGACACTAAGAGAGCACAAATACCAGCCTAGACTACTCTACCCAGCAAAACTCTCAATCACCATAGATGGAGAGAGCAAGATATTCCATGATAAAACCAAATTTTCACAATATCTTTCCACAAACCCAGCCCTGCAAATGATAATAGGTGGAAACCGCCAATACAAGGAGAGAAACAACACCCTGGAAAAAATGAGATAGTAACCTTCTTGCATCAAACCCGAAAGTAGATAACCACTCAAACATAAAGATAGCGTCAAGAATGGCAGGTGGCAATAATCACTATTCCTTAATCTCTCTTAATATCAATGGTCTCAATTCTCCAATAAAAAGACATAGACTAACAGACTGGATACGTAAACAGGACCCAGAATTTTGCTGCATGCAGGAAACGCACCTCAGTGTCAAAGACAAACACTACCTCAGAGTAAAAGGCAGGAAAACAATTTTACAAGCAAATGGCCCCAAGAAATGAGCCTGAGTAGCCATCCTAATATCAGATAAAATTGACTTCCAACCTAAAGTCATCAAAAAAGACACATAAGGACACTACATACTGATCAAGGGAAAAATCCACCAAGAAGAACCCTCAGTTCTGAATATCTATGCTCCAAATGCAAGGGCACCCTCATTCATAAAAGAAACTTTACTAAAGCTCAAATCACACATCGCACCTCACACAATAATAGTGGGTGACTTCAACACCCTGCTCTCTGAAATGGATCGTTCAGGAAAGCAGAAACTAAACAGGGACCCAGTGAATCTAATTGAAGCCTTGGACCAAATGGAACTAACAGATATATATAGAACATTTCATCCTAAAGATAAAGAATACACCTTCTTCTCAGCACCTCATGGTACCTTCTCCAAAATCGACCATATAATTGGTCACAAATCAGACCTCAACAGATATAAGAAGATCGAACTAATCCCATGCCTCCTATCAGATCACTATGGAATAAGGGTGGTCTTCAATGGCAACAAAAACAAAAGAAAACCCACGTACACATGGAGGCTGAACAATGCTCTACTCAATGATAACTTGGTCAAGGTGGAAATAAAGAAATCAAAGACTTCTTGAAATTTAATGAAAATGAAGGCACAACATACCCTAATTTATGGGACACAATGAAAGCAGTGCTAAGAGGAAAATTCATAGCCCTGAGTCCCGCCAAAAAGAAACGGGAGACAGCATACACTAGCAGCTTAATCGCACACCTGAAAGCCCTGGAGCAAAAAGAAGCAAATACACCAAAGAGGAGTAGAAGGCAAGAAATCATCAAATTCAGGACTGAAATCAATCAAGTAGAAACAAATTAAACCATACAAAGAATCAACAAAACAAGGAGTTGGTTCTTTGAGAAAATCAACAAGATAGATAAGCCCTTAGCCAGACTAACCAGAGGGCACAGAGACAGTATCCAAATTAATAAAATCAGAAACGAAAAGGGAGAGAAAACAACAGAAACTGAGGAAATTCAAAAAATCATCAGATCCTACTACAAAAGCCTGTATTAAACACAACTAGAAAATCTTGAGGAAATGGACAATTTCCTTGACAGATACCAAATACCAAAATTAAATCAGGATCAAATAGACCATCTAAACCGTCCTATAACCCCTGAAGAAATAGAAGTCGTCATTGGAAGTCTTCCAACCAAAAAAAGCAGAGGTCCAGATGGTTTTAGTGCAGAATTCTATCAGACCTTCAAAGAAGACCTAACACCAATACTCTTCAAACTGTTCCACAAAATAGAAACAGAAGGAACACTACCCAACTCGTTCTATGAAGCCAGAATTATGCTAATACCAAAAGCATACAAAGATCCGACAAAGAAAGAGAATCTCAGGCCAATCTCTCTTATTAATATCGATGCAAAAATACTCAATAAAATTCTTGCCAAGCGAATACAAGATCACATCAAAACCATCATTCACCATGATCAAGTAGGCTTCATCCCAGGGATGCAGGGATGGTTAAATATAAGGAAATCCATCAATGTAATCCACTATGTAAACAATCTCAAAGAAAAAAACCACATGGTCATCTCATTAGATGCTGAGAAAGCATTTGACAAAATTCAGCATCCTTTCATGCTAAAGGTCTTGGAAAGATCAGGAATTCGAGGCCCATATCTAAACATAGTAAAAGCAATTTACAGCAAACCGGTAGCCAACATCAATCTAAATGGAGAGAAACTTGAAGCAATCCCACTGAAATCAGGGACTAGACAAATCTGCCCTCTCTCTCCATATCTTTTCAATATAGTACTTGAAGTTCTAGCTAGAGCAATTAGACAACAAAAGGAGGTCAAAGGGATACAAATTGGAAAGGAAGAAGTCAAACTATCACTATTTGCAGACGATATGATAGTATATTAAGCGACCCAAAGAACTCCACCAGAGAACTCCTACAGCTGATAAACAACTTCAACAAAGTGGCCGGATATAAAATCAACTCAAGCAAGTCAGTAACCTTCCTATACTCAAAGGATAAGCAGGCTGAGAAAGAAGTAAGAGAAATGATACCCTTTATGATAGCCACAAACAATGTAAAGTATCTTGGTGTGACTCTAACCAAACAAGTGAAAGATCTGTATGACAAGAACTTCAAGTTTCTGAAGAAAGAAATTGAAGAAGACCTCAGAAGATGGAAAAATCTGCCATGCTCATGGATTGGCAGGATTAATATAGTAAAAATGACCATCTTGCCAAAAGCAATACACAGATTCAATGGAATCCCCATCAAAATCCCAACTCAATTCTTCATAGAGTTAGAAAGAGCAATTCAAAAATTCATCTGGAATAACAGAAAACCCAGGATAGCTAAAACTATTCTCAAGAGTAAAAGAACTTCTGGGGGAATCAATATCCCAGACCTCAAGCTGTACTACAGAGCAATAGTGTTAAAAACTGCATGGTATTGGTACAGTGACAGGCATGTAGATCAATGGAACAGAATTTAAGGCCCAGAAATGAATCCACACTCTTATGGTCAATTGATCTTTGACAAAGGAGCTAAAACCATCCAGTGGAAAAAAGATAGCCTTTTCAACAAATGGTGCTGGCTCAACTGGAGGTCAACATGCAGAAGAATGCAAATTGACCCATTCTTATCTCCTTGCACTTAGCTCAATTCCAAGTGGATCAAGGACCTCCACATAAAATCAGACACACTGAAACTAATAGAAAGGAAACTAGGGAAGAACCTTGAACATATGGGAACAGGGGAGAATTTCTTGAATAGAACTCCAATAGCTTATGCTCTAAGATCAAGAATAGACAAATGGGACCTCATTAAATTACAAAGTTTTTGCAAGGCAAAAGACACTGTCAAAAAGACAAAGCGGCAACCAACTAACTGGGAAATGATCTTTACCAACCCTACATCCGACAGGGGGCTAATATCCAATATATACAAAGAACTCAAGAAGTTAAACTCCAGAGAGGCAAGTAACCCTATTAAAAAATGGGGTACAGAGCTAAACAAAGAGTTCTCACCTGAAGAATATCTAATGGCTGAGAAGCACCTAAAGAGATGTTCATCATCCTTAGTCATTAGGGAAATGCAAATCAAAACAACCCTGAGATTCCACCTCACACCAGTCAGAATGGCTAAGATCAAAAACACGGGAGACAGCAGTTGTTGGCAAGGATGTGGAGAAAGAGGAACACTCCTCCACTGCTGCTGGGATTGCAAGCTGGTACAACCACTCTGGAAAGCAGTCTGGCGGTTCCTCAGAAAACTGGGCATGACACTCCCAGAGGATCTGGCTATACCACTCCTGGGCATATACCCAGAGGCTTTACCTGCATGCAATAAGGACACATGCTCCACTATGTTCATAGCAGCCTTATTTATAATAGCCAGAAGCTGGAAAGAACCCAGATGTCCTTTAATGGAGGAATGGATTCAGAAGATGTGGTATATCTACACAATGGAATACTACTCTGCAATTAAAAACAATGAATTCACGAAATTTCTAGGCAAATGGTCAGATCTTGAAAATATCATCCTTAGTGAGGTAACCCAATCACAAAAGAACACACATGGTATGCAGTCACTGATAAGGGGATATTAACCCAGAATCCCGGAATACCGTAGACACAATTCACATATCAATAGTTTTCCAAGAAAATGGAAGGAGAGACCCCTGGTCCTGGAAAGACTGGATGTAGGGGAACGCCAGGACAGAGAAGCGAGAGGGGGTTGAATGGGGAAAAGAGGGAGGGAAGGGGGCTTATGGGACTTTCAGGGAGGGAGGAAATGGGAAAGGGGAAATGATTTTGAATGTAAATAAAAAAACTTAGAAAAAAACAAAAAAAAGAGGGAATATATTCAGAGAATTGCTCTTCTCACAGCTTGATGGTACAGAAAAAAATATTTGAATTATATCTCTTTGGTGGTTATCTTTGAAGGGCCCCTTGACTAAAACAAAGAAAAAGAAGAAGAAAATCCCAACTGTCATGGTAAGACTAATATAAAACTAACCAGACTCATGAATCGTGGCTTCCTTACTTGGTCTTTATCTTAAATAGAATTTGAACTGTGGGAGCATTACAGTTGAGACAGATAAGAACACAGCATAAGGATCTGTATAGTTCTGCTCATATCCACAAATGTTTTATGTGTTTGACTCATCCACTCTGGTGGCAGCTGGTCTTCCTAGGAGGGAGCAAAGTGCTGTTGAATGAAGATTTGAGAGAGTCCTGAGAGGGATTTAAGTATCATGACTGCAAAGCCTCAAATCTAGTGAAATGTCTTAGGCTCCCTCCTAAGATTCTGGTAGATAAAAAGAGTACATTGTCCTCAAGATCATACAAAGAGTTAAGGGGTAGACAGAGCTTATCTTCTTTAGCTTAGGCCTAGATCATTTAGCTCAAGAAATTGGGAATAATCTAGACTGATAAGACTTTGAGAGAACTCATTATTATTCTCAGCATTTCTGCAAAACATTTGACTGTGTCTGACTTCAGTGACATTGATATTCATTAACAGAAAAACATTCCTGATTCCTGGACAGATGTACTCCAATAGACTAAGCTATGGAAAAATGTATAGGAAACTTAGCATTAGAAGAAGCTAAATGTTAGCCCAACTGAAGTAACTGCATGTACAATCATATGAAACTTGCATATGCATATCCTCCTTGTATTTTTCAACCTGGCAAGCTGGCTGCTTTATTTTGCTTGCCTCTGGTAATTGCAGAGAAAAGGCAAGGCATAATTATATAGACAAGAGTAAGCCATTATTTGTCTGATGGGTGTGGGACTCATTTCCTGGAGGGATGGTGAGCAATAAAACCAACAGCAAAACTTATTCAGAGACTTGCTAATATGGCAAGGACAACTCTACTTTCCACTTTCAGCAACTGCCACGTCTACTCATGCTGAGGAGAGCAAAACAGAGTTCCAGAGCAGAATACTGATTGCTCAGCCCACACAAGGAGGAGTGCCAATGCTCCAAATGCAGTTGCCTACTGAGACTCCCGAAATCAGCATATGCCCCCTTTCATTCCGACTCTCCCTTGAACTATATCTATAACTATCTTTCTGTGCAGTTCTGTGTACATGTGTAAGTTAGAAGACATTGAGTGGGAATTATTTCTTTCCCCCTCCCATGTCATTCCAAGGGATCAGATTTAGATCATCAAATAAGCAGCAAGTACCTTTACCTGCTAGGCATTTCACTGGTCCAAAATTTCATTTTTAAAAGAAAATAAATTAGTGAGAAGAAAATCCAACTACATCATCTGTGGGATAAACTATCCTCTCATTAACCAAGCTGATTTTATAGAATAATAAGATATTTCAATAAAACATGGGTATTTTGAAAAACTGTGTTTCTAAAAGAATCCTATATAAAGGTCACTAAATCAAAACCTTTAGATCTCATTTAAAACTGCAGTATTCTCAAGAGGCTGCTCAATTTGCATAGAGCTAATCTTTCAAGGTAAAGGCAGGAAACTTAGTTATAAAGCAGAATGCTTATTAAACAGTTGCTCAAATAAATGTCCTCATAGGCTCTGCCTATTCGCTCTCTCTAGATGTTCCATTCTTCCCTTTCACCCCAAAATGAAGATTTCAACTGAATATGCTCTTCAATACAAGAGGGACTTTGGTATCTATTGCTAAGATAAATATACTTATCTAAGATAAATGTACTTATCTACTAGATTTTTTTTGGAGGGGGGATGGGGGTTCTACTTGAAAATCTCAAAGAAGATTCTTGAAAGATGTTGGCCACAAAGAATTAAAGACCCTGTGGTTCACCCCAGCATAAGTACACCATTTCTTACTTACTCTGAAGAAGGCAGACAAGAATTACTACCTCATCCCTGTTACTGTTAGGAAGACAGAGGAAGTCCAAGTTGCAGAAGCAAATGTCTTAGGTATTTGCCTGTGCCCCACATGCATCACTCTCAGCTGTACAGACTTTGACTGTTCCCCTGCAAAATTGTGGCCCCTGAGGTAGTCCAGAACCAGATCTGAGGTCTAGCAAATCATTTAAAGTCAGTGACATGTCTGAAGATACAAGGTATCACCTCTTTCCTACCCAGTAACAGAAATCAGTGAGACAGGATCATCATGTCACAGTCATGTGACCTTACTGCAGCTGAGTTCAAGTAGATGAGAATTATCATCATACAGCAAGGGAGGGAATGGTGACACTTGTGCCCTGAAGATCACCATAGCTCTCATGCCCAAATGTCATTTGTCTTAGATTTATGTGAAATATTCATGTTCGATTTTACAATCTCCAAGTCTATGTAAAACATAATGTAAATGAGATAGGATTTATATGGACTGCTAATCTTAGAAAATCCTCAGCCATTAATCCTGATCTTCCTTTGAGTCTCTGTAAGTCTCTAGGTCTGATATCAGGGTTGCAGAAACTCAAATCTGTAAGATTTCTCAACATCAGAACAAAAATTTTCCCTTTTTCAAAGGGAAAGAGCGGCTGTCTCTCTACCTGGTGTGAGTCATCATTCAGCTCAAGGTGAACAAGAGAGCACACATATACCTATAGTTCACAATTAAAGATCAAGTGACCATAGGAGTTCCATTGATCTACATGTCTGTTACTGTACCAATACCATGCGGTTTTTAACACTATTGCTCTGTAGTACAGCTTGAGGTCCGGGATACTGATTCCCCCAGAGGTTCTTTTACTCTTGAGAATAGTTTTAGCTATTCTGGGTTTTCTGTTATTCCAGATGAATTTTTGAATTGCTCTTTCTAATTAAAAATTCGCCTTGGTCCAAAAGCACTCATCTGATTATAAGGTATTTATAATATAACTTTTAATTTAATAAGAACTAATTGTATTTAGTGATAGTTACTTTTGTTATATGGACAGCTCTATTGAATTATTGAATTAATAGGCAGGAATAGTCTGAAATTTAACAGAAATATCAATAACAAATATTTGGATATTTACATTCACTCTTGCTATATTCATTTAGTGAAAAGTTTATTCCAGTAGTGAGAAGTAAATTTACATGAGTCAAAAATTATTAGTGAGAAAAGCATTCTTAACTAATTTCTTAGCATAACAAAACAGGCAAATATTGAATAATTATTTCAGTAATTAAAGGAAAAATATTATCAGTTTGAAGTTTCCCATTTCAAACAATGTAATATGTATTTTGATTTCCCAGAGATCAAGTTTTCAATGACAAACAATAGCTCAGAGAGTGGACTCTTGATGTGATAAGAGAGTTACAACTCAGCAGCCACAAACTATCTGCCACCTTTCTCAGATATTAATAATATTAATAAATACAAATGCTTATTTGATTGAAATAAAACAAACATAGATACAGTCATCAATGCAATTATATATCTATATCACTTTACAGTAGTAAGAGCTGAAAAACCTAGAGCATTTTTCAACTTAATTTGTTTCTTCTCCTTCCGCTAGGTATTAGGGTATAATTGATCATCCACATCCCTGTAGGCCTGGATCTTATGGAAAGTTAACAATCTTAAGGACATCTGTCCATGGATTAACCTTCCTTCCTTTCAGCCCAAGTAAGAATTTCTATAAACTTGATAGTTTGCTGTTCACCACCTATGTAGTTTTCTTTTCTTTTCTTTTTCTGTTTTTTTGGTTTTATAATTTTTAATGTTTTGTGAGAGTGTTTACAAACACCCTTCTGCAGCACACTGAGGTTGCCTTTCGTGTTCTCTCTTCTAGACTCTATATTCATTATTTAGCTTTCTCTACTTAATACTCAGTTTGTTTATATGGCTCAGATTATAATGAAAGTTTAAGCAAAGAAATGTATTTAGGGTTCAGTAAGCAATTATTGACCAGGTGCTATGAAGCAAAATATAATCAGATTTTCAAAAGATAAGGGAACCATAATTTTTACACTTACATAACTGAAATGGAACAGATATTTCCATGAATAAGACATTTGTTATTTTGCTTATTTTTTTATTAGATATATACTTTTACTTACATTTCAAATGTCCCCTTTCATGGTTCCCCCCCTCTACAGAAAATCCAATAAGCCATCTCCCCTTCCCCAATCAACCCTCCCCCTCTTCCCTGTCCTGGTATTCCTCTATGATATCAAGTCTTTCCAGGACCAAGGGACTCTCCTCCCTTTGGTGTCTAGCAATACCATCCTCTGTTGCTTATGTGTCTGGAGCCATGGGTAACGTCATGTGTACTCTTTGGTTGATGGTTTTGTCCCTGAGAGCTCTGGAAGTACTGGGTGACTCATACTGTTATTCTTCCTAGGGTGCTGCGAACCCCTTCAGCTCCCTGGGTCCTTTCTCTAGCTCCTCCATAAGGGACCCTGTGCTCAATTCAATGGTTGGCTGAGAGTGTCCCCCTCTGTGTTTGTCATTCACTAGGAGAGCCTCCCAGGTGACAGCCATATCCGGCCCCAGTCAGCAAGCACTTGTGGGCATCGATAATAGTGTCTGGGTTTTGTAACTGGGTATGGGATGGATCCCTGGGTGGTCTTTCCCTCAGATTCTGCTCCACCCTTTGTCTTTGTATCTCCTTCTATGGGTATTTTGTTCCCTTTTCTACAAAGGACACAAGTAACAATGCTTTGTTCTTCCTCCTTCTTGAGCGTAATTTGATATATGAAATGTGTCTTGGGATTCCAAGCTTCTGGGCTAATATCCACTTACCAGTGAGTGCATACCATGTGTGTTCTTTTGGGATTGGGTTACCTCACTCAGGATGATATTTTCCGATTCCATCCATTTGTCTAAGATTTTCATCAATTCATTGTTTTTAATGGCTGAATAGTATTCCATTGTGTACATATACTACATTTTCTGTTTCCATTCCTCCTTTGAGGGACATCTGGGTTCTTTCCAGCTTCTAGCTATTATAAGAAGGGCTGCTATGAACATAGTGGAGCATGTGTCCTTATTACATGCTGCAGAATCCTCTGGGTATATGCCCAGGAGTGGAATAGCAGGGTCCTCCAGTAGTATCATGCCAAGTTTTCTGAGGAACAAGACTGCTTTCCAGAGTGGTTGTACCAGATTGCAATTCCACCAGCAGTGGAGGAGTGTTCCTCTTTCTCCACATCCTCTGCAGCACCTGCTGTCCACTGAGTTTTTGATCTTAGCCATTCTGACTGGTGTGAGGTGGAATCTCAGGGTTGTTTTGATTTGCATTTCCCAGATGACTAAGGATGTTGAACATTTCTTTATGTGCTTCTCAGCCATCCAATATTCCTCAGGTGAAAATTCTTTGTTAGCTCTGTACCCCATTTCTTAATAGGGTTATTTTGTTCTCTGGAGTCTAACTTCTTGAGTTCTTTCTATATCATGGATAATAGCCCTCTGTCAGATGCAGGGTTTCTAAAGATCTTTTCCCAATTTGTTGGTTGCCATTTAGTTCTATTGACAGTGTCCTCTTCCTTACAGAAACTTTGTAATTTTTAATGTCCCATTTGTCAATTCTTGATCTTAGGGCATAGGCTATTGGTGTTCTGTTCAGGAAATTTTCCCCTGTACCCATGTATTCGAGGATCTTCCTCAGTTTCTTTTCTATTAGTTTCAGTGTGTCCAGTTTCATGTGGAGGTCCTTGATCCACTTGGACTTGAGCTTAGTACAAGGAGATTAGAATGGATCAATTTGCATTCTTCTGCAAATTAGCTGCCTGATCAGCCAGCACCATTTGTTGAAAAGGCTATCTTTTTTCCACAGGTTGGATTTAGCTTCTTTGTCAAAGATAAAGTTACCATAGGAGTGTGGGTTCATTTCTGGGTCTTCAATTCTATTCCATTAATCTACCTGCCTGTCACTATACTAATACCATGCAGTTTTTAACACTATTGCTCTGTAGTACTGCTTGAGGTCTGGGATACTGATTCCCCCAGAAGTACTTTACTGTTGAGAACAGTTTTTGCTATCCTGAGTTTTGTTATTCCAGATGAATTTGAGAATTGCTTTTTCTAACATTATGAAGAATTGAGTTGGGATTTTAATGGGGATTGCATTGAATCTGTATATTGCTTTTAGCAAGATGGCCATTTTTACTATATTAATCCTGCCAATCCACAAACATGGGAAATCTTTCCATCTTCTGAGGTCTTCTTCAATTTCTATCTTCAGAGAATTGAAGTTCTTGTCATGCAGATCTTTCACTTGTTTGGTTAGAGTCACACCAAGATACTTTACATTGTTTGTGACTATTTTGAAGGGCATCGTTTCCCTAACTTCATTCTCAGTGTATTTATCCTTTGAGTATAGGAAGGCTACAGATTCATTTGAGTTGATTTTATATCCAGCCACTTTGCTGAAGTTATTTATCAGCATTGGGAGTTCTCTGGTGGAGTTTCTTAGGTTTCTTAAGTATACTATCATATTATATGCAAATAGTGATAATTTGACTTCTTTTCGATTTGTATCAATTTGACCTCCTTTTGTAGTATAATTTCTCTAGCTAGAACTTCAAGTACTGTATTGAATAGATAGGGAGAGAGAGGGCAGTCTTGTCGAGTCCCTGATTTTAGTGGGATTGCTTCAAGTTTCTCTCCATTTAGTTTGATGTTGGCTACTGGTTGACTGTATATTGCTTTTACTAAGTTTAGATATGGGCCTTGAATTCCTGATCTTTCCAAGTCTTTTAACATGAAAGGATGCTGAATTTTTTCAAATGCTTTTTCAGCATCTGAAAAAAACCATGTGGTTTCTTTCTTTGTGTTTGTTTATGTAGTGGATTACATTGATGGATTTCCATATATTGAACCATCCCTGCATCCCTGGCATGAAGCCTACTTGATCATGGTGAATGATCATTTTAATGTATTCTTAGATTCAGTTGGCAAGAATTTTATTGAGTATTTTTCATCGATATTCATAAGGGAAACTGGTCTGATGTTCTCTTTCTTTATTGGATCCTTGTGTGGTTTTGATATCAGTGAAATTGTGGCTTCATAGAATGAGTTGTGTAGTGTTCCTTCTCTTTCTATTTTGTGGAATAGTTTGAAGAGTATTGATGTTAGGTCTTCTTTGAAGTCTGATAGAATTCTGCACTAAACCCATCTGGTCCTGTGCTTTTTTTAGTTGGGAGATTTTCAATGACTGCTTCTATTTTTTATGGTTATGGGACTGTTTAGATGGTCTATTTGATCCTGATTTAATTTTGGTATTTGGTATCTGTCTAGGAAATTTTCCATTTCCTCCAGATTTTCCAGGGGTGTTGAGCATAGGCTTTTGTAGTATGATCTGATGATTTTTTGAAATTCCTCAGTTTCTGTTGTTATTTCTCCCTTTTCATTTCTCATTTTGTTAATTTGGATACTGTCTCTGTGCCCTCTGGCTAGTCTGGCTAAAGGTTTATCTATCTTGTTGATTTTCTCAAAGAACCAACTCCTGGTTTTGCTGACTCTTTGTATGGTTCTTTTTGTTTCTACTTGGTTGATTTCAGTCCTGAGTTAGATCATTTCCTGCCTTCTACCCTTCTTGGGTATATTATCTTCTTTTTGTTCCAGAGCTTTTATGTGTGCCATTAAATTGCTAGTGTATGCTCTTTCCAGTTTTTTTGGAGGCACTCAGAGCTATGAGTTTTCCTCTTAGCACTGCTTTCATTGTGCCCCATAAGTTTGGGTATGTTGTACCTTCATTTTCATTAAATTCTAAAAAGTCTTTTATTTCTTTCCTTATTTCTTCCTTGACCAAGGTATCATTGAGTAGATCATTGTTCGGCTTCCATGTGTATGTGGGCTTTCTGTTGGTTTTGCTGCTATTGAAAACTACACTTACTCCATAGTAGTATGATAGGAGGCATGGGATTAGTTAGATCTTCTTATATCTGTTGAGGTCTGTGTTGTGACCAATTGCATGATTGATTTTTGAGAGGGTACTATGAGGTGCTGAGAAGAAGGTATATTCTTTCGAGTTAGGATGAAATGTTTATATATATATATATATATATATATATATATATATATATATATATATATTAAAATCCATTTGGCCCAAAACTTCAATTAGTTTCACTGTCACTAGTTTGTGTTTCCCTGATTAGTCCATTGAAGAGAGTGGAGAGTTGAAGTCACCCACAATTATTGTGTGAGGTCCAATGTGTGCTTTGAGCTTTAGTACAGTTTCTTTTACAAATGAGGGTGCCCTTGCATTTGAAGCATAGATGTTCAGAATTGAGAGTTCTTCTTGGTGGATTTTTCCTTTGATGAGTATGAAGTGTCCTTCCATATCTTTTTTGATGACTTTTGGTTGAAAGTCAATTTTATCCAATATTAGAATGGCTACTCTAACTTGTTTTCTGGGACCATTTTCTTGGAAAATTGTTTTCCAACCTTTTACTCTGAGGTAGTGTTTGTCTTTGACACTGAGGTGCATTTCCTGTATGCAGCAAAATGCTGCATCCTGTTTACGTATCCAGTCTGTTAGTCTATTTCTTTTTAATGGAGACTGAGTCCATTGATGTTAAGAGAAATTAAGGAATAGTGATTGTTGTTTCCTGTTATTTTTGATGTTATTTTCATGTTTGAGTGGTTATCTTCTTTTGAGTTTGTTGAAAAAAAGATTATTATCTTGCTTTTTCTAGGGTGTAGTTGCCCTCCTTATATTGGCATTCTCCATCTATTATCCTTTGTAGGGCTGGATTTGTGGAAAGATATTGTGTAAATTTGGTTTATCATGGAATATCTTGGATTCTCCATCTGCGGTGATTGAGAGTTTTGCTGGGTATAGTAGTCTGGGCTGGCATTTGTGTTCTCTTAGGTCTGTATGAGATCTGACCAAGATCTTCTTGCTTTCATGGCCTCTGGTGAGAAGTCTGGAGTAATTCTGATAGGTCTTCCTTTATATGTTACTTGGCCTTTTTCCCTTACTGCTTTTAATATTCTTTGTTTAGTACATTTGGTGTTTTGATTATTATGTGACAGGAGGTATTTCTGTTCTGGTCCAGTTGTCTGGAGTTCTGTAGACTTCTTGAATGTTCATGGGCATCTCTCTCTTTAGGTCAGGGAATATTTTCTTCTATAATTTTGTTGAAGATATTTGCTGGCCTTTTAAGTTGGAAATCTTCACTCTCTTCTATACCTATAATCCTTAGATTTGGTCTTCTCATTGTGTCCTCGATTTCCTGGATATTTTGGGTTACAAGCTTTTTATATTTTACATTTTCTTTGCCTGTTGAGTCAATGCTTTCTATGGTTTCTTCAGCACCTGCGATTCTTTCTTCTATCTCTTGTATTCTGTTGTTGATGTTTGCATCTATGACTCCTGATTTCTTTCCAAGGTTTTCTATCTCCAATGTTGTCTCCCTTTGTGATTTCTTAGTTATTTCTACTTCCATTTTTAGATCCTGGATGGTTTTGCTCAGTTTTTTCACTTGTTTTTCGGTGTTTTCCTATAATTCTTTAAGAGTATTTTTTGTTTTCTCTTTCAACACTTCTGCCTGTTTTCCCATGTTCTCCTGTATTTCTTTAAGTGATTTTTGTCTTTCCTTTTTATGGGCTTCTATCTGTTGACTCATGTTCTCCTGTACTTCTTTAAGGGAGTTATTTATGTCCTTCTTGAAATCCTCTATCAGTATCATGAGGTGTGATTTTAAATCCAGGTCTTGCTTTTCTGGTGTGTTGGGGTGTCCAAGACTTGCTGTTGTTAGAGAATTTTGTTCAGATGATTCCATGTTGCTTTGGTTTCTGTTGGTGATATTCTAGTGTTTGCCTTTTGCCATCTGGTTATCTCTGGTGTTAACTGGTGTTGCTGTCTCTGACTGTAGCTTATCTGTGCTCCTGGGAAACCCATTCTCTCTGTGTACACCAGTATGTAGGTTCTCCTGCAAGATCTGCTCTCTGTGGTTGTATTTGTGTATGCAGCTCTATGGCCCCAATCAATTCTGGGTGCATGTGTTAATTGGAAGACTCCTGTCCCAGGTTGTTCCTAGGCTCTTGTGTCCTCAGAGTTTCCGGCTGTTTCCTCTGAGTAGCAGGGGTGGTCCTGCCTGTGTTGCCCAACCTCTCTTCACTCCTGAGTGGTTAGCTACCTCTGTGTGTTGCTTGGATATGGTATGCAGTGGCAGAGGGTGGTCCCAATCTGAAGAAGGAAAGTGGAGGGCTTTCGCTAGAAGGTTCTGGGTGTGATCCTCTGGTGATGGTTGTTCTACCTGTGCAGGCAGGCCCCTCCACACTCCTGGGTGGTTAAACTGCCTCCCTGTGCCACTTGGGTATGGCACACTGTGCCAGAGGATGAACCCAAGCCAGAGACTGAAACTAGAGGGTTTCTGCCAGAGGTTTTTGCTTTATGGTTTATGGAAATACCTGATCATCTTTAAAAAGAAATAATTGACAAGTGCTAAATAGAATAAATACTATAGAACTTGCCGTAACTTTTCTATTGCAATGCAATCCATTGCTATTCTTATTACACTTTGGTTTATAATATACTACATTCTGAAATTTTTGTACAAGGCCATAAAAAATAATCTCATTTTTCAATTTTTAGAAGACTCTAAAAAACAATACCAATAAAGACACTAAGAAGTAGAGGGAGAAAATGAAAAGCTATTGTGTAGTTGGCAGGCAAAAACTCATTTTTTTTCTTCATTAATTTATTTATTTGCTTTACATCCCAATCACAGCCTCCCTCCTCCCAGTCTTCCCCTCACAGAGCCCTCCCCTCACCGCCTCCCTTTCTCCTATGAGAAGCGGGAAGTCCCCTCTGGGTACCTCCTCACCAAAGCACATCAAGTCACTGTATCTCTAGGCAGATCGTCTCCCACTGAGGCCACACAAGGCAGCCTAGTGAGGGGAATGGGACCGACAGACAGGCAACAGCTTTACCGACAGCCCCTGATGCAATTGTTGGGGGGCCCACATGAATACCAAGCTGCACATGTGCTACATATGTGTGGGGGACCTAGGTCTTGCTTATGCTTGCTCTTAGGTTAGTGGTTGAGTTTCTGAGAGCCCCCATGGGTCCAGGTTAGCACATGCTAGAGAGGATGTGGAGCCTCGTGTGTTGGGAGGGCACCCTGCATTGCTGGTGGGGGTGAAAATTTGTACAACCATTTTGGAAATCAATTTGGAGATTTCTCAGAAAATTGGGAATAGTTCTACCTCAGGGCCCATCCTACATGGACACTTGCTCAACTATGTTTGTTAGCAACTTTATTTATAATAGCCAGAAACTGGAAGCAACACAAATATGGCACATTTATGCAATTAAAAATAAGGACGTCATGAAATTTGCAGCCAAAAAGATAGAACTAGATAATATCATCCCAGAGTGAGGTAACTCAGACCCAAAAAGATATGCACAGTATGTCTTACTTATAAGTGGATAGCAGCCATAAAGAACAAAGAATTATCTTAGCCATTCTCATGGGTGTAAGGTGGAATCTCAGAGTCATTATGAAATTTGTTCTTATAATTTTTATTTTCAGTATCAATATTCCAATGTTTTCTTGGAAAACAGTTAAGCTCAGTTGCTCTTACCATTTGGCAACCTTATTACGATGATGGTATGTTGTCCTCTATCTACTGGTGTTTGACAAAATTGCTATAGGAAGTGAAGCTGGAGTGGTTTGCATATTCCTGACACACTGACTGTTTGCTCATACCACACTTTTCTGTTCTGTCTCAACCTGCCCATGATTCCAGGTCCATTAGACAAGGCCATTCTCACTATGCATCCAAAATATGTCAAGCAAAACCATAACAATCAACATAGTAAGCTACAGCTGTGGGGCTGTAAACACATAAGGTCTCTGAGATGAGCTTTTCTTCTAGCTCTTATCTAACACGTGCATATTTGAAAGATAAGTAAATATTCTACTCTCTTATTTTCAGCATATTGTTGCCCTACATAGAGCTGTCTTTAAAATCCAACTTTAATAAATCAATAATTTTAATTGTTTCTTTCAAGACCAGCCTCTACTGCTCAATCTGGCATGTCTTTTTAAATATTTAAATAAAAACAAAATTAAATTCACAGAAGAAACATGTTTTCAATTTAAGTCCAACACTACATGGGACATAAAACCTTTTGACAGTGAGTAATCAAAGTCTGTTATAGTGACGGCATGTGTTGACTCTTCTGTCTTGGTTTCTTCACTAGTATTTCACTTAAACTTGTTTTCTTAGTGTTATTTCTTCCATTATATATGTTTTTCTCCATTACAAATATTTTTGTCACCCTTATTGTTGTTATTATAAACAGATAAAGGGTATAAGAATATGTTCTACGGGGGTGTGATGAGGTGTGAGTAAAGGGGATGTGTCAGTGGGCCCATGTTCAAGCATCCCTTCCCCCTAAGGGACCACCCACATGACACTATAGTATAGACTAGAGCTTAGGGCATGTGGAGGGGAATTAAGAAGGTAGTAGAGGCAGAAAAAGACAGAGAGAAGGAGAGAATAGAAAAGTAGAGGCTGGCCATGACCACGTGGAGATGTAGGGGGGGGAGGAAAGGGGGAGGAGAAGAGCCCAAGAGGGCAAGAGAGAAACAAGCAGGAAACATGAGTAAGAGAGAGAAGAGGCAATAGAGACAGGGGGGCAAGCAGCCCCTTTTCTAGTGGGCTAGGCCTACCTGGATGTTGACAGGTAACTGTGGGGAGGGGCATACCTGGCTGTTGCCAGGTAACTGTGGAGTACAGCTTAGACAGAATCCTAACATTTAAATATTAATATAGACTATTGAATACAACTGAATTTCAGAATACTTACTTTTCTTACATTCTTTATAGTATCATGTTTTACATTTTACTGACATATATATTTATATATTTATATATATATATATATATATATATATATTTCACTTTAAGAAAGCATTACTATATGAGCAATATTTTTGATGTAAAATATAAGGGAGATTTTATTCATTGAGGAAGAAAATCAGATGCTTAATGAATGATGCAGATATTTGACATTAACATTGTTAAAAGTAAATATCGCATTGGAAATCCCACAACTACTATCTCTTATTATATAATTATCTATATGGTAAATGCTTTCATATAAAAAATCCATGTCCTCATTTTTATGAGTCTCAACTAAGTATGCATTAAAAGATAAATAAATGTATAGATGTAAAAATGTAAGTACAAGACTGGTTAAAGGATTTTTCTAAAAAGTCACTTCTTAAAATAACAATCAATTTGTTGTATAGTAACAATAAAACAATACTAATAAAATAAGGAATTGGATTTTTGATTACAGTGCCTAACAGTACATCTCTGAGGTAGGGAGAAAATATTATAACCAATTTAAACATTTAAGAACAACTTATCAAAATGTGTGAAGTACCATGAAAGTAGTGGTAAGAGGGAAATTGTTTGCATTGAATACATGCTGTAGGCAAAATAGAAAACCTATGATCAATTGTCTAAGATTCTTCCAGGGACAAGAGAAAGAAAAGCAATAGAAGCCTCAAGCAAATAGAAAACAAGAAAGGCAAGTTAAAGGAAAAATCAAGATCAACCTCAGGAAATCAATTTGTCAAATACAGGAAATCAATAAAACCTACTTGAAGGGATCAATAAAATTGGTAAACCTCTATCAAGAAAAACAGAAAGAAGACAAAAGTACTAAAACTTATGGCCATGTGAGCACTAAAGGATTCTGGTTCTCTGCTAAAATCCACAAAACATAGGTATAAACATAACAGTGCATACACAAGAGTGAAGCCTGAGTCACAGAAGCGTGGTCATGAAAATGAAAATGGTGGTCTTTTGAGGATGATCTATGGTAAAATTTGAACTCCAAAGCAGATTTTACATACACAAACTTCTTTTTTTAATCCATAGAAAATATTTATATTTTTATAGAATTAAAAAATATTTGTTAGCAAGCTTGATGGTGGACTCCTGTGCTGTCAGCACTTGTGAGATAGAGATAGCAAGATCAGGTAAGCCTCAGCAACACAGCTAGTTTAAGCCCAGCCTAAACTATATGAGATACTGACCTATTAAGAGAGGGAGAGAGAGAGAGAGAGAGAGAGAGAGAGAGAGAGAGAGAGAGAGAGAGAGAGAGAGAAAAGAAGAAAGAAAGAAAGAAAGAAAGAAAGAAAGAAAGAAAGAAAGAAAGAAAGGAAGGAAGGAAGGAAGGAAGGAAGGAAGGAAGGGAGAGAGGAAGAAAGGGAGAGAGGAAGTGAAAGAAAAACAAAGAAACAAAGATGGAAGGTGGGAGAGAGGAGGAAGAAGGGAGGGAGGGAGGGAAGGAAGGAAGGAAGGAAGAAGGAAGGGGAAGGGAAGGAAGGAAGGGAGGGAGGAAGGAAGGAAGCAACAAAAGTTAAAGGCCGCTCCGCCATCTTTGCTCCAGTGACCAGGTAGTTGGGACCGCCAGGCTCAGAGACAGACAGGCATAATATCGCTTCGGTTTCAGGCAGCTTGTGTGTAACCTGCTCCCAGGTGCTGGGCTGATCTGCAGTAACCAGCGCGCCAGTTCCGCGGTGGGACCTTCTGCCTGGTGGAGGGACCCCGCGCAGGGAGGGAGCCTGCCAGCTTCCCTTCCGCGACCTCTGTTCCCGCGGACTGCGCTGGAGAGACCGGTACCCAGGCTCTCCCCCCAATATAACATCACTTGGGACACGGCCTGTTGGGGCTTCCTTCTGTGCCCGAGGGCGGGTTGGCGCTGTGGTCGTCTGGGTGCCAGATCGGCGGGCCATCGTGACCACAGGGTGAGCGGCACCACGGAGACTGCCCTCCGCCATCTTTGCTCCAGTGACCAGGTAGTTGGGACCGCCAGGCTCAGAGACAGACAGGCATAATATCGCTTTGGTTTCAGGCAGCTTGTGTGTAACCTGCTCCCAGGTGCTGGGCTGATCTGCAGTAACCAGCGCGCCAGTTCCGCGGTGGGACCTTCTGCCTGGTGGAGGGACCCCGCGCAGGGAGGGAGCCTGCCAGCTTCCCTTCCGCGACCTCTGTTCCCGCGGACTGCGCTGGAGAGACCGGTACCCAGGCTCTCCCCCCAATATAACATCACTTGGGACACGGCCTGTTGGGGCTTCCTTCTGTGCCCGAGGGCGGGTTGGCGCTGTGGTCGTCTGGGTGCCAGATCGGCGGGCCATCGTGACCACAGGGTGAGCGGCGCCACAGAGACTGCCCTCCGCCATCTTTGCTCCAGTGACCAGGGAGTTGGGACCGCCAGGCTCAGAGACAGACAGGCATAATATCGCTTCGGGTTCAGGCAGCTTGTGTGTAACCTGCTCCCAGGTGCTGGGCTGATCTGCAGTGACCAGCGCGCCAGATCTGCTGTGGGACTTCTGCCTGGCAGAGGGACGCCCCCTCCCCCCCCAGGAGAGATCACACACCCCTGCACAGGGCAGGAGCCTGCCAGCCTCCCTTTGGCGACCTCGGCTCCAGGAATCCACTAGGCTGAGCCTTTAGATGTGCAAGGCCTCCCCAATATAAGATCACTTGGGGCAAAGCACATTAGGGCTCCAAAGTCACTCAGGAGCAGGCAGGCCCCAGAAATCGGTGCCAGGGGAATCCTGGTAATCCAGGGGGGGCAGAAATAGCTTTGCAGGCTCACAGGAGGTCCAACCAACAGCCAGTGGCAGCAGGACCAACTAACACCAGAGGTATCCAGATGGCAAAAGGCAAACGTAGGAATGTTACTAACAGTAATCAAAGTAATGTGGGACCATCCGAACCCAACTCTCCAACAGCAGCAAGTCCTGGATACCCCACCACACCCGAAAGACAAGATCTGGATTTAAAATCACTTCTCATGATGCTATTAGAGGATCACAAGAAGGACACAAATAAATCTCATAAAGAGTTACAGGAGACCATGAATCAACGGTTAGAAGCCCTTACAAAGGAAACACAAAAATCGCTTAGAGAAATGCGGGAGAACATGGATCAAAAGATGGAGGCGCACAAGGAGACAACACAAAAATCGCTTAACGAGATGAATCAACGGGTAGATGCACTCACAAAGGAATCACAAAATTTGCATAAAGAAATGCAGAAGAATATGGGTCAACAGACGGATGCCCATAAGGAGGCAACACAAAAATTGCTTAAAGAAATGAATCAACGGTTAGATGCCCTTACAAAGGAAACACGAGAACTGCTTAAAGAAATGCAGGAGACGATGGATCAACAGATGGAATCCCATGAGGAGGAAACACAAAAATCGCTCAGAGAAATGCAGGAGAACGTGGGTCATCAGGAAGAAATCCTGAAAGAGGTAATGCAAAAATACCTTAAAGAAATACAGGAAAATACAAACAAACAAGTGAAGGATCTCAGCAAATCCATCCAGGAACTAAAAAAGGAAGTAGAAACAACTAAGAAATCACAAAGGGAGACAACTTTGGAGATAGAAAACCTTGGGAAGAAATCAGGAGTCATAGATGCAAACATCAACAATAGAATACAAGAGATGGAAGAAAGAATCTCAGGTGCTGAAGATTCCATAGAAAGCATCGACTCAACAGTCAAAGAAAATGCAAAATGCAAAAAACGCGTAACCCAAAACATCCAGGAAATCCAGGACACAATGAGAAGACCAAACCTAAGGATTATAGGTATAGATGAGAGTGAAGATTTGCAACTTAAATGGCCAGTAAACATCTTCAACAAAATTATGGAGGAAAACTTCCCTAACTTAAAGAGAGAGATGCCGATGAACATACAAGAAGCCTACAGAACTCCAAACAGACTGGACCAGAACAGAAATACCTCCCGTCACATAATAATCAAAACACCGAATGTTCTAAACAAAGAAAGAATACTAAATGCAGTAAGAGAAAAGGGCCAAGTAACATACAAAGGAAGACCTATCCGAATCACATCAGACTTCTCACCAGAGACTATGAAAGCCAGAAGATCCTGGGCAGATCTCATGCAGACACTAAGACAGCACAAATGCCAGCCTAGACTACTATACCCAGCAAAACTCTCAATCACCATAGATGGAGAGACCAAGATATTCCATGATAAAACCAAATTTTCACAATATCTTTCCACAAATCCAGCCCTGCAACGGATAATAGGTGGAAACCTCCAATACAGGGAGAGAAACAACACCCTGGAAAAAATGAGATAATAACCTTCTTGAATCAAACCCAAAAGTAGATAACCACTCAAACATAAAGATAGCGTCAAGAATGGCAGATGGCAATAATCACTATGCCTTAATCTCTCTTAATATCAATGGTCTCAATTCCCCAATTAAAAGACATAGACTAGCAGACTGGATACGTAAACAGGACCCAGCATTTTGCTGCATGCAGGAAACGCACCTCAGTGTCAAAGACAAACACTACCTCAGAGTAAAAGGCTGGAAAACAATTTTACAAGCAAATGGCCCCAAGAAACGAGGTGGAGTAGCCATCCTAATATCGGATAAAATTGATTTTCAACCCAAAGTCATCAAAAAAGACACAGAAGGACACTACATACTGATCAAGGGAAAAATCCACCATCAAGAACTCTCAATCCTGAATATCTATGCTCCAAATGCAAGGGCACCCTCATTCGTAAAAGAAACTTTACTAAAACTCAAAGCACACATCGCACCGCACACAATAATAGTGGGTGACTTCAACACCCCGCTCTCTGAAATGGATCGTTCAGGAAAGCAGAAACTAAACAGGGACACAGTGAATCTAATTGAAGCCTTGGACCAAATGGAACTAACTGATATATATAGAACATTTCATCCTAGAGCTAAAGAATACACCTTCTTCTCAGCTCCTCATGGTACCTTCTCCAAAATTGACCATATAATTGGTCACAAATCAGACCTCAACAGATACAAGAAGATAGAAATAATCCCATGCCTCCTATCAGATCACTATGGAATAAGGGTGGTCTTCAATGGCAACAAAAACAAAAGAAAACCCACGTACACATGGAGGCTGAACAATGCTCTACTCAATGATAACTTGGTCAAGGTGGAAATAAAGAAAGAAATCAAAGACTTTTTGAAAGTTAATGAAAATGAAGGCACAACATACCCTAACTTATGGGACACAATGAAAGCAGTGCTAAGAGGAAAATTCATAGCCCTGAGTGCCGCCAAAAAGAAACGGGAGACAGCATACACTAACAGCTTAATGGCACACCTGAAAGCCCTGGAACAAAAAGAAGCAAATACACCAAAGAGGAGTAGAAGGCAGGAAATCATCAAACTCAGGGCTGAAATCAATCAAGTAGAAACAAATAAAACCATACAAAGAATCAACAAAACGAGGAGTTGGTTCTTTGAGAAAATCAACAAGATAGATAAGCCCTTAGCCAGACTAACCAGAGGGCACAGAGATAGTATCCAAATTAATAAAATCAGAAACGAAAAGGGAGAGATAACAACAGAAACTGAGGAAATTCAAAAAATCATCAGATCCTACTACAAAAACCTGTATTCAACACAACTAGAAAATCTTGAGGAAATGGACAATTTCCTTGACAGATACCAAGTACCAAAATTAAATCAGGATCAAATAGACCATCTAAACCGTCCTATAACCCCTGAAGAAATAGAAGTTGTCATTGGAAGTCTTCCAACCAAAAAAAGCACAGGTCCAGATGGTTTTAGTGCAGAATTCTATCAGACCTTCAAAGAAGACCTAACACCAATACTCTTCTAACTGTTCCACAAAATAGAAACAGAAGGAACACTACCCAACTCGTTCTATGAAGCCACAATTACACTAATACCAAAAGCACACAAAGATCCGACAAAGAAAGAGAATCTCAGGCCAATCTCTCTTATGAATATCGATGCAAAAATACTCAATAAAATTCTTGCCAACCGAATCCAAGAACACATCAAAACGATCATTCACCACGATCAAGTAGGCTTCATCCCAGGGATGCAGGGATGGTTCAATATAAGGAAATCCATCAATGTAATCCACTACATAAACAATCTCAAAGAAAAAAACCACATGATCATCTCATTAGATGCTGAGAAAGCATTTGACAAAATTCAGCATCCTTTCATGCTAAAGGTCTTGGAAAGATCAGGAATTCAAGGCCCATATCTAAACATAGTAAAAGCAATTTACAGCAAACCAGTAGCCAGCATCAATCTAAACGGAGAGAAACTTGAAGCAATCCCACTAAAATCAGGGACTAGACAAGGCTGCCCTCTCTCTCCATATCTTTTCAATATAGTACTTGAAGTTCTAGCTAGAGCAATTAGACAAGAAAAAGAGGTCAAAGGGATACAAATTGGAAAGGACGAAGTCAAACTATCACTATTTGCAGACGATATGATAGTATACATAAGCGACCCAAAGAACTCCACCAGAGAACTCCTACAGCTGATAAACGACTTCAGCAAAGTGGCCGGATATAAAATCAACTCAAGCAAGTCAGAAGCCTTCCTATACTCAAAGGATAAGCAGGCTGAGAAAGAAGTAAGAGAAATAATACCCTTTACGATAGCCACAAACCATATTAAGTATCTTGGCGTGACGCTAACCAAACAAGTGAAAGATCTGTATGACAAGAACTTCAAGTCTCTGAAGAAAGAAATTGAAGAAGACCTCAGAAGATGGAAAAATCTGCCATGCTCATGGATTGGCAGGATTAATATAGTAAAAATGAGCATCTTACCAAAAGTAATACACAGATTCAATGCAATCCCCATCAAAATCCCAACTCAATTCTTCATAGAGTTAGAAAGAGCAATTCAAAAATTCATCTGGAATAACAGAAAACCCAGAATAGCTAAAACTATTCTCAAGAGTAAAAGAACCTCTGGGGGAATCAGTATCCCGGACCTCAAGCTGTACTACAGAGCAATAGTGTTAAAAACTGCATGGTATTGGTACAGTAACAGACATGTAGATCAATGGAACAGAATTGAAGACCCAGAAATGAATCCACACTCCTATGGTCACTTGATCTTTGACAAAGGAGCTAAAACCATCCAGTGGAAAAAAGATAGCCTTTTCAACAAATGGTGCTGGCTCAGCTGGAGGTCAACATGCAGAAGAATGCAAATTGACCCATCCTTATCTCCTTGCACTAAGCTCAATTCTAAGTGGATCAAAGATCTCCACATAAAACCAGACACACTGAAACTAATAGAAGGGAAACTAGGGAAGAACCTTGAACATATGGGCACAGGGGAGAATTTCCTGAACAGAACTCCAATAGCTTATACTCTAAGATCAAGAATAGACAAATGGGACCTCATTAAATTACAAAGTTTTTGCAAGGCAAAAGACACCGTCAAAAAGACAAAGCGGCAACCAACTAACTGGGAAATGATCTTTACCAACCTTACATCCGACAGAGGGCTAATATCCAAGATATACAAAGAACTCAAGAAGTTAAACTCCAGAGAGGCAAGTAACCCTATTAAAAAATGGGGTACAGAGCTCCACAAAGAGTTCTCACCTGAAGAATATCTAATGGCTGAGAAGCACCTAAAGAGATGTTCATCATCCTTAGTCATTAGGGAAATGCAAATCAAAACAACCCTGAGATTCCATCTCACACCAGTCAGGATGGCTAAGATCAAAAACACAGGAGACAGCAGTTGTTGGCGAGGATGTGGAGAAAGAGGAACACTCCTCCACTGCTGGTGGAATTGCAGGCTGGTACAACCACTCTGGAAAGCAGTCTGGCGGCTCCTCAGAAAACTGGGCATGACACTTCCGGAGGATCCGGCTATACCACTCCTGGGCATATACCCAGAGACTTTACCTGCATGCAATAAGGACACATGCTCCACTATATTCATAGCAGCCTTATTTATAATAGCCAGAAGCTGGAAAGAACCCAGATGTCCCTCAACGGAGGAATGGATTCAGAAGATGTGGTATATTTACACAATGGAATACTACTCTGCAATTAAAAACAATGAATTCACGAAATTCCTAGGCAAATGGTCAGAACTTGAAAATATCATCCTTAGTGAGGTAACCCAATCACAAAAGATCACACATGGTATGAAGTCACTGATAAGGGGATATTGACCCAGAATCTCAGAATACCCTAGACACAATCAGCATATCAATAGATTTCTAAAAAGATGGAAGGAGAGACCCCTGGTCCTGGAAAGACTGGATGTAGGGGAACGCCAGGACAGAGTAATGAGAGGGGGTTGAACGGAGAAAAGAGGGAGGGAAGGGGGCTTATGGGACTTTCGGGGAGGGAGGAAACGGGAAAGGGGAAGTGATTTGGAATGTAAATTAAAAAAATAAAATAAAATTAAATTAAAAAAAAAAAACAAAAAAAAAAGTTAAAGGCCTAGATATTATTCAAGAAGCACTAACCAGGGTCAACGTGAGTATACTTATTACTATAGTGCATACAACAGAGAGAGTTTCCTATCACTTTGTATGCTACAATGTCCTTTCTTATTACATCAGTCCAGCAAAATATCTAGAAGAAAATAAGATACAAAAAATCACATTGCCCTTACCTAAGTTTCCCTCGATAACCAAGAGCCTGCTCTCCTCCCTAGTAGTCAAGATTTATTGAGAAGTAGCATCACCATGCTATTCTTTGTGTTATAATATTACCTCTCTACTTAGTCATGTGTGCAGCTGCACACATGTAAAAAATCCCTGTTATCCCTGTTCTGAAGACAAAATGCCTTGCTTGTGATGTGCTTATGTGTTGCTCAACTGGAAAGCAAGGTCCAAACTCACTATGCTTACTCTCAATATTGAATTTACTCCCTCATTTCACTCCAAAGCCCAATGGGGCCACATAGATGGTATAAGTCATATGGTGGAACACTGGCTCCTCTCCATAAGGCTATGGAAGTAAATAAGGGTACAGACATGATTTTAAGCTACAGTGTATAATCTTTTTGATGAAAGCTTTATTATTGACATCAATTGGTGTATAAACAGAAGCACATAATTAATGGACCCAACTTGATGAGCTAGTCACATATATCCACTTATGAGATAAACATAAGCCAATTAAGATGCATATGTCACTTCTTAAGGGTTTGTTTTCTGTCTTTCTCTTTTTTATTTCTCTTTTTGTATGTTTTAACTCTATTTTGTCATCATTTTTCTTCATTGAAAATTAATTTCTTTTCATACAATAGATTCTGATCACCCTTTCGCCTTCCAGATTTACCCCACCTCCCTACCCCATCCACTCCATTCTCTCTCTCTCTCTCTCTCTCACACACACACACACACACACACACACACACACACACACACACTCCTTGTACGCCCTCTCTCTCTCTCTCTCTCTCTCTCTCTCTCTCTCTCTCTCTCTCTCTCTCTCTCTCACACACACACACACACACACACACACACACACACACACACACACTTTGCCATAGTCCTCATCTTAAGGGAGGGCAAAAGAGGAAGCACTGGCACCCTTGACTAAACCCAGGATGTCCACTACTGATTTCCTTAAAGTTCCTCTTGTTTCCTTGTTCACGTTCACAATTACTGTGTTTGCAGCATTTTTGCAAGTGTGCATACATGTATTTCTCTTTAAGATAAGTACAAATGTTGATGGAATGTTGCCTTTATCTGTAAAGACTTGCCAGCTGGTGCCTGGGTGCTTAGAATGTCTATTACTCCTGAATCGAGTGCTGAAAACTTCGTAATGAAACCCAAAAATCACAGAAGCATAAACACAGCTGCTTATGCACATAAAGTAAGTGGTTTACAAGGGGAAGCATAATCAGGCGAATCGAGTGTTTAGTCAATTACATTAAGAGCAGACAAATAGAAATCATATGTACTTGACAGGAGGCCATTTTCAGGAGCTTTATATTTGCATGCTGCAAGTGAAAGGAGACATGTGAAAAGAAGAGTCATCCATTATTCATTATGAATAAAATACAAAAGAATCTCTTTAAGATATCAAAAAATATTATCTTTAAAACATGAGGGTTGGGATTTTAGTAACTCATTTTATTTTTTTAAATTGGTTCAGAGTTGCTTTTTCTAGAAGTAGCTTGTATATGACTATAACCAAAGAAATTATATGTATTTTAAACATGCAAGAAATTGTTTCAGAAAACCATGGCTATGTGTGGATTTACAAAGCTTCAAGAAATATGGTCACAGTACACAGAGTGTGACAGTTGACAATGAAGCTCACTTGTTGGGTCACTTTCAGGTCAAGCAGTGAATTTTATGGGAATCACATAGAAGACCAGAAGTCCAAAAGTCAGACTAAAAAGCTCAAAAGACCTTGTGCTGAATCACTGATAAATTGATAGAGTCCCAGAGAACCTGGAAAGACTGCCTGTTCTGAGACTAACGGATCCTGTTCCTGAGACTGTGACCCAAGCACTGGACCATTCCCATGTCATCCACCGAAGCAGCACAGTATGAAGCCATTGTCTCCTTCACTTTTACTGACTGACATCTGTTTAAAAGTTTGGAGTGGACTGTCTTCAGGTTCTAGGAATATTGCCCTGGTTCTGAATCAGTGGAAAAGGGAGAAAAGGTTGTTGCAAATGAAATTTCACTAATATAAAATCAACTGCAGCAGGGATAAGTCAATCAATTGATATAAATATGAACTGAAAAGTTTCAAAATCATTTTTGATACTATTTCTCAATTACAACAGTTATGGGTCTGGAAGCCTTTAGTGGATCTGATTTAATAAATATAAGATGGGTGTTGTATAATAAGTCATAATCTGGTAACAGCTAGTAAGAGTCAGTTGGATCAGAAGTGGTGCTATAAGGACTAGCTGTCCAGGGCACAGGTCGTTCTGGTAACCCAATCTCAAAGAGTCTAAGAATCACACTTTTGACAAGTCTTTCAGAGACCCCTGGCATTATAGGACTTACCCTTTTTAATTGTTATCTTATTTACTTATATTTTTTGTGATACCAGGAACTGAATCTAGGTTCTCATGAATATGCTGGGACATGTACCTCATACTGGCCTATATTACTAACCCTTTTATCATTTTCAGATAGGTACCCACTAATTTGTCCAGCTGGCCTTGAGCTTGTGATTCTCCTGCTTCAGTCTCTGGAGTAACTTGGATGACAGACTTGTGCCAGTTCCAGGCCTGACCTGAATTAAGTCCCTGTCCAATTAATCACAGAGAGAACAGGTAAGAGTTCTAAAGAATTGAAGAATTTGATGTTCTGTCCTCTCAAATAGTTTTATCACTCCCTTCCAAATGGTATCATGTCCACACATGTCTAAGCAGAACTCCTCTCTCTGCCCTAACCTGCATCATTTGCCAAATGCTCCCCAGAATGGTCACAGCTGCCAATTTAATGAGTCAGAATTAATGAGCCTTTAATTCCTCAAAATCATCTCCCTAAATTCTACCCATTCCTCTACACTTCCACAGCATGTCTTTGGATCTACTTTCCACAGAGATAATGTTCTCTTGGCACTATAGGTACTCTGTCCCTACTGTATGTGACTCCCCATGTTATCATTCTACTAAACCAAAATCAGCCTTGTGTGGTACAGATGAGATGAGAATAGCAGCAATCCCCAAGTGAAGAAGGCTCTGTGTCTTGGTAGATACTGCCTAGAATGCAGACAAAGACATGGGCTGTGAAAGAGATCATATCTTATTATGTCTCCTGCCACCAAAGGAAGTCTCTCCTTCTAGCTGGCTACTAAGGGTGGGTTCTGAGTCTGTTTATAAATTCTGGCAGTTGCTGCATATTCTCACCATATTGAGAGAGGAATGAGAAGAATCTTCATTTCATGTCAAAGATTAGCCAGTTTGAATCCTGAAGCAAGTGTTCTCACATTCTTGGTTTCTGTTTTCTTGCGTAATGATAAGACCAAGAGTCTCTTCCTAGAGTTGATGTAATTAAGGGGGAATTATGTTTAATATTTTGATCTCATTTCTAAAGAAGTAATAAAAAGAGTAATATCTGAAAGTTGTTGGGTAACCCACTAATATTACATGTGAAATAATACTATATCTTGATCAAAGTAAGTTTTTCTATTTAATAAATTTTTAGAGGGTTTCTCATGATATAATCTAGACTGTCCTTAAACACTTAATCCTGCTGCCTCAGACTCCCAAGTTCTGATATTATAGGCTAAAATAAGTTTTCTATCAATGCTATATACTATTATACTTAGGTAGAAGTGGGATTATAGATGTGCAAAATACACTGAAATGATGAAAACGATGTACCTATGAAATGAGAAAAGTATTTAATGCCATGTAACAAATCATCCCAAAGTTGAGTAGCTAAAATATGCCATGTTTAGTGTCAGACATAGAGTCTGGAAATAAGTGATTTAGGCTTGTGCTTTACTAGAATATTGGACATTTGCCAAAGCCTAAGAGTGGGAGCATTCAGAGTATTTAATTAGAGCATCTTGCCAAACAGAAACCACAGATCCCCTCTCTCTCCTGTGATAGTGTAAGCATAGGGCTTGGGTAGGAGAAAGTTCCTACTACCCAGTGTGCCATTCCTCTCATGGGACAGGTACCAGTCGAGGACCTAATATATCCCTTCTATGTTGAAGGATGACAGAACTAAAGGTTATTTAACCTTCAGGAACTGAATAAATGTAGAAAGGAATAGGAATAGAAAACTTTAGTCAAGTTTCAATGTTTAGTAAAATTTCTCCAGTTTCCTCAAAGAGACCTTGGCCCACCATACTTAAGAGAGACCTTACATGAAGAGTACTGTAGCTATAAATATAAGTATGCATAAATCCAGGCTGGCTGGGGCCTAAGCCCTTCACTGAAGCACCCCTAAGAGAAGGCAATGTACTGGCAGCAGTGTACTTCATCTGTTGTGGGAAGAACAGTGTTCCCTTGAGAGGTTTGGGTGGGAACGTCTCAGAAATCACAGCCGACCCAGAAAACGATATCTAGATTTTTGTACAGGAAAACTTAACTCTTCAAAACCACAAATATGGTCTTCTGCATGATGGGTTGGAGGTAGAAAAGAGTGGTTAAAGCTATATTATCTCTGGCTAGCAAAAGTCTAGAAGGTGAATGGAAGGTCAGGCCAAAATGACCAGCTTGAATAGACACATACACATAGGGTCAGGTAAACAAAGGGGGTAAAAAGAATGAGCCAAGGACCAGTAGGATGCCAAAGCCAGCCAGAATCTTGGAACTAGATGTCTTTGTCAAAGTGATCTGTTTCTAGGTGAGGAACTTAGTACTCCCCAGGCCCACACTTCTTTCTCATTTGTTTCTAATTTGTTCTGGGGAGTAAACCTGGGTCTCTACGCTTGGAAGGAAAGCATCTTTATCTGATGGCCCAGCTCACTGGCTCAGTCAGTAAAGTACTTGCAATACAAACATGGCAATCCAAGTTCAGACTTTCAGCATCCATGTAAATACTCGGGCAAAACAGCACATGCCTATAAATCCAGCACTGGGGAGGCAGAGACACTAGATACCTAAAGGTTGTTGGCTCTCTATCAAAATTAATGAATTCATCTCCAAAAGTAAAGTTTATAGTAATAGAGGAAGACCCTTAACATTAACTTCTGGCACATATACACAAACACACACACACACACACACACACACACCTAAACCCTTATAACACACACACACACACACACACACACATACAAACTTCTGAATATCCTTGAGGTCTTAAAATTTTCCAAGAACATAGATGAATAATTATGCACCAGTTGATTGCCTTCTGATACCATATGTGTATCATGTGTGGATTCCATTTAATAAGGGGAAAGGTTTTACAGCTAACAGAGTAGAGATCCACTGTGAATCTAATATTCTGAAGAGTCCTCATGTGAACTACCATATAGATCCAGAACAATAAATCCTGTATAAAATAATGTATTTGAAATAATTCACTGGGGGATTTTAATGTGTCTAGGTTCATTGCACAACCACTGATGTGATTTCCTGTCACTATATTCACATTTCCTAAAATTTCCAGTTGGTGTAATCATAGCATGTATTCTTATTTGGCCTGGTTTCTTCTCAATATAGTTATCATGAGATTTAACTACTCTATTGTGTAGGTCAATACTTTTTCTGAATGTTGTTCTACTGACTTAAAACACTTCTGAATCTTAGTGGTGGGTCTACTGAAGTAGAGAAGCTTACAGAAATTCTGCAAGCCAGTGAACAATGAAATAGTAGAAATATCCTCTGTGAGTTTTGCAAGATCTGTCTTCCTTAGAGAAGCAGATTCAACATTCAGAAGCCTAGACAGTCCTCTAGTTCAGGTTGTTTTCTTGGACTTGGGAGAACATTCTCTAGAACTAGTACTGCGAGTCTGTCAGTGTTGGCTGTGTTTCAGTGAAGCTGAGACCTGCCAAACACAGTGTACATACTCATAGGTGTTCAATTGATGTATGTATTGGAAGATTTTTACCTTATTTTACCATATAAGTTAGACTTCTTCACTTTAATAAATCAGAAACATTAGATCTGTCCTCTCCAGTGAAGCTTACAGGCCCCGCAATATTATCATAGGACTCCAGAAGTTTAGTAACCCTACCCTTTTCTGAAGGCTATAATGTGTGTGCATATATATATATCATATATTTATATAGATAGATAATATATATATGATATGTATATGTCTGTGTGTGTGCATGTGTACGAATGTGTGTGTGTGTGTGTGTGTGTGTGTGCGCGCGCGCACGTGCACACACATGTTTCAAGGGGAACATAATTTAAAATGACTTACAGATACCTATAGCAAGTTGCTCAGTATCATGCCCATAATTCCTTGGATTACTTGTAAAATGTTCTTTCAGGGACTGGATAATCGTATCGGTGATTAAGAGCACTTGTTGCTCTTGCAGAAGGCATGATTGATTCGCAACACCCACATGATGGCTCACAACAGTCTATAATTGCAGTCTCGGGGAATTCAGTGTCCTCTTCTGAACTCTTGAGCTGTCAGGCATGCATGTGGTACACATACATACACAAAGGCAAAATACTCATACACATAAAGTAATGAATAAATCTCAACAGTAAAATAAAACATCCAGGCACAAGAAGATAATGAAATGGGAGGCGAGAGAAGAATTGAGGACTTATAATCCTTCTCACAGATAAGGAACCCTCTGTGTGCACAGCTGTTTCCTTAACTATGTTATTTTAGAGTGTAGCTAGCAACAGAGTGAGCGATAATGGATCAGGTAAATTATTTCCAGACTGGGAGTGTTGGAATCCAAAGTCATTTGCAATCTCACCTCTTGCAAATATCCCCTTTCAACTCAAACTGCAATGGATTCCAAAGCCTGCTATCACACAGGCAATATGAAAGAGGTAGCTGCCTGGGGAATGTGGTAACAGAAAGGAAATTTGCTTTTCTTAAGAGCATCTTTGATGTTGCTGGAAAAGCAATTGTGTGCTTACGATACTTTTTTTGAGTGGGGGCTCTTCTGGAATCTCAGAAACTGATTTATACCTAGAAATCATGCTTGATAGCCAATATAACATATTTTTTAAAATGGCTGTAATTCCAGTATAGCTGTGATGCCTAGGCTGGTGATAATCTCTGATGCAGATTAAACAGAAACTGCAGTGTGAGTAGCAGTGACTCCAAGAGCAGCCAGAGAAAATGTGCTTTGCCATGTGTTAGAACCCAGTCTGAATCCTTTCAAATGTTAGTTCCATTAGTTCTCACAGCAATCTTCAGTGACAGTCATCAGGCCTCTCATTTACTGAATTATTTGTATTTCATTCGGCTGATAATGCTGTGCATGGATGAACAGGTTTTATTTAAGTCCTGTGGTGAGCATATTAGTAGTGTTTGGGGAATAAAATAAAGCCAACTCATCAATGGATATGACTTCAGTAATGACAACATGTGCATATATTCAATGAGCTTTATTAATTAGAGTAGGAGAAGGTCATGTGCTGGCAAGAGAGTCTTAGAATGTCTCTGTAAGGTTTTTTCATTGTGATTTGAAAAGAAGTCATGTAATTTGGGAATGATAATCCCTAATTACTATAGACATACAAAGCATAGTTTTATGATATTTATTTTAAAATTATTTTTAAATGTATTTAAGAATAAAATGGGAAGATTCATGGTGTCTCCATCATGATTACCATTTGTCTTGGTCACTTGGCAAGTTTACACTCTTGTTTGCACTTAATTTCATCTTCTCCTAGAAAAGGAAATCAAGTCATGGGTGAAATAAACTACATTTGGAATTAATTTTTACTCAAGTATGGTGATTTGGTTTCATGACCATGCTTCCTAGCTTTGGCTTGCAACCCTCATACTATGAAATGATCTCTTTATTAAGTCTCCATTTATTACAGACAAATTATGTATAAACTGCATTTTCAAAATTTATAAGACCTATAATTAGTAAGTATGCTTGTGACACTCACATCCATGTAAAAAGAATAAGATAAAGTTAATGAGATCAGTGATTTCTCTTTTCACAAGAAATGAATTTGGTAACAGGTGGATTTTTGCCCAAGAGACAATTTTTTCTTCCTGCCCTGGGAACATTAAGAAGGATGAGAAGCAGGTGTGGGAAGAAGGAACTACTGAAATGTGACCTTTTCAGCCTACAATCCTTGACACATTATATTGACACTTTCATGTATGTGTGTGTATGTGTGTGTGTGTGTATGATTTCTACTGATTGTTAATTATGTAATGATCCTTTCCATGTCCGTCTCCACCACTAAAGCAAAAACTATATCCACCTTTTCACCACAGGGAAATCCACATTAGTAGATATTCAGTGAATATATGTCACATTTGTTGAATATTTTAGAAGGCTATAATCCAGTAATAAGAAATTAAAATTCATCTAGCAAACAATTACAATAAAAGGGGAAATAGTCATGAGATAATTAGACAAAATCATTTAAGTAAAACTTTTATTGTCCAGATGACAATAATGAGTTAATGAAACTATGGCAAAAGGAGATGAATACTGAAAATAAATAAAAATAATGAAAAGATATTACAGCCTCTCTAGTCTGCAAAGAGTGGTGATGAAAATGTCATTGAGGATGAGAAATGGCCTTTGTCTGTGTAACAGGAATCAGGAACCCACACAAAAATTGCAAGTGGGACTTCTAGGGACCTGTCCAGCAGAAGTCTTTGAATTTATAGTTTCATTGCATTCAGAAAATCAGGGCTAAATGGAGTTATATAGAAAGTAGCATGAAATGCCAATGGGCAATGCTGCAGTCTGCTTTTGTTTCTCTAATGAAATACCTAAAGTACAATGACCTGATTAAGAAAAGAGGTTTATTTGATCCACACATGTAAGGGCTAGAAATCCACACTGCATGGTGTAGGCTTCAATGACAATGCCCCACGGTAGATAACAAAATAAGTAGCCAATGTGAGAAGCTCCAAGCAAGAAGCAGGAAAAGACAGGTTCACAATACCTGCTGTTGATGCCCCCTCCCAATAGACTCCCGGATGCTTAGCCTCTTAATAGTGCCTACAACCACATCTAAGACTGAATCTCCATCGTGGGAGCCTTTGGAGGGCAAACGGCTCTCAAAGTACAGTATCATCTGGTAGGTAAAGGAAAATCCGAATCTTCATGCAGGAGTCTTACAGCAGCCTCAACATCAGGCTTACAATGCATACATCTTTGGTAAACTGAGCTTCCTTGTGACTGAGAGAGGCCCACTATAGACAGAATGTGAATGTCTGCTTCACACACTTCCTGTTAATATCCTATTTCAAGAGAATGCTAGTCCCAAAATGACTTGATGGTGCTGGAATAATTTCATAATGGGAATATTATGCCTCAAGGTTTAAAATATTCTCAATTATTATTTTAAAAATCACCTGAAATTTGTATTTTTCAATCTCCAGTCTCCTACTAGTTCCAGACACTGATTTATGGCTTCCTTCCCAGCCCTTTCCCACCTTTAACATCTGGGGTTTTTTTGTTTTTTTCTAATTCATTGTTTTTAATTGCTGAGTACTATTCCATTGTGTAAATATACATGGAAAATATCTCTGATAAATTGAAGAAATATATAGAAAAACACATTAATATTGACTATTTCATGGAAAAATTATACAGATAAAATGGTAGGCATAAAAATATTCCTAAGTTGATTGAAAGTGGAATTATAAACATTTTCTGATAAAATTGAAAATCTACAAGGAAATATTTCTGATAAAACTCAAGAAATATATGTAAAAACACATTAAAACTGACTATTTCATGAAAAATTATACAGATAAGATGGTAGACATAAAAATATTCGTAAATTGATTGAAAGTAGAAGTAAACACATTTTCTGATAAAATTGAAGATTTACATGGAAAATATCTCTGATAAGATTGAAGAAATTTATACAAATAAATTGGTAATAATTAAATTATTCCTAAGTTGATTGAAAGTAGAATTATAACCATTTTCTGATAAAATTGATGATTTACATGGAAAACATTTCTGATAAAATTGAAAAAAAATATATGGAAAAACATTAAAATTGAAGATTATCATGGAAAATTATACAGATAAAATGGTAGGCATAAAAATATTTCTAAGTTGATTGAAAGTGAAATTATAAACATTTTCTGATAAAATTGAAGATTTACCTGGAAAATATCTCTGATAAAATTGAAGAAATATATAAAAAATATGTTTAGATTGACTATTTCATGGAAAAATTATACAGATAAAATGGTAGGCATAAAAGTATTCCTATGTTTTTTGAAATTGGAATTATAAACACTTTCTGATAAAATTGAAGATCTACAAGGAAAATATTCCTGAAAAAAAATCAAGAAATATATAGAGAAACATGATAAAACTGACTATTACATGGAAAATTATACAGATAAAATGGAAGGTATAAAAATGTTCCTACGTTGATTGAAAGTAAAATTATAGACATTGTCTGATAAAACTGAAGATCCACGTGGAAAATACTTCTGACAAAGTTGAAGAAAAATACAGAAAAACGATAAAATTGAAGATTATCATGGACAATTATACCGACAAAATGGTCGGCACAAAAACATTCCTAAATTGATTGAAAGTGGAACTACAAACACCCCCCACCCCTGACGAAACCAAAGAGCTATATGAAAAACACCTCCGACAAAATCGAAGAAATACACAGAACAAATGTTAAAATTAAAGATTATCATGGAAAATAATACAGTCAAAATGGTAGACATAAAAAGCATTACTGAATTGAAAGAGGAGTCACAAACATTTTCTGATAAAATCGAAGATCCACACGAAAAACATCTCTGTTAGACTATGTGTTTTGTTGGGGAATTGAGTCTATTGACATTATAAGATATTAAGGAATAGTGATTTTTGCTTCCTGTTATTTTTGATGTTCTTTTTATGTTTGTGTGGTTGCTTTCTTTTGGGTTTGTTGGAATAAGATTACTTTCTTGCTTTTTCTAGAGTGTAGTTTCCCTCCTCATGTTGGTGTTTTCCATCTATTATCCTTTGTACGGCTGGATTTGTGGAAAGATATTGGGTAAATTTGGTTTTATCATGGAATATCTTGGCTTTTCCATCTATGGTAATTGAGAGTTTTGCTGGGTATAGTAGTTTGGGCTGGCATTTGTGTTCTCTTAGGGCCTGTATGAGATCTGCCCAGGATCTTCTGGCTTTCATCATCTCAGGTGAGAAGTCTAGTGTAATTCTGATAGGCCTGCCTTTATAGGTTACTTGACCTTTTTCTCTTACTGCTTTTAATATTCTTTCTTTGCTTAGTACATTTGGTGTTTTGATTCTTATGTGCCGGGAGGACTGGTCCAGTCTGTTTGGAGTTCTCTAGGCTTCTTGTATGTTCATGGACATCTCTTTCTTGAGGTTAGGGAAGTTTTCTTCTATAATTTTGTTGAAGATATTTCCTGGCCCTTTAAGTTGGAAGTTTTCACTCTCTTCCAAACCTATAATCCTTAGATTTGGTCTTCTCATTGTGTCATGGATTTCCTGGATGTTTTGACTCAGGAGCTTTTTGCATTTTGCATTTTCTTTAACTGTTGAATCAATGTTTTCTATGGTATCTTCAGCCCCTGAGGTTCTTTCTTCTATCTCTTGTATTCTGTTGTTGATGCTTGCATCTATGACTCCTGAATTCTTTCCAAGATTTTCTATCTCCAGAGATGTCTCACTTTGTGATTTCTTTATTGTTTCTACTTCCATTTTTAGATCCTGGATGGTTTTGTTCAGTTCCTTCACTTGCTTGTTTGTGTTCTCCTATAATTCTTTCAGGGATTTTTGTGTTTCCTCTTTAAGGGCCTTTACCATTTGACCCATGTTCTCCTGTATTTCTTTAAAGGAGTTATTTATGTCCTTCTTGATGTCCTCTAATAGCATCGTGAGAAGAGACTTTAAATCCAACTCTTGCTTTTCTGGTGTGTTGGGGTATCCAGGACTTGTTGTGGTGGGAGAACTGGGCTCTGATATTGCCAAGTAGCCTTGGTTTCTGTTGGTAGGGTTCTTGTGCTTGCCTTTTGCCATCTGGTTATATCTGGTGTTACTTAGTCTTGTTGTCTCTGACTGGAGCTTGCCCCTCCTATGGGCCTGTAAAACTGTGTCTGTACTCCTGGGAGACCAACTCTCTTCTGGCAGGGTCTGTGCACAGAAGGCTGTGGAGCTACCTGGTTCCCTGCTGCAAATGGCGGCCAGAAGGGAAGACCCCTGTCCCAGCTGCTCCACTGAGTCTATGCCCAGTGTGCTCCTATCTGTACCCCTCCAGAGAGAAGGTGGAGATCTCACCTCTGCACTCAGAAGTGATATCCATGCTGGGAGATCATTCTCTCCTGGCGGGCTAAGCACAGAAGGCTGTGGAACTGCCTGGGTCCCTGCTGTAAATGGCGGCTCTAACGTCTGGTATCTTATTACTGTAAAAGAAAATGACATGTAAACTTTTTCTTTAGTCATTATTAAGAATAAATACTTTCATGTTTTAAAAGTTAACCCTCAGTTACTCTAGAAAACAGTATTGTGGTTTCTTAAGCTGAACCTGGAACTATTCATGGGACACAGCATCTCACTCTTGGACATAAATCCAAGAGAACTGAACCTTGTTCTCATGCATCTAACCCTAGTGTCTACCGTGTCTATCTTCACAATAGAAAAATACTGGAAAGAACCCTAGTGTTTTCTAGTGAGTGCAGAATTTACCCACAGTAAAATGAAGTGAATTACTAGGACATGTAAAGTTTGGAAGAATGTCTAGAGGACCCTGTTCAGGATTATAACATTTTGCAATTAGAAATTACAGGAACAACAGTTGCTGGATTGCAGAAGTGACAGACAGTAAAGAGAGGCGCAGAGTACAAAAGAGAAACTCAGACAGCCTGTGGTAAGGATATTCTGTAACATTGTCTATTTACTAAATGATAAGACATTTGGATTCTCCCAGAGGGGTGTGTGTGTGTGTGTGTGTGTGTGTGTGTGTGTGTTTATGTGTGTGTGTGTGTGTGTTGTCTTCCTATTGTGAATAATGCTACTACAAAAATTGAGTTCAAGTCTTTACATTGACTTTTGTTTTTATTTTATTTGGTAGATGCCTTGGAGAAAAAAACTTGCTAATTCATGGTAAATTAATATAATTTATTCATGGTATGCTAATGCTTAACTTTATAATAATTACTAAAGTGTATTCCAAGGTTCCAAAGCATTCAGAGAATAAGCTTGGGATTGTCTGTCATTTTTATTACACTTATTTTATTTTTATTTTTACTGAAAATAATTTTCATACAATATATCCTGAGGTTCCCCTCCCTCATTTCCTCCTCAGAGATCCTCCCCACCTGACCTGCCATTTAAATCTACACTCTCTCTTTCTCCTTAGTAAAGAAGCAGGCATCTAAAAAGATATAATAAAATAAGACAATAAGTAAATGTATTATTTATTTCATTAACTCGGGTCATCAGACTTGACTATAAGTGCCCCCACCTGCTGAGCTAATTCACTGTCCTACCCATTATTTTTATAGCCATTTTAATACAAGAATTGGTATCTCACTAATGACTTTTCTCTAATTTCGTTACTTAGTTTTCCTCAAATTTGGTTTTAAAAAATGTTTATTGACTTTCCCTCACAAATGCTTGGCAAGAACTCTACCACTGACATGCTTCCCTAGCCTTCAGTATTGTTGTAGCTTATTTTTCATTAATACCGAACATCTTTTTATCAGTCAATCAGTCATTCAAATTATTTTGTTTCTCCTAAAAGTGTAACCCACACATAAAAATGTAAAATTGTTCTCACTAATACGGCACTATCTTTGTTACGTTTCTATTGCTGTGAAGAGATGCCATGTAGTAGAGAGGACACTGAGTCTGTAGATGACTTTAGGAAGAATTGTCACTTAAGGAGCACTGAGTCTCCCAGTGTACAAAGATGTTGCACCTCCCCTCTTGCCAGATGCTCACTGATTTCTTCTTGTAAAGTTCTGGGGGAGAGGTCTGTTCCTCTTTTGTTAGAAATTGATTTTCTCAGAAATTTATTCCTGAAAAGTTTATGATTCTCAATGCTTAAGAGGCATCTAATTTCCTAAAAGAGGGAAATTGACATTGTAGTTTCTTTTCAGATTGCTCATTTCTAGAATATAGAAATACAATTAGTTTTATGTATGCATATTGTTTTTAAATGTTGTAAACATTTAAGGGTTATTAGTTTTAGAAACTTTTTTTATAGAGTCACTAGGAATTTTCCAACTAATACCAAATTATCTGCAGATAAAACAGTTTTGTATCTTCTCCTCTAGTCTGCACATTAATTTCTCTTCTTGCCTTGCAGTGCTGTCTAAACTCTAGTACAATGTTCAATGGAAGTAATGAGAATGGCCATCCAGAAAGCACTCACTCTTTTACCAACATCACAGCAGTGATGGACTATGTATGTTGGCGTAAGGCCTACACTCAAGGCAGAACTCTTGGTGATACATGGCAAAACTAAAGAGCCTTCAAAAACTATAACCACAATTCCCCCTCTCTACTCTGGGCCCATGAATAAATAAGTCCCCACAGTCAAGAAATGTTCACCAGACAACAGCTGCTATTCTCAATCGTCTCCACAGCATTGTGTTCCAGCTCTTCAACCCAGTAGGATGAATCAATAAATAAAATGATGTCATCATAACAGTATCAGGGACTTCCCATCCTCTGAATATTTCAAAGCTTGCCTCTGCTGTAGAGGTTTAGGAGTGACCCAGCCACTGAGCTAGTTAAGGCATATTAAAAATAATGCTACAAGTTTGTGTCTTTCATTCAGGGACTCCAGAGCGTTGGGGCAGATGGAATCACACTGCCCCAGCTGGAAAGTAAACAGTGAATTAACTATTTACCACTAATACCAGATGGCATTCCAAACAGGGGCAAGAATTCCCTTTTAAAAATTAATTCAGAGATTCCCGAATGGAATACACACATTCCATGATGTAAGGTTAGGAATTGGGGAGAACTGGCTTCTTAGCAGGCTAGATTTTGCTGCAGTTTGGGACTAGTGCAACATTTGGGCTCAGAGGCATTGGAAGTCCCTGCTGTGCAAAGAGACAGGCTAATTTAAAGGCAGAGGCAGATGGTGGAAGCTGTCTGACTCTCACAACCAGATAAAGAATAGAGATGAATGAAATTTAATTTAATTGCTTTTAAGGATAGAAAGGGGTATAATGATCATTATTTAACTATTTTTATGAATAAAATAAAGAATTCTGGGCTTTTGATATCAAACGTAGGAATCAAAGGCATGAAGATAAAATAGAATGAATGAAAAAAATGCATTAAAGGAAAATTGAAACGGTCTTGCCAGGGCAATATTCAGGATCTTTGAATGTAGTCTACACAGGATTTCTAGGATTGCTTCGCCTGGTATGACAAATTTAGAGTCTGAAAATAGGCTTATACAATAAGTAGAAGAAAATTTAATTGAAGTTAAATACATAGATGAATAAATAGACTTTCCATCAAATGGTATGTCAGGAGATAAGAAGGACCTTATCTCAGACACACAGTAGAAATTAAGGCCTTGATCTCATATAGGTCAGAGAAGGAGGTGGTGAAGTAGCACTGTCTCAATGACTAATAACAATTGTTAGGATTGCTTTAAATTGTTTTAATTATCAAAATAAAGATAATTATAAGTTTGGCAGTATTAATGATATTAAAAATTCTCTGGGAGAGAGGTTAAGTTAATAAATTAAATCAATCTATATCTTTAATGATTTTGGGTTACTCGACCAAAGTCATGCTATTCTGGGAGAGAGGCTCTGCATTTATAGTACCAGGAAACGAGAAGAGGCTCTAGACCCCTTACAGAATGACATGGATCAGATATGCCAGGGAAAGACTCCTCTGAAGATCTTGGCTACAGAAAAGAAATATTTGAGAAAATCAAACGGAACAGGTAACGTGATCTGTTGATTGCTTGACATGGGAACAGCCCTATAACTGGCTTAGACATGAAAATGTCTCTAGCTAAAACTTCAGCTAAAATTAGACAACACTTTATGTTGGTTGCGGAATCCTTAAGATTCATCATGCCATCCTTCACATGGCATGAATGAAGACTTATTACAATTGGTTATTGATAAAATTAACTCATACAAGGATAGCTGTTTTTCACTTGCTCAAATGAGGAGCAAAATTTCATCCTTAACTTCTCTGCGTACCTTGCACAATCCATGCAAATATCTTCATAGTGCTGAAATTTTAGTTATGAGATTCATATATTATAGAATGTACATCTGGCACGATTCATCCTCAGGGCTACTGATATGAACTTTGGTTCCAGCCCCCTACCTCCTGAAGCTGTTTCCAGAGAATTGCTTCCAAAAATAGCTTCAGGAATAGTTGGTGACTCCAGAGGACATCGCTTCATCCAACCATTCCAACAGATCCTGTCAAAATTTCAATCAAACCCTGAACCTTCTAAGCACACAGACTGGATAACAGATGCTAAAGCTAGCCTTCTTAAATCTAAACAATTTTTATAATTTTCCTATTCTTTATCACCCGTTGAAGAAATTTTTGTTGCCCCTATTCAGCAGGAAGAATCTGTGGAGAGTCATCATCCTGGTCCTTTGGGTTTGGGTGTCTGGTTATGGTTATTTTATAAATTATAGATAGGTTTTCATACTAAAGGATAATTTAGAAATGGTCATAATTTTGAACATGGAAGAAGTAGATGGGATGAATTACTAAATTTATCTTTAAACAAACATAATCTTACATTGATAGAAATCTTTATAATTGACGCAAAATCAATGCTATAATTCCTGTAACATGCCTGCCAGTCATTGACACAGAGAAGTGACTTGGCTCAAGGACATGCTGAACACATACGCTGTTCTATTCTGTATATTCTGAGTATTCTGTATGAGGTTTTCAAATCTTAAAAAAAAAAATCCGCAAAGCTTTATGTAGTGCCTATCAAATCAAAGATCAATATGAACTCTTATGTCAAGAATATCTGGAGTCAGAGCACTGGACAGCCCTTCCTTCGCCTATGTATGAGCTCACTGTGGTGTTTTTGGCTGACACTGAAGAATGCTACTAATAAGACAAAAGCTTATGATTATAATACTAATGCTCTGTTATCTCAATGTTCCAAAATTCCCCTGTTCGTCACCCATCCTCACCACCACTTACCTTATTGAGGACCAATCAGTTTAAATGTTACCTAATAATACTTTGCCTAGTAAGACAACTGCTCCCCTCATTGCCCTTTAAACTTCTGAACCTGGTTTTTTTCTTCTTTAAAAAGCCTACCCTGAGAGCAGACTAACACTGCAATTAGTATTCCAAGTTCTGTTTTTTGGTCCTAGACATCCAGTATTATTGTGTGAGTTCAATAAACTATTCTTGCTTAGCAGAGATTAGTATACATATATATAGTTAGTGTGGCAATTCCCAGACCCCAAAAGTGACTAGGAGGCAGGCTGAGGAAGTATATCTCTATTTCTAGCTTGAGATATTTAGTTGTGATCCAACAACAGATTATTTTTGTTTGTCTGAATTTATTGAGATAATCTGTTGGATTTTTCTGCACTCATCCTGTAAATACAGTAGAATACACTGATTTCCACTGATTAACCAAGTTGCACTGCTTGAGTGAATCTCATGTGATCAATATCATGATAATTCCCTTTATTTGTTTATATTTCTAGTATATGATTCAGTATTTTTTTGTAAATATGTTGATAAAATCATACCATGAGCCTCTTATTTTTTTATTTATTTATTTTAATTTTTTCAATGCAAAGAGCAAGAGGAATTCTATTTAATCCAGCATGCTGGAGTCGCCCTACACATGGGGAGAGAACGACAGTGAGCCTTTATACAGTCCTCAGGGCAGCCGCCGTTAGGCACACCATGATTGGCAGAACAGTGTGAATTTTAAGCTAATTGGTCTTTAGGGAATGAGGTACGTGGCCAAAGGTTACAGAATATGTCACCGCCCGAAGGTTGGTTCCCCCCACCACCACCACTACCCACATGGTCTGAGGAATGTTAATTAGCCTCTCCCTTCCAGGAGGGGCAAGTGTTCTATGACCTTTCCAAAATTCCTGAGCTGACCTCTTCATTCCTCCCTTTTCTTTGTGCATGCTTCAATCCTGAAGCCATTGCTGGTATTCTGATAGCTCATACTCCTGGTCTTCCATTTCTAGTTCCTTGTATCGCTGCTTTAAGATCATTAGCTGTACTGTACCTACGAGTTTCTTAACAATAGTGACCAAGTAGTTCAAATATAGGGGCCAAAGGTCAACAATATCAGGAGAACAATTAAGGGTCCTAATAGGGTGGATATGCAGGTGGTTAAACAAGGGGAGGAGTTAAACCAAGACTTGAACCAGGCCTGACTCTGCTCTCTCTCTTTTTTACTTGGCTAGTCCTTTCCTCTCCTTGGCCATCCACTCTTTAACAACCCTGGAATGGTCTATATAAAAGCAATACCACTCAGTTAAGGCAGCACATAGCCCTCCTATTCTACAGTACTACTTCTGATAATGAAATCAGTGATATTTGAAGGTGACTGATGGAAGTTTCTCTTCTCTCTACATCTAAATCAATGGCTGCCCTCAGACTGTCATAATTTTCCCTTTGTAAGACCATAATGGAAGTTCTGGTGGCTGCCCCAACCATCCCCAACCCCAACAGAAATGTCAGCCTCTTAGAATGACTGATGAATTTTCCCTGCTCATTACTTATTTCTTCCTTTTAAATTTTATTTTAATTTATTTTAATTTTTGAGTGTGGGTGTTTTGCCCGCATATATACCTGGATGTCATGTGTGTGCCTGGCACTGGTGGGAATCAAAGATAATGTGAACTCTCTGATACTGGAGCTACAGATGGTTATGAACTTCTGTGTGGGTGCTGGGAATCAAATCAGGATCTTCTCCAAAATCAACTCTGAATCATCTCTCTAATCTCTCCTTATTTCATCTTAGTTTGTATTTCATTTGATCTTCACCTAGTTCTCTACATGTAAAATTTGGAATATTGATTTGAGCTGGGTTATGGTGGAACACACCTTTTATCCCAGTAGTTGGGAAGCAGAAACAGGATGATCTCTTGAGTTCAAGGCCAGACTGGTCTAAAAAGTGAGTTCTAGGGCAACCATGGTTACACTAAGAAACCCTGACTCAAAAAAACAGGGGCAAAATAAAGACTATTTTTAAAAAAAGAATATTGATTTAAGACGTTTTTTTCTACTTTTAAAATATTATCTGATAAAGCCACACCCTCTTCATTACCTGAGGCATTTTTGTGTTCTATATTATGGAATGTCTTTTTATCATTCAGGTCAGGAACTTTTTAATGTACTATTTAATTTTTCTTAGGTGTGCATGATATTCTGAAGCATTAATTTACTCTCCACATTTTGAAATACATTCACAGTTATTCCGGCTATTGATATGAATTTCAATTTCATTGTAGTTGGAGAGCATTCCTTCAGAGCTTCAGGCTTCAGACTTTCCATGTGCCCTATCCTAAAGAATATTCCATGTGTGTTTGGAATTAATATGTGCTTATTCACTGGAAGGGCTGTGGGGGAAGTATGCATATTAACTAGCTGTCATATAATACACAAGTTGAGATAAAGGAAAATTCAGTTTTTTACCACGTTCTTTGATTTTATGCCTTTTTGTTCTAGCAACTAATGAAAATGAGAAACAAAAGTCTAGTTATAAAACTGTGTTACTTTAATAATGTTTCGATATTTTATTATGGTGTCTTGGTGTCTCTGGTGATATTAATTTCCATTTTTGTCTTATATTAATGTATCCATTCCAGCTATGTTAATTCCTTTAGATTTTTAGCTAGTTGTGCCTCGGAATGTATATCACATATATTTTTATCCAATTTAAGATCTCTGCTTTTTTATTGTTGTATGATCGCATTTGATAGTTATTGATCTCTTTAAACATACATTTGCCCTTTTCTGTCCATCTTCCAAATGTCTCATGCATTTCATATCTGTTCCTCCTAACAACCCTCTTTTGTGTTAGAATTTTGTGATAGGTATTGTTTCAATACCTGTCAATTTTATAATGTCATTGTTGTTTGTGTTCACATAATGCACTGGGAGAGGCACATGCCACACACTTTTGTGCAGATGTCAGAAGACAACTGTGGAGTCCATTCTCTCTTTCTCCTTTATGTGGAGTCCAGGGATCAAATCAGGTCACCAGCTTTAATATGGCAAAAACCTTTACCTGCTGTGCATCTTGTGGTCTCTTGAAATGCTTTTGCTTGAGCTGGTTTTATATACATGGCCCAGGCTGGCTGGAACTCAGGGCAAACCTGCTGCCTCAGTTTATCATGTGATGAATTTCAGGAATTGGACAAACCCAATCCTTTCTGTCAAACTGATAAGCTTATTTTTAAGTTATTTTCTTAGAGTTATTCTGTAGATTACTATATTTTTAATAGGAATGTATAAGTTTTCACCCTCCACAAGAGGTTAATGCACAGGAGGTGACTTCGGCAAGATAGAAATGGTTCTTCTGTCGAGGACCTTTTCTTTCTTCTTTGGTATCATTGTCACATGTATACCTCCCAGCTGACACTAAGTCTCCTAGCAAAACTCCATCATAGCAACTGCTTTGGACAACTGTGTGCATGTCACTTAAGGCAATTCAAACAACAAATACATTTTATTTAGACATTTTCAAATAATTACATACTTGCTACATTATTTCATTTTATGGATTCATTATCATTCTGTATTATTATCTGTTAATCAAAAGAATTTCTTTAGTATTTCTTGTAAAACAGATCTAAGTTAGTTCAGATTTTTTCGAGATATACCAATCTTAGTTGACAGGTTTTTTTTTTCCTTCCAGTACTTTGAATACCATAGTCTACTCTCTGCTTTTAAGGTAATCCTGAACAGATCTGATTTATGCCTTCTTAAAATCAAATTTCAGGTATTTTCTGCCTCATGATCCCAGCCATTGTATTTTCCTGTATTTGGTTCTCTTGGCTTGTCATTTCTAACTAACCCTAGACACCCCTGGGTCTTGGTAATTGCATTCTCTTTTTATTATAGGACTGATATCTGTAAGAAAAGGTCACCTTTATTTTACTTGTTCACAAAAGCACTGATTACTGCTTTGCTCCCAGAGAGCCAACAGTTAAGTCTAATTTGAAAATAGAATCACTGGCTCCCAAAGTAACCATTGTTCTCTTTATAGAACTAGCTGACATCTCACCATCCTTCTAAACCCCTCTTAACCTTTCTAATAGCAAATTATCAGAAACAGATACTTCCTGTTGAGATTTTTTTTAAGCTGTGAGCACCACCATCTTCATCTTATTTAATCAAGATAACATTGAGAAAGTAGACCTGGGATCTGGGGTTTTTCTAACTGAAACATGAATCATGCAGTGATGAGTCTAACCGTTCATCTTTACCATTAAAAAAAGCAAATTACAAGCTTTATAATGAACAAATTTTATCCTCCCCTCCGAAAAAGATAAAATTATATTTTCCATTCTTGTTGCTAAAAGAAACTTCAAATCTAACAAAAAAATTGTGATGGGAAAATGTTCAGTAGGTCAGAAAGATTTTGATTGATTGACTTTGGTGTGTAGGGAACATAATAAGAGACTTGGTCTATGTGCATTGTCTCCAGTAAGAACCTGTCAGGATACAGCTGTTATACACTAGGTACTTAACAGAGAAAATATAATGGAAGGAGTTGTTAACTAGGTGACTGAAAAGGCAAAAATGGAACATGAAATAGAACCACGAAAACCAGCTGCCACCCTTGGGCAGGGGAACAATGGAAAGAGGTTGGCCATGGTAAAACTTAGAAGCTTGGAGAAGACACCCCACAGAGCTGACACACCCATCTCTGCAGAGTGATCTCCAGACAGCTGGTTCTGGCTTCTCTGAGAAGGCACAGACATTATCTGCCCATGATGTGGTGGGAGGAAATTGCCATCTCAGAAGCAGAAGGCAAGGCTTATATGCTCCCAGGAATTGGAAGCAGACAGGAGGCTTCACATAGTTCCTCTCTCTTCCCCACACCTTGTCTTTACCCTCTAGTCCCCACCCTGTACTGCTACCATCCTCCCACCACAATTGATAGGGCATCATAGTAAACCAGCTGGTAAACCGTAATTGTGGTTTGTGAAGCACCAGCTCCTGCATCATATAGCTGATTGGAGAAGACACTGGGTGCTGAGATACAAAACTTAGTAACTGGAACATTCATTAATTCCAAATAAAAGTCTACCCTCATGGACCCAGTCTTTTGGCTTCCCATACACATGCTGCCACCTGAGTATTCCAAAATGATGACAAAATGAAGAAATCAAATATCACAGTGACTTGTAGTTTCCTATCATTGTAATCAAGACTAAATCAAAGTTGACAATTGCTTTCCATTATTTCAGAAGGTAAGGGCACTTGGGGATGAAAAGAAAGATGAAAAAGATTACATTTAAACTTTTGTGGTGTGTATAAGTATGCAGTGCTTATTTTGGGGGTCCAGGAATTGCCTCACAAACCACACAAACACCGATCTCCAGCAGACAAGGAAAACTTATTGAGCATATGCCTCAAGACTAGACAACCAGGGTCAAGGTCCAGATTCAGAAACTGAACCATAACATTGAATTAAGATTTTACGGTGTTTCTAAGCCCAAAAATCCAAAAATATCTGTAACAAGTTATTTCGCCAATCAGGATTTAGTGATGGGGGATTTCCTTGGGAACATGTCTTTGCTTCCATTGGTTGGAGTATTGAACTATGGTAGGGGACTTGCCTTGTCTAATATTCATACTCTAATTTGTCTATCAGGATGGAACTTGTCTAACATTTATATCTTACTTTGCCAACCAAGATATCAGTTACCCATGTACATGTCTCTTTCTAACAAGTAGGATGTCAATTTCGAGGGAGGTCTTAGGAACATCAACTTTACTGGACTATAACTCCAAGTGAAAGCCTTATTCAAAATAGCTTCTTATATTGATGCAAGTGTCTCTTTTATATTGGTATTCATCCCTGAGGCAGCATATACCACAAAACCTTGTACACAAGTGTGAGAAGTGCTGTTGGGTGGTTAGTTCACGTCCAAGCTTAGTGTGAGTAACTATACAAAACAGTTTTACCATTGGTTTCCATGGCACAGAATATAACAGAATATGTAAACAATCTTGGCATTAGAAAGTTTCCTAGTAACAGCAGAAACATATGAAAAAGTTTTCTTAGAATGGCAAGCTAGGCAAGTAACAGTTACCTAGGCCTTAACATTTTACCTAGGCCTTAACATTCCCCCATCTAAGTGAGACTGAGGCATATGCACTTGGACCTTCCTTCTTGTTTAGCTTCTTTGGGTCTGTGGACAGTAGCATGGGTATCCTGTATTTTATGGCTACTATCTACTTTAAGTGAATACTTAGAATGCATAACATTTTGGCACTGTGATACTTCACTCAGGATAATATTCTCAAGATCCATCTATTTGCCTTGCAAAATTCATGATGACTTTATTTTAAGTAGCTGAATAGTATTCCATTGTGCAGATTACCACATTTTCTTTATCCATTCTTCAGCTGAGGGACATCTAGGTCATTTCCAGTTTCAGGCTATTACAAATAAAGTTTCTATGAATACAGTTAAGCAAGTGTCTTTGTGGGATGGTTCAGCTTCTTTTGGGTATATGCCCATGAGTTGTATAGATGAGTCTCAAGGTAGAACTATTCCCAGTTTTCGGAGAACACACCAAATTGAATTCCAAAGTGGTTGTACAAGTTTGCACTCCCACCAGCAATGAAGGAGTGTTCAATTTGCTCCCATCCTTGCCAGTATATACACTCTCTTAAGTTTATGATCTTAGACAATGTGATGGGTATAAGATGGAATCTCAGAGTTGTATTGATTTACATTGCCCTGTGAACATTTCTATAAGTGCGTCTCAGCCATTCATGATTTCTCTGTTGAGAATTCTCTGTTTAGATAAGTACACCATTTATTAATTGACTTATTTGGGTTGTTGGTGTATAACTTCTTGAGTTTTTTTTATAAATTTTGGATATTAGTTCTCTGTCAGATGTAGTGCTGGTGAAGATCCTTTCTCAATCTGTAGGCTACTGTTTTGTCCTACTGACAGTGTCCTTTACCTTACAGACCCTTTTCAGTTTCATGAGGTACCATTTATCTTAGAGCTTGAGCCATTGGTGTTCTGTTCTGGAAATTATCTCCTATACCAATGTTTTCAAGGATATTTCCCATTTTCTCTTCTATGAGATTTAGTTTGTCTGGTTTTATGTTAAAGATTTTGATCTAGTTGGACTTGCAGGGTAATAAACATGTATCTAATTGCATTCTTCTACATGCAGACATCCAGTGAGCTGCACCATTCATTGAAGATACCCGCCCATTTCCATTGTATGATTTTGGCATCTTTATTAAAAATCAAGTGTCCATAGTAGATGTGTGGGTTATTTCTGGGTCTTTAATTTGGTTAGGGTTAGGGTTAGGGTTAGGGTTAGGGTTAGGGTTAGGGTTAGGGTTCATTGATTCTTTCTATTGATTGATGTCTGCCTTGATTTTGATTATTTCCTGCTTTCTACTCCTCTTGGTGTGCTTGCTTTTTTTCTAGAGCTTTCAGGTATACTTTGAAATTACTGGTATGAGAACTTTCTAATTTGTTTATGGAGGCATTTAGTGCTATGAACTTTCCTCTTAGCACTAATTCATTCTGTCTCATAAGTTTGGGTGTGTTGTGCCCTCAATTTCACTGAATTCTTTCTTTTTTCCCCAACCCAGAGACCATTGAGGAGAGAGTTGTTCAACTTCTATGAATGTATAGGCTTTCTGGTATTTCTGCTGTTGATGTCTAATTTTAATGCATGGTGGTCTGATAAGATACTAGGCATTATTTCAATTTTCTTGTATCTGTTGAGGCTTGCTTTGTGACTGACTATGTGGTCAATTTTGGAAAAGGCTCTATGAGGTGCTGAGAAGAAGGTATAATTTTTTTGTGTTTGGGTAAAATATTCTGTAGATGTCTGTTAGGTCCATTTATTTAACAATGTCTGTTACTTTCCTTATTTCTATGTTTAATTTTTGTCTGGAAGACCTCTCAATTGGTGAAAATTAAGAGTATTGAAGTCTCACACTATTAACATTTGGAGTTTGATGTGTGATTTAAGCTTTAGCAATATTTCTTTTACAAATGTGTGTGCCCATGTGTTTGTGGCATAGATGTTCAGAATTGAGATATTATCTTGGTGATTTTTTCCTTTGATGAATATGAAGTATCTTTCCCTGTCTCTTTTGACTAATTTTGGTTGAAAGCCTATTTTGTTAGATATTAAAATGCCTACTCCAAATTGCTGTTTGTGTCTGTTCACTTGCAAAACTTTGTTCCAGACTCTGAGGTAATGTCTGTCTTTATTGCTGAGATGTGTTTCTTGTGTGCAGCAAAATGATTCATCCTGTTTTCATGTCCATTCTGTTAGCCTGAGTTTTTTATTGAGGAGTTGAGTCCATTGGTATTGACAAATATTAGTGAACAGTGACTGTTAATTCCTGTTGTTTTGATATTGGTGGTGATGATGGTAGTGTGTATATGTCTCTGTGTGTGTGTGTGCTTCCCTTGCTTTTGCTGGTACAGAATTACTTATTTCCTGTATTTTCTTAGACATAGTTATCCTCCCTGGGTTGCAGTTATATCATTTTCTGTAGGGTTAAATGTGTGGTTAGATATTGTTTGAATTTGTATTTGTCTTCAAATATATTGTGTTCTCCATCTATGGTGAGTGAGAGTTTTGCTGGGTATAGTAGTCTAGGGTGGTGTGGTAGTTTGAATATGCTTGGCCCAGGGAGTAGCAATGTTAGAAGACATAGCTTTGTTGGAGTAGGCATGGCTTTGTTGGAGAAAGTGTGTCACTCTGGGTGTGGGTTTTGAGACCCATGTTGCTTCCAGTTTCCATCTGTGCCCTAGAACTGACCCTGTGCCAGAGCTCTCCATATCCAAATCCCACTGAGAAAGAGCTGGTCTCCCTGGAGTGCTGACACAGCTGAAAGCACAGGTAAAACTACCACTTCTACTCTGAGGGACTTGTCCGGAGCCCTCAAGACACAGGAACCAAGTAGCAGCCTGGAACATACTTCCGGTTCCCTCCGTGCCCAGAGCTGACCCTTTGCCACAGCTCTATGTACCCAAATTTTGCCCAAAGACAACTGGTCTCCCAGGAATGCTGACACACAGGCTTAAAGGAGGGAAAAGTCACAGTCAGAGACAGCAAGACCAGCAAAAAACCACAGATAACCAGATGGTGAGAGGCAAGTGTAGGAACATATGGAACAGAAACCAAGGCTAACAGGCATCATGAGAACTCAATTTTCCTACCACAAGACCTGGATACCCCAGCACGCTGGAAAAACACGACTCTGATTTAAAATCATATCTCATGATGATGACAAAGGACTTTAAGAAGGACAGAAATAACCCCCTTAAAGAAATACAGGAAAGCACAGGTAAATATGTAAAAACCCTTAAAAAAGAAACACAAAAATTCTTGCCAACCAAATCTAAGAACACATTGAAATGATCATTCACCACGATCAAGTTGACTTCATCCCATGGATGTAGGGATGGTTCAATATATGGAAATCCATCAACGCAATACACTACATAAACAAACTCAAAGGAAAAAACCACATGGTCATTTCATTGGATGCTGAGAAAGCATTTGACAGAATCCATTATTTCTTCATGATAAAAGTCTTGGAAAGATCAGAATTTCCATACCTAGACATAGTAAAAGCAATATATAGCAAATCAATAACCAGCATCAAACTAAATGGAGAGAACCTTGAAGCCATCCCACTAAAATCAGGGATCAGACAAGACTGTCCACTCTCTCCCTATCTATTCAATATAGTACTTGAAGTTCTAGATAGAGCAATTAGACAACAAAAGGAGGTCAAATAGATAAAAATGGAAAGGAAGAAGTCAAAATATCACTATTTGCAGATGATATGATCGTAAACTTAAGTGACCCCCAAAATTCCACCAGAGAACTACTAAACCTGATTTAAAAAAAAAAACTTCAGCAAAGTCGCTGTATATAAAATTAACTCAAACAAATCAGTAGCCTTCCTATACCCAAATGATAAAAAGGCTGAGAAAGAAATTAGGGAAACAACACCCTTCACAATAGTAACAAATATATTACATACGGTGTGACTCTAACCAAGAAAGGGAAAGGTCTGTATGACAAGGACTTCAAGTCACTGAAGAAAGAAATCAAAGATCTCTGAAAAAACGACAGGAGATCCCATGCTCCTGGATTGTCAGTATTAATATAGAAAAAATAGACATCTTGCCAAGAGCAATCTACAAATTCAATGCAATCCCCATCGAAATTCTTCATGGAGTTAGAAAGAGCAATTTGCAAATTCATTTGGAATAACAAAAATCCCAGAATAGCAAAAACTATTCTCAACAATAAAAGAACTTTGGATGGATCTAAAAAATATTCTGAGTGAGGTAACTCATTCACAAAAGAAAACACATGGTATTTACTCACTGATAAGTAGATATTAGGCAAAGAGCATGGAATACCCACAATACAACTCACAGATCACATGAAGCTCAAGAGGAAGGAAGACCAAAGAGTGAATGCTTCAGTCCTACTTAGAAGGGGGAACAATATAATCAAGGGAAGTAGAGGGTGGGAGGGACTTGGGAGGAAGAGAGTCAGGGGAGGGGAAAAAGAGGGGGAAGATTCATGTATGGGAGGAGATGGAGGAGCTATACAGAGGAACAGGAAACTGAACAGAAGTGTGTAGCAATGGGGGATGGGAAACTGGGTGTAGCAACCAGAAAGTCCAAGATGCCAGGAAAGCAAGAGCCCTCCCAGGACCCCATGGGGATAACATTAGCTGAAATACCCCTCAAAGGAGAGAGAGAACCTGTTGAGACCATATTCAGAGGTTGGCATGGCCCCACACTTGGTTAAAATTTTAACCTGGAATTGTTCCTGTCCAAAGGAAATACAGGGACAAAGAGTGGAACAAAGACTGAAGGAAAGGCAATCCAGAGACTACCCCACCTGGGGATCCATCTCACATGCAGACACCAGATCCAGACACTATTGCTGATGCCAAGAAGTGCTTGCTGACAGGAGCCTGATATAGTTATCTGCTGAGAGGCTCTGCCAGATCCTGACCAGTACAAATGAGGATGCTCACAGCCAAACATTGGTCTAAGCACAGGGACCCCAATGGAGGAGTTAGGAGAACACCTGAAGGAGCTGAAGGGGCTTTATCTGGCATCAATGGAAGGGGAGGCCCTTGGGCTTGTGAAAGGTTTAATGCCCCAGTGTACAGGGATGCTAGGGCAGTGAGGCAAGAGTGGGAGGGTGTGGGGGGAAATCCCTCATAGAAGCAGGGTAAGGGGGTATAAGATAAGGGGGTTTCCAGAGGGGAAACCAACCGGGAATAACATTTGAAATGTAAACAAATAAAATATCCAATTAAAAAAAAAGACCCTTGTCTTAGTTGCCTAGAAGCTGTCTTCTCCTAGCTACCTTCAGAACAAGAGATGGAGCTCTCAGCTCCTCCTGCCCCACATCTGTCTGGACACTGCCATGCTCCCACCTTGATGATATTGGACTGAACCTCTGAACCTGTGAGCCAGACTCAATTTAGTGTTATTCTTATAAGAGTAGCCTTGGTCATGGTGCTGGTTCACAGCAGTCAAAGACCAACACAGTTGGCATCTATGGTTTTTTTTTTAGAGGCTGAAAGGTATCTCTCCTGGCCCTTTTACCATTTAAAGTATCTATTGAGAAGCTGGGTGTAATTCTGATAGGCCAGCTTTTGTATGTTACCTTGCCTTTTTCCCTCACCAGTTTTAATACTCTTTCTTTCTTCTGTCGATTTTGTGTTTAGATTATTATGTGGTGGGAGGATTTTCTTTTCTGGTTCAGTTGAATTGGTGTTTAGAGCTATCTCCTTCTTTACGATGGGAAAGTTTTCTTCTATGATTTTGTTGAAAATATTTTCTGGGCCTTGAAGCTGGAACTCTTCACCTTCCTAGTATTTTTAGGTTAGGTATTTTCATGGTATTCCAGATTTTCTGGATGTTTTATTCCAGGAATTTTTTTAGATTAACATTTTCTCTGACTGATCAATTTCTTCTATTGTATTTTCTATACCTGAGGTTCTGTCTTTTATCTCCTGTATTCTGTTGGTTATGCTTACATCTGCTGTTCTTGCATCTGTTCTTGCATCTATATCTTCTACTCCCGAAGTTCTCTCTTCTATCTCCTTAATTCTTTCAGTGATGTTTGTATCTGTCCCTGTTCTCTTCCCTAGGTTTTCCATCTCCAGGATTCCCTCAGTTTGTGTTTTCTTTATTGCTTCTATTTCCACTTTCAGGTCTTGTATAGGTTTACTCCCTTCACCTATTTAATTGCATTTTCCTGTGTATCTTTAAGGTATTTATTTTTTTCCTCTTTAAAGACCTCTGTCTGTTTTATTGTATTTTTTTCTGTATTTCTTTAAGGAATTTATTCATTTCCTCTTCAAAGGCCTCTATCATATTTACAAGAATGGATTTAAGATCATTTTCTTGTGCTTTGGTTGTGTCAGGATAGTCAGGGCTTGCTGTAGTAGGGTAGCTATGCTCTGAAGATCTCATATTGCCCTGGCTTTTGTTGATTGTGTTCTTTCAAGGGCCTTTAGCCATCTGGACGGCTTTGGTTATTCATGTTTTAATAGGTATTGGGAGGGAGATTAACCCCAGTGGTCCTGATGTGACAGACCTCTAATGGGAATCCTAGGATTGTGTGGTTCTGGATCAGCAAGTCTGTATGGTTTACAATCCACATGTCTGTATGATTCAGGATTCCTAGGTCTGATAAAGGTGGGTAAAGAGGTGGTGGGAGAATGGAAATCTGCCAGGGATAGCAGGAAACTTGGAATGCCATAGAATGCTCACCAAGCAGGGAAAATGGATGGGGGACGGAAGCTAACCTGTATGGTTCTGGCTTCACAAATCAGATTAAGGTGGACAGAGAAGTGAGGGTTATAATGGAGGTCCAGTAGGGACAGCATACTGTTCAGGGCAACTTGGGGTGCCTGAGAGGACTGGACTCTTTATTTTTATTTTGATTATTTCAAATAAGTTACAGATACATGGAATTCCAATCATAAATAAACAAAATTTATCTATGCCAATGAATAAAACAGTCCCTCAACTGTCTAACCTGAAAGAGCATTAAATTTAAATGGTGGACACTTTAGGTTAGAAGCAGAAGACAGTAAAAGAGAGACAGAGCAGACAGGAATATAAATTCTCCAGTCTCGATTGTGTTGCTTATCAGCTGAGGATCACCAGCCCCATGGCAGTGTCTTTCTGGATGAAAAGCTCCTTGGGAAGTAGAGTAAAAGACAAAGCAATATGTGTTTAAGCTAAAAATAGTAACTAAGACCATGCGTGTGTATATGTGCTTGTGTGTGTATGTCTGTATGTGTGTATTTGTGTGTGTTATCTTTTATATGTATATTTGTGATCTTTCCTATGACTAGAGAAGGCATAGATCATAGTGGGAAAGCTGCTTCTGCTAGTCTACTAAATGAACATGATGTGCCTGTCCAATTGCCTGAGAAATAATTGTATTTATGACCATAGAATAGTTGTTCTATGAAATGTGGTCAGGGAAGTTTCACTCTACAGTGGTCAGTGGAGACTACAGAGATACACAGCTTACCAAACTGGTAAGAATAAACGGCTGGGGGTCACCAAACCATAAGGAGCATCTGTATCACCTGCCTACTAAGCTCAGGGAACATCAGATAAGAAGTAGAATAATTGAAATTCTGAAGTCAGGGCATAGCATGGCTATTACCCTCTTGAGCTCGCAGCAGGTGTAATTATGTACACAAGATAGGAACCATGTTAGGGAACTGGGGAGAAGCCTGTGGGGCTTCAGTCTTCCCTGTCAGTTTGGATGCAGTTAATGGTTGCTTGGGGGGAGATATTTTTCTCCTTGGTATAGCCACTGGTGAGGCCTTCATGGTCCTGTGTTCAACTCTCACCTGTGCTTCTGTACACAACCTTAACGAAACTAATTGAGCCATAAGGTAAAAAAGACATTTAGAAATAGAAAGGGAGCTGGTTGGGAAGAAGGGCATTAGCAGGAGCACAAAAGGACAGGAGAGGTTAATAGATATGAATATAATTAAAGTATGCCTATAAGAATGCCATAATGAAACCCACTGATACAAGAAATATACAATAACAAGGAACAGTTAAAAACACAATGATCTTTTGTATTTAAATATATTTAAGATTGTTTACTTTGTGATGTCATAAACTAGCTTTAAACGATAAGTAAAGTACCAGTAATAACAACCAGAAAAAGAATTATTTGTATCTGAGAATTTCAATGACACATGAAGGCAAATTGCTCAGTGTGAGTCAGATGATAATAGGCACAGTGACAACAGCAACAAAAGGGGCTTGGTCGGGGCTGAGTCAAGGCCAGTGGATATGGATCAGAGGGCATGAGACTTCTTTCAAGATAGGCAAGACAGAGAGTGACTCTACCAGGAATAAAGAACTGGGACACTTTTTCTTTTGGGAAAATAAAAACCTGACATAAGTTCTTATTTCTTATTTTCCTAAAATGCAGTTAAAAGGTTAATGCCACCAGGTCATCCACCCAGGCCTTTTTATCTTTTCTGCTACAATATGTAATCCTATTTCTATCATATGCTATTGATAAGGAAAAGCAGTTTATAACCATTTTCCACACTATCTGGATATCATCACCTATAAATCTTTTATATTAACTTATCTGTGCTAGAAAATGTCCGAGAACAGGCTATCAACAGAACAGTTACTTAGAACTGTACTCTTACCTTTTTAAGACAATGTTTTCATGTAAGAAATCTATGAAGGAGATAAGAAATAATATTAAGCCCTTATTTCTTAAATTAACATTTGTGGTGACCCTGTATTCATTTGATAGAATTCTTTCTCTCTGTGTATGTGTGTGTGTGTGTGTGTGTGTGTGTGTGTGTGAGAGAGAGAGAGAGAGAGAGAGAGAGAGAGAGAGAGAGAGCTTCCTATAACAGTAAAAAATAACAGAGATGATCCCCCCTAAGAAGAGGAAAGGTTTATTTTGGGCCTATAGATTTGAAGATTTCAACCTGTACTAGCAAGTCTTATAATTTGACACAAGCTAGTCTTCTTAGAGGAGGCAGCCTCAGTTGAGAAAATGTTTCCATAAGATCTAGCTGTAGGTAAGCTTATATGTGTGGAATGTTCTTAATCTGTGATAGACAGGGAGGACCCAACCATTGTGGGTGGTATCACTTTAGGGTGGTGGTTCTTGGTTATATAAGAGAGCAGGCTAAACAAGCCATGAGGAGTCAGCCAGTAAACAGCACTCCTCTATGGCCTCTGCATCAGCTCCTCCCTTCAGTTTCCTGGCTTGTTTCAGTTCCTGTGCTGCCTTCCTTCAGTAATAAAAGTGATATGGTGGTATAAGCCAAATCAACCTTTTCCTCCCCAAGTTGCTTTGGTCATGGGATTCTAACATTGCTATAGTAACTCTAACTAAGACACAGCCCATGATTATAAGGATACGAGAACCCATTGCTTTTGACTCTGGTGGGAAAGGGAGATTGCATGTCTCGTTGGGAACATATAGCAGAGCAGAACATTCTATCTCACATCTGGAGAGGGAAAAGCTGAAAGAAGACACAAGGTCTCCATAATCCCTTGGAAACCATACTCCCAGTGACTAAAGACTATAGGCTCCACTTCCTCAAGGTTCTACCACCTCCCATGACAAAAAAAGGGACCAAGTATTTAACACATGCACCTTTGTGGATTATATAAATTTCAAACCACAGCACCATGTCATGTGTTAAGTTAAATGGATATGATGAAATCCATTATAACCTACAAACCTGCTATGAGAATTATATGAGACAGAACAGAACGTAGAACAATATTTAAATGTCAGGGGCAGAAAGTCTGCAGGTACAGAGCCTTTTAAGAGAACTAACTGAAAGTTCAGTAACACAATAGTTTTAGCTAGAGTTTCTACTGCTTTCATAAAACACTATGGCAAAAGCAATTTGGGAAGGAATGCATTTTATTTGTCTTGCCCTTCCACATAACAGTCAGGGCAAGAACTCAAGGCAGGAACTTGGAGTCATGAACTGAAGCAGAAACGCTGGAGGCAAGCGGATTTCTGACTCTACATGCCTTGTTCACTCTATCTTCTTATACATCTCAGGACTAACTGCCAAGGGATAACCCAATCACACCAATCATTGATCAAGGAAATGTACAACAGACTTGCCTGGCCTGAGTACAATCTGATGGGGGAGGCATTTCTCAACTGAGGTTCCCCTTTGCAAGACTGCAAGATATCTCTAGCCTTGAGTCAAGTTGGAAAAAAAAAACTATATAGGACATCAACTAATGACTAACTGCATAATAAAGCTAAATCTTCCTGCACACACTAAGATGCCTCCAGGTATTCTTGAATGAATGAAGAAAAGCATATTGAATGAAAGAAAGCACATTACTCAATGAAAGTGCAGACACTCAATAAAAACTGAGTTGAAGAGAGATATCGTAGCACAGGGTCAGATTAGGATTTTGACTCATTGCTAGAACGCACAGGTTGAACGTCTTCCCCATATTTCCTCATTTTGCCCCTCTGTCTCATTTCTCACCCATAAAGTAGAGATGATGATGATGATGATTAATAATAATAATAATAATAATAAAAACACTCTTTTCATATGCTTGTTAAAAATATTGAGTTAACATGCTGAATGTGTAGTGGCAGCATAATTATGGCTGGCAGGTACGTGCTCATCATCCCAGCACTAAGGACTGTGAACTTGGAGGATCGTTACATTAATCACAAAAATAAAATGGAAAAAAGTGGGATTTAAAAAAAAAAACCTACTCTATGTACTGAGTTCAAAACCAACCTGAGTTACATAGAAAGACTGTATCTCAAAAACTAAAGTAACATGAAAGCCTGACATATCAACCTATGCTATTTTTAACATAGTCCTGGAAACAACAAAGTAGCTTTAATATTTGACTCCACTGATAATGAGCAGATTTATAAAATGTTGTTTAAAACCCTTACTTTTGGACTGGTGAGATGGATAGTTTAGCAGTTAAAGAACCTGCTCCCAAGCCTGAAGACCCAAATTCCATCTCCAAGACCTATATGATGGAAGGAGAGCAAATTGTCCTCTGGCCATCACATGTGTGTCATGATACCAGTGCACCTACACACATACACATACATACACACACACACACACACACACACACACACACACACACACACACAAATATATTAAATGTGTTTTACGTTATTTTCTTTACATGGTATTTTTTTTAACTTGTTTCCTTCATGTTGTCTGTGACTGAGCTACCACTAAAGACAATTGACATATCTGCAGTTTGTGCTACTACCTGAAGCCATCCATGTTGATGCCGTAGGGCTGTGCTGGATTCTTGTGGGTCAAAATGGAGTCCACATCCAGCCCAGGACTTGAGCCACTGGGCAAGGCAGATGTGGCAAATTTGACTGTGCATCCCACACTGCTGTGGGGCGGGCATCAGGCTGTGAGAAGCCACAGGACTACACTCCAGGGGTGGGGAAGCACAGTCTGAGATCCCTGGGGAACTGGCAGAAGCCAGCTCATGGGTCCCTGGGCATGAGGAGGCCAGGGACTACTGGTTCTCAGTCTTTCCAAATAATAAAATATTAAGTTGGAAATAAAATTGCTTCCTACTAGACAGAATTAATTATTCTCAACTATTCTATAAAACTTAATGGGTTATTTAATGTGCTACTGAATTGCCATTTCTAGAGCCACCTTTGAAAACCAATGTATTTTGCTCATTTTAATCTACTTTGCTTTGACAGGCAGAAGTTTCTAAATGTGGGACTTGCTCTTGGTAATAAATAATCTGTGATTCAGATAGTGGATGTGTGTATTGGTAGGAGCCCGAGCAGGAAGATATCATGGAACGACAATAAAAGAAAGCAATGTTAACTTGCTTTTTCAAAAAAAAAAAATTACTTCACAGTATGTCGGCAGTTTTCGGTCACTTCAAATAGAGCGGCAATTATGGCTGCTGCATTTGACATTTAATAATTAGTAATTTGCATCACAAACAACATGGGCCCATCAGCTTTCTGTTTCTCCTCTGTGAATTGTTCTTTGAGATGCTTTACATAGATGATGCAGTAAGCATCATGATGTAACTAGTTCATGTTATTAAGCTTAATTTAAAATGTATATGAAGAGTTCTGGGGATCATAAATGATAAGTGCAAGCCTTAAAAATCAACTGCTGATGGAATCGATGCATAAAGTTAATGAGCTTATTGATGTTTTCCGGTGACTTTTCATTTCTTATATGGGATTGTCCACTAGAAGCAGGATTCAGAAACACTTCACTGTTGATTTATCTTTTCTTGAAATAATTTTTCTTTCTTCAACACATTCTTTTTTAATGGTCCTCAGAGAAACTATGGTCACATCAGCTTTAAATTGTATGTTAAAGTACAGCTAAGCTAGAAACTATTTTTACTAGAAACTATCAGAACCTGAGTATCAATTAATTTATCTGAAGGGAATTTAAATGAACACATCTGAATATACATGGCCAAAGGAAAACAACAAACATTCTCCCTTTTTATAGGTCAGGCTCCAAAGTCTTCATTTTGTGGTAAATTGATAATACAACTCTCCCTCCCAAAAGAGCATAAAAATAGATTGAATACTTTTAAAAAGCAATATAGTTGGAAGATAACTCTGTGAGGAATCATAGCCAATACTAGCTTTCTTCCCAGTAATTCATTAAAAGAGAATTGATTAGCAGGTTTGATATTCTTTAAAATAAATTAGATTTTATTTTGCATAAATTTCAGCTGGAAAGGAAATTGGAAATTAAAAATGTCTCCTAATATAATTACATTGTCGCCTATTATAAATCATTTTGGAAATAAAATCTCTACTTCTTACTCAAGAAATGAATGCCTGCTTTAAGCAGAAGCTGGAATACATGCACATTGTGGAACACGAGGGAGAGAATAGGATGCACACCCCGGCCATGAGCACCTAACATGAAGATGAGGGGCTCTATACGGGATATAGGTTAAGTTTAGTATATTCATTTTGAAGATGTATTTTTATAACTTGAAAAATCTCAAATTTTTTGCATTTAAAATAAGGTAAGTTTGTGGCAAAATGTTTGTCCATCTGTTTCTTCTGGATAATTAAGAACGTAGGATATATTTGGGCATGACTAAACTGAATGGTAATAAATGCATAATTGTTTCAGTGGGATGTGTTATGCTTTGTTGTAACTTAAATCTTACTTTTCTCTTTTCTTTTCTTTTCTTTCTTTTTTTTTTTTCATTTACTGCCAGAGCAATGTTAAGTAAACCTCATCCCTAAAAGGAGGCCTCAAAATCTATCAAGAAAGTTCACTGTGAGTCCTTAAGGACAGGAAGGATGCAGAATGCCTTTCCAGGCACTTAGTAACCAACATGCCTACAAAGTAGCCAACTTTAAACTACTAGTTAGGAAAACTTATTGAAAAGGAAACCATAAGGCAAAGCAAACTAGACTGCCCCATTCCCACCAGCCTCACTATATTAGTCTCAAAAGTATTCAGTCAGTGAGTGTGGGTTTGTATATGATTTACTGCTAAGCTTTCTGCATACCCCACCTCTTCTGCTGCCCCTTCCTCTCCCACTTTGTTCCACAGTAGATAATTTCATTTCATTCTTTTCCCCTCTGTTTTTGATCTGTAAGGTTTACATGTATCCCAGAAATGGTGTATTATTACTTTAATTTCATCACAAGAAGAGATCACTAATATACGATAGTCTAACAGACTATTTAACTTTCTACATATTTGGAACTCTATGAAGCTTTTAAATACTCTTTTAGATAATTGATGTTCATTTAGATGTGCCCAGTTACTTATGATTGTAAGTTATAAATAACTACTTACTGTGATATTATTCTTTCCTGACTGCATATATAAACTTTAATATTATTTTTCTTTTCTCCAAAGAGTGTGCTTATTCCCTTCTAGCAAATCTGGTGGCACTAAATTTTGAGTGAGGTAACTTAGATGCAAAAGGATATGCATGGGATGTATTCACTAATAAGTGGATATTAGCCAAAAAAGGACAGAATTCCCAGGATACAATCCACAGAACTCAATCCACAAGCTAAGGGCCCAAGTAAGGATGCCTCAATTCCACTTGAGAGGGAGAAGAAAGCAAGAACAGGAGAGGGGAGGGAGGGAGGAAGGGAGGGAGGGAGGGAGGGAGGAGGGAATGAGGGACAGAGGGAAGGACCTGGGTGGGAAAGGCAACAGGGAGGGGAAGAGGGGAACATGATCAGATATTGGGGGGGGGGGACAGGACTAAAGCCCTGAGGGTCAGCAGGAAGAATTGAAGCAGGCAACCTCAGGAGGTAGGAGGTGTGGGAGGACCCTTTAGAATATGCCAGAGAACTGGGAGGTGAGAGACTCTCAGGACTCAAAGAGAGGGACCTACAGTGGGGAGAGGGAACTTGTAGAGTCCACTTCCAGCAGAAAGACGGAGGGATGGGGTTGCCATCCCACAGTCAAAACCTCTGACCCAGAACTGTTCAGTCTGAAAGAACTGCAGGAACAAAAATGGAGAAGAGCCTGAGGAAAAGGAGGTCCAGTGACAAGGCCAAATTGAGATCCAGCTCTGGGAGAGGCCCCACAGTCTGACACTATTACTGATGCTATGGTGTGCTTACAAATGAGCATATTATGACTGCCCAACAAGCAGCTGAAAGAGTCAGATACAGATATTTACACTCAACCAGTGGACAGAAGCTAGTGACCCCTGTGGTTAAATTAGGGGAAAGCTGTAAGAAGCTGAGGAGGGTGACCTTAGAGGAAGACCAACAGTCTCAACTTACCTGAACCCTTGGGATTTCTCAGACACTGAGCCACCAACCAGGCAGCATACACCAGCTGATATGAGGCCCCCAACACATATACAGCAAAGAATTGCTGGGTCTGGGCTCAGTCAGAGAAGATGCACCTAACCCTTGAGAGACTTGGGGCCCCAGGGAGTGAGGAGGTCTGGTGGGATGAGTACATCCTCTTGGAGATTGGGGGTGCAGGGGTGAGGAGGTGTGTGATGTGGAATAGTCAGAGGGTGGACCAGGTGGGTGGGGCAGATAAAGTCTGGATGGTAAAAAGATAAAAGAATTAAAAATAAAAAACCTTTCAGTGACTATCTTTATTTTACCCTCATCTCTGAGGAGGCACTTTTAGTGTTGTAGAATTTTTGTTTTGTTTTGGACTTTTTGGGGGGATGGGGGTCATTACTTGTTTATAGCACATTGATTTTAATTCTGTTTGCTGTGGTTATTGTTGCTAACAGTAAGCGGTCTGAGTGTATTCACCCCTTTGAAAGCAATCTTGTCTGGGTTAAAATGGAAAATGACTGCTTTAGGCCTTAATCATTTCTATAATTTCACTGATTTCGATGAATATATATATATATATATATATATATATCAGTGAATATATATATAATATATATATATCAGTGAATATATATATGATATATATATATCAGTTAATATACATGTGTATCTGTACATATATGTGAATATACATATATATCTGTATATATATATATCCTTACTATTATCTCTTTTGAAAGTGATAACCTCGGTCCTAGTTATGAACATTGTATTTACACAAATAAAACAACTATCAAAATTAACAGTCATAGCCACACTATAGTCTCAATATTGACTATACATACATATACAGAGAAAATAAAAATTCCTGAACTTACGAAATAGACAAACACTGAGTTCCTTATTTTGTATCACATAGTACTACATTTTATTCTCCTGATATAATTGTCAACTCAGAGGCTTATTATTGAATAAGTTTATGCTTTCTAGTTCTGAACTCTGGTGGCTGGTTCAATTCTGTTCTGGCTCAGACTCCTCTTCAAGCTGACTGATTCAATCTGGTTTCTCTCAGCTTCTAACTGAGTTGCTCTGCTTGGCCTCAAACTAACTCTGGCAATTTGTTCTAATCTTCTGACTCCTTCTCATTCTCTGGCTTCAACTACCTCTGCTGACCCCCACTGAATTTCATGAATGAACTCAATTTCACTGCACTAAACTCACTCACTCACTGAACAAAACTGACTTTCTCTCCCTGCATTGCTCCTAAATCGATTCTCTGTGCTATTCTCTTGTGAGTTGGGAGTATCCTATCACTGACTCATCTTGTCAAATATTTCTTTGATACATCACTTCGTCTACCCATCAATTAGATGTCATTGTTTGGGATTAAAGGTATGGACTAAGGGTGTGTCTGTGTTCCAGACCACAGAGACCTAGGTCTTTTGACACTTGTCAGAGTAACGATGTTGCTAGATTAAAATTCCTCTACAGTATCTCCTAAAAATAAATGTAACTCATTACTTGCTTTAATTGTCTATTCCTTCAGGTATAAGGGAAAATGGAAACTCCTCAAGCATTCAAAAATATCAGCTAGATGATTTAACAAACCTCCATTTTTGACTATCCAAAACATGCTAGAGCTGAGAAAAGATTGGTGTGGGTCTTCTATGGCAGATTTGACCAAGAAAAGAGTAAGAAACTATGATCCTAGAGTCAGATAATTGAAAATGTCTGTTATATTAAGAAGGATTCCTGTTTAAGAATCCAAACACCTGTGCTTTTTTTGGTTGGAAGACTTCCAATGACGACTTCTATTTCTTCAGGGGTTATAGGATGGTTTAGATGGCCTATTTGATCCTGATTTAATTTTGGTATTTGGTATCTGTCAAGGAAATTGTCCATTACCTGGAGATTTTCTAGTTGTGTTGAATACAGGCTTTTGTAGTAGGATCTGATGATTTTTTGAATTTCCTCAGTTTCTGTTGTTATCTCTCCCTTTTCGTTTCTGATTTTATTAATTTGGATGCTGTCTCTGTGCCCTCTGGTTAGTCTGGCTAAGGGCTTATCTATCTTGTTGATTTTCTCAAAGAACCAACTCCTCGTTTTGTTGATTCTTTGTATGGTTTTATTTGTTTCTACTTGATTGATTTCAGCCCTGAGTTTGATGATTTCCTGCCTTCTACTCCTCTTTGGTGTATTTGCTTCTTTTTGTTCCAGGGCTTTCAGGTGTGCCATTAAGCTGCTAGTGTATGCTGTCTCCTGTTTCTTTTTGGCGGCACTCAGGGCTATGAATTTTCCTCTTAGCCCTGCTTTCATTGTGTCCCATAAATTAGGATATGTTGTGCCTTCATTTTCATTAAATTTCAAGAAGTCTTTGATTTCTTTCTTTATTTCACCTAGAGGAACACTCCTCCACTGCTGGTGGTATTGCAAGCTGGTACAACCACTCTGGAAAGCAGTCTGGCGGTTCCTCAGAAAACTGGGCATGACACTCCCGGAGGATCCAGCTATACCACTCCTGGGCATATACCCAGAGGCTTTACCTGCATGCAATAAGGACACATGCTCCACTATGTTCATAGCAGCCTTATTTATAATAGCCAGAAGCTGGAAAGAACCCAGATGTCCCTCAACGGAGGAATGGATTCAGAAGATGTGGTATATTTACACAATGGAATACTACTCTGCAATTAAAAACAATGAATTCACAAAATTCCTAGGCAAATGGTCAGAACTTGAAAATATCATCCTTAGTGAGGTAACCTAATCACAAAAGAACACACATGATATGCAGTCACTGATAAGGGGATATTAACCCAGAATCTCGGAATACCCTAGACACAATTCGTGTATCAATAGATTACCAAGAAGATGGAAGGAGGAGAGACCCCTGGTCCTGGAAAGACTGGATGTAGGGGAATGCCAGGACAGAGAAGCGAGAGGGGGTTGAATGGGGAAAAGAGGGAGGGAAGGGGGCTTATGGGACTTTCGGGGAGGGAGGAAACGGGAAAGGGGAAATGATTTTGAATGTAAATAAAAAAAACTTAGAAAATAAAATAAAATTAAAAAAAAAAAAAAGAATCCAAACACCATTTTTGTATGGACCAGACACAAATAACTGAATGAATACTACAAGAACTTCATGGCACTCATAGGGAATCATGAATTTTGGTAAAGTGTTTTAATGAAGACATTTGAACTAGTCAATGCAAAGCCATAATTCATATCTAAAGTTGAAATATCAGAAGAAGCTATCCTACAACTTTGTGGCCAATAGTCCTATTAGGTCAAAGGACATCAGTAACTATTATCAGCTGAAGAGAAGCATCTTGGCTTCATTTCAAACATTTGTCGGAAACATCACCCTTCTTCTATACTGGTGAGAATGGTTCTGTGTGAATAGGGTCTGTGTTCTTTCTAAAAATAGAAATTTTATATTTCAGATTCTATAGTCCTCCACAAGGGGGACCCCAGAGCCTCTGGATTTGAAAAATAATTTCAGATATCTTATTTGTTAATTATTTAAGAACTCTTATGATTTGGTTATTATTTAAAACATGCCTTTTCTTAATTAACAAATTTCTCCTTAATTATTGCTGCTATATGCATAATAGGCAGTATTTATAAGCAGCATAGATACCCATCAGCTGATAAGTAGATAATGAAAATACGCTACACTATCGGGTGGGGAGAAAGAGGGAAGATTTTGTTGGAAGGAATGTGGGAAGAGACAGCTAGAAATGAGCATTTGAGAAGTGGTATGGAAAACCAGTGCAGTGAAAACTTCCTAAAATGTATGAAGGCAATCCTAGTATAGTCTCCAAATAATGAGGGAGACAGAGTCCCCACTAGTCATCTCTTGTTACCAAATGAAGCTTTTAGTACCAATTACATCCAGTTGAGTTGTTGGCCAAAGGGGTCCCATGGAAATCCCAAACAACCTAGTCTGTTACCAAGGCATCAGTTTGCTCTCCACAAACTGACAATAAAGCCCCACTGTGAAGCCAACACCCACAGAAATCATTATACATAGAGAGGTCTAGCTGGTGCCTAAACAGAACCTTCATCCTTACTTTCTAGTATCTTTAGCATTGGAAAGTACTCTGAGCCCTAACAACATAAAAACATAAACACTATCCCATCCACAAAACCTTTGATCTAAAATGCTATTCTTCCTGCAAAATATGTTAGAACACTGGTGGTACAAAGTTTGTGGGAGTAACCAACCAATGCCTGATTTGATTGAAGGCCTACCCCCAAAAGAAGGAACCCATGCCTGATACTGCTTGAGTAACCAAGAACTAACCACAGACAAAATAGCCCAGAGACCTAGGGTAAAACTAAACATTATTGGGTGTTTTTTTTGTTGTTGTTGTTTTGTTTTGTTTTGTTTTAAAAAGGGGGATATCAATAAAATGACTCCTACTGTTATTCTGCTCTACTCATAAATCATTCATCATCAGAGAATCTTCCTCCTGCATGCAACAGATGGGAACAATGACAGAGATCCACAGCCAGACATTATGCAGAAAGACCTTGAAACATAAAGCATCAAAGCCCTCCCCTCAGAGCTCAGGGAACCTTAAAGAAAAGGAAGCATAAAGAAGAGCCAGAAGGTATGGAGGACAACAGGAGAACAAAGCCCTCGAAATTATCTGAGCAAAACTCATAAGAACTCACAGAGACTAACAACCATTAGGTCTACATGGATCTGCACCAGGTACTCTCTGTAGATACTATAGCTTTCAATCAAGTATTTTTATGGAATTCCTGGGTGTGCAAATGAGTGGGTCTCTGATTCTTGTGCCTTCTCTTGAGGCTCTTTTCCTTCTGTTGGTTTGACTTGGTCAGTTTCAATGTAATGATTTTTGTTTTATCTTACTATATTTTTTTGTGATATGTTTTGTTGTTATTGCTTAGAAACCTGTTCTTTTCTAATGAGAGACAGAAAGAGAGCAGATCCAGATGAGAAGAGATTTGGAAGGAAATGGGTAGAGAAGAAGGAGAGGAAACCATAATCAGGATATATTGTATGAGAAAAGAAACCATTTTCAATAAAACAGACATAAAGAAAATATAATACATTTATACAGTGGAATATTACTTAGCCCTTAAGAACAATTACATTTTTCACCAGGCATGATGGCACATGCCTTTAATGCCAGCACTCAGGAGGCAGAGGTAGGTGGATCTCTGTGAGTTCGAGGCCAGCCTAGTCTACAAAATTAGTCTAGAAGAGCCAGGGCTAGTTACACTGAGAATTTGCTGTAAAAAAAAAAAAAAAAAGAAAAGAAAAGAAGAAAAAATAAATTTTTATGAAATTTAATGCTTAGTGAACTTAGAAAAATAATCATCCTAAGTGAGACAGGCAAGAATCCAAGAGGCAAACATCTTATGTTTTCTCTTATATGTAGATGTTAGTTTTTAGACTTTAGGCATGTATGTATTGGTCAGAATAACTACAGAAGTTAGGTAGTCATTAAAGAGAAGGAAATCTTCCAAGAAAGGGGAAACAGCATGCAGTATGATAAAGGGATAAAGGGGAAAAATGAATAGAAATGTTAAGAGGGAGGGGGATGAGAAGGCAGGGTAATAAAGGAATAAAGGGGAAAAAATGAATAGAAAAGTTAAGAGGGCTGCTTCCTCTGCCCCCTGTCCCGTGTGTTCCAACGTGATAGACCCATGCCAGGTTTGCCACGGGGGAAGACCCTAGTTCCTGGTGCTTTCTAGAGATCGAGCATCAGTGGGGCATTCGGTAAGAAACACCACCCACCTCTGGAGGCCCAGAGCCACAGACAGGGACCTACTACCCAGCAAGCACCTAAATCCGTCTTCCCTCTGGATCCCACGCCCCTTCCATCTCTTCTACCCCTCCATCCTATGCCACATGTCCCATTCATTCCGAGGTGGTAAACCTGTGTCAGGTTTGCCACAGGGGAAGGCACCATTTCCTGGAGCTTTCTAGAGATCCAGCAACAGCGGGGCATTCGGCCTGTGCCAGCTCTGCACAGGGGAAGACCACATTTCCTGAGATCCAGCAGCACTGGGGCATTTGATCCAGCTGCAGCGGGGCATTTGAGAACCATCAGCTTGCAGGACATTCAACCCTTGCCAAGTCTGCCAAAGGGAAGATCCCATCTCCTGATACTTCCTCGAAAACCAGCTGTATGCAGGGTATTTGAGAGAAAGGGAATCCCAAGTGTACAGATACACAGGACTGCAGGACAGAGAAGTCACAGTCAGAGACAGCAAGACCAGCAAACACTGGAGATAACTAGCTGGCCAAAGGCAAACACAAGATCATTACCAACAGAAACCAAGGCAACATGGCATCATCAGAACTCAGTTCTCCCACAACAACAAATCCAGGATACTCCATAACATCGGAAAAGCAAGAGCTGGATTTAAAATCACATCTCATGATGCTGTTAGAGGGATTCAAGAAGGACATAAATAGCTCCCTTAAAGAAATACAGGAGAACATGGGTCAACGGTTAGAAGCCTTTAAAGAGGAATCACAAAAATCCCTTAAAGAAATATGGAGAACATGAGTCAACAGGAAGAAACCCTTAAAGAGGCAACACAAAAATCCCATATGGAATTATGGGAGAAGAAGGGTCAACATGCAGAAGCCCTTAAAGAGGAATCACAAATTCTTGATCTTAGAGCATAAGCTATTGGAGTTCTATTCAGGAAATTCTCCCCTGTGCCCATATGTTCAAGGTTCTTCCCTAGTTTCCTTTCTATTAGTTTCAGTGTGTCTGGTTTTATGTGGAGGTCCTTGATCAACTTGGAATTGAGCTTAGTGCAAGGAGATAAGAATGGGTCAATTGCATTCTTCTGCATGTTGACCTCCAGTTGAACCAGCACCATTTGTTGAAAAGGCTATCTTTTTTCCACTGGATGGTTTTAACTCCTTTGTCAAAGATCAAGTGACCATAGGAGTGTGGATTCATTTCTGGGTCTTCAATTCTGTTCCATTGATCTACATGCCTGTCACTGTACCAATACCATGCAGTTTTTAAAACTATTGCTCTGTAGTACAGCTTGAGGTCTGGGATATTGATTCCCCCAGAAGTTCTTTTACTCTTGAGAATAGTTTTAGCTATCCTGGGTTTTCTGTTATTCCAGATGAATTTTTGAATTGCTCTTTCTAACTCTATGAAGAATTGAGTTGGGATTTTGATGGGGATTGCATTGAATCTATAATCTCGGAATACCCTAGAAACAATTCTTATATCAATAGATTACCAAGAAGATGGAAGGAGAGACCCCTGGTCCTGGAAAGACTGGATGTAGGGGAATGCCAGGACAGAGAAGCGAGAGGGGGTTGAATGGGGAAAAGAGGGAGGGAAGGGGGCTTATGGGACTTTCGGGGAGGGAGGAAACGGCAAAGGGGAAATGATTTGGAATGTAAATAAAAAAAACTCAGAAAATAAAAAAAAAATAAAAAAAGAAGAGGAATCACAAAAATCTCTAAAACACAGGAGAACATGGGTCAACAGGTGGAAGCCCTTAAAGAGGAAACACAAAAATCCCTTAAAGAATTTCAGGAAAACACAAACAAACAAGTGAAGGAACTGAACAAAACTATCCAAGATCTAAAAATGGAAGCAGAAGCTATAAAGAATTTGCAAAGTGAGACGTCTCTGGAGATAGAAAACCTTGGAAAGAATTCAGGAGTCATAGATGCAAGCATCAACAATATAATACAAGAGATAGAAGAATCTCAGATGCTAAAGAGTCCATAGTAAACATTGACTCAACAGTCAAAGAAAATACAAAATGCATAAAGCTTGTAACACAAAACATCCAGGAAATCCAGGACACAATGAGAAGACCCAACCTTAGGATTATAGGTATAGAAGAGAGCAAGGATTTACATCTTAAAAGGCCAGAAAACATCTTCAAAAAAATTATAGAAGAAAACTTCCCTAACCTAAAGAAAGAGATGCCCATGAACATACAAGAAGCCTACAGAACTCCAAACAGACTGGACGAGACCAGAAAGTCCTCCCGTCACATAATAATCAAAACACCAAATGCACTAAACAAAGAAAGAATATTAAAAGCAGTAAGGGAAAATGTCAAGTAACATATTAAGGCAGATCTATCAGAATTACAGCAGACTTCTCACTAGAAACTATGAAAGCTAGAAGATCCCGGGCAGATGTCATACAGACTCTAAGAGAACACAAATGTCAGTCCAAACTACTATACCCAGCAAAACTTTCAATTACCATAGATGAAGAAAACAAGATGCTCCATGACAAAAGCAAATTTACACAATATCTTTCCACAAATCCAGCTCTACAAAGGATAATGGGTGGAAAATACCAACACAAGGCAGGAAACCACACTGTAGAAAAAGCAATAAAGTAATCTTTCAACAAACCCAATAGAAAATAGCTACACAGACAGAATTTCACCTTCAACAAAGACGATAACAGTAAGCAACAATCACTTTTCCTTAATATCTCTTAACATCAATGGTCTCAATTCCACAATAAAAAGACATAGACTAACAGACTGGATATGTAAACAGGACCCAACATTTTGCTGCATACAAGAAACCAACTTAAGTAACAAAGGAAGTCACTACTTCAGAGTCAAAGGTTGAAAAACAATTTTGCAAGCAAATGGTCCCAAGAAACAATCTGGAGTAGCCATTCTTATATCGGATAAAATTGACTTTCAACCAAAAGTTGTCAAAAAAGATAAGGAGGGTCACTTCATTCTGGTCAAGGGAAAAGTCTACCAAGATGAACTCTCAATTCTGAACATCTGTGCTCCCAAGGCAAGGGCACCCACATTCATAAAAGAAACTTTACTAAAGCTCAAAGCACACATTGCACCCCACACAATTATAGTGGGACACTTCAACACCCTACTCTCAACAATGGACAAATCATGGAAATAGAAACTAAAAAGAGACACAATGAAAGTAAATGAAGTTATGGACCAAATGGATCTAACAGATATTTATAGAACATTCCACCCTAAAGCAAAAGAATATACCCTCTTCTCAGCACCTCATGGTACTTTCTCCAAAACTGACCATATAATTGGTCACAAAACAGACCTCAACAGATACAGAAATATTGAAATTATTCCATGCACCTTATCAGATCACCACAGCCTAAGGCTAGTCTTAAGAGCAAACAAAAACAGTGGAAAACACACATACATGTGGACTTTGAACAATGCTCTTCTCAATGATAGCTTCGTCAAGGAAGAAATAAAGAAAGACATTAAAGACTTTTTAGAATTCAATGAAAATGAAGACACATCATACTAAAACTCATGGGACACAATGAATACAAAAGTGCCTCCAAAAAGAAAATGGAGAGAGCTTACACCAACAGCTTGACAGAGCTCTTGAAAGCTCTAGAGCAAAAATTAGCAAATACATCCAAGAGGAGTAGGCAGCAGGAAATAATCAAATTCAGGGCCGAAATCAACCAAATAGAAACAAAAAGAACTATACAAAGAATCAAAAAAAAAAAAAAAACCAGGAGTTGGTTCTTTGAGAAAATCAACAAAATAGATAAGCCCTTAGCCAGACTAACCAGAGGGCAAAGGAGCACTACCCAAATTAATAAAATCATTAATGAAAAGGGAGACATAGCAACAGAAACTGTGGAAATTCAAGAAATCATCATATCTTACTACAAGAACTTATATTCAATAAAGTTTGAACATCTGGACAAAATGGACAACTTTTTTGAACCATACCAGGTGCCAACATTGAAACAGGATCAGATAAACCATCAAAATAGTCCCATAAGTTCTGAGGAAATAGAAGCAGTCGTTAATAGTCTACCATCAAACAAGAGCCCAGGGCCAGATGGGTTTAGCAGGGAATTCTATCAGATCTTCAAAGAAGAGCTAATACCGATACTCTTCAAATTATTACACGAAATAGAAACTCAAGGGACACTACCCAACTCATTCTATGAAGCCACAATATCGCTTATACCTAAACCAAACAAAGACAAAACAAGGAAGGAGATCTTCAGACCAATCTCCCTCATGAACATCGATGCAAAAATACTCAACAAAATTCTGGCCAACCGAATTCAAGAATGCGTCAAAACTATAATTCACCACGATCAGGTAGGCTTCATCCCAAGGATGCATTATATATATGGAATCCATACAGAATCAATATACAGATATCCATTAAAATAATCCCCTACATAAACAAACTCAAGGAAAAAAATCACATGGTCGTTTTTTAGATGCTGAAAAGGCTTTTGACAAAATCCAGCATCCCTTTATGATAAAAGTCTTGCAGAGAGCGGGAATCCAAGGCCCATACCTAAACATAGTGAAAGCAATATACTGCAAACCAGTAGCCAACATCAAATTAAACAGAGAGAAACTCAAAGCAATCCCACTAAAATTGGGGTGCAGACAAGGCACTCTCTCCCTATCTATTCAATATAGTACTTGAAGTCCTAGCAAGAGCAATCCAACAACAAAAGGAGGTCTAAGGTAAACAGACTGGAAAAGAAGAACTCAAAAATATCACTGTTTGCAGATGATATGATCGTATACTTAAGTGACCCCAAAAATTCCACCAGAGAACTCCTAAAACAACTTCAGCAAAGTGGATGGATATAAAATTAACTCAAGCAAATCAGTAGCCTTCCTCTACTCAAAGGATAAACAAGCTGAGAAAGAAATTAGGGAAATGACACCCTTCACAATAGCCACAAATAATATTTCATACCTTGGTGTGACCCTAATGAAGCAAGTGAAAGATCTGTATGACAAGAACTTCAAGCCACTGAAGAAAGAAATCGAAGATCTCAGAAGATGGAAAGATCTCCCATGCTCATGGATTGGCAGGATCAAGATAGTAAAAATGGCCATCTTGCCAAAAGCAATCTATAAATTCAATGCAATCCCCATCAAAATCCCAAATCAATTCTTCATAGATATAGAAAGAGCAATTCTCAAATTCATCTGGAATAACAAGAAACACAGGATGGCAAAAACTATTCTCCACAACAAAAGATCTCCTAGGGGAATCACCATCCCTGAGTTCAAGCTCTACTACAGAACAATAGTGATAAAAACTGTTTGGTACTGGTATGGAGACAGCAGGAAGATCAATGGAATAGAATTGAAGACCCAGAAAAGAAACCACATAAGTACAGTCACTTGATATTTGACAAAGGAGCTAAAAACATCCAGTGAAAAAAAGACAGCATTTTTAACAAATGGTGCTGGATCAACTGACAGCATGGAGAAAAATACAAATCGACCCATTCTTATCTCCTTGTACAAAGATCAAGTCCAAGTAAATCAAGGGCCTACACATAAAACCAGACACACTGAAGCTTATAGAGCAAAAGTGGGGAGGAATCTTGAACACATGGGCACAGGGGAAAAGTTCCTGAACAGAACACCAATGACTTATGCCCTAAGAACAAGAATCGACAAATGGGACCTCATGAAACTGTAAAGCTTCTGTACGGCAAAAAACATGGTCAGTAAGACAAAACAGCAACCAACAAATTGGGCAAAGATCTTTAGCAATCCTATATCTGATAGAGGGCTAATATCCAATGTATACAAAGAACTCAAGAAGTTAGGCTCAAGAGAATCAAATAACCCTATTTAAAAATGGGGTACAGAGCTAAACAGGGAATTCTCAACTGAGGAAACTCGAATGGCTTTAAAGCACCTAAAGAAATGTTCAGCATCCTTAGTAATCAGGGAAATGCAAATCAAAACAACACTGAAATTCCACCTCACACTGGTCAGAATGGCTAAGATAAAAAATTCAGAGGACCGCAGATGCTGGAGAGGATGTGGGGAAGAGGAACACTTCTCCATTGTTGGTGGGATTGCAAGCTGGTAGAACCACTCTGGAAATCAGTTCCTCAGAAAATTAGACATAGTACTACCTAAGGACCCAGCTATACCACTCATGGGCATATACCCAGAAGATGCTCCTACATGTAATAAGGACACATGCTCCACTATGTTCATAGCAGCCTTATTCATAATAGTCAGAAGCTGGAACAAACTCAGATGTCCTTCAACTGAGGAATGGATACAGAAACTGTGATATATATATATATATATATATATATATATATATATATATATATATATATATACAATGGAGTACTATTCAGCTATTAAAAACAAAGAATTCATGAAATTCTTAGACAAATGGATGGAACTACAAAGTGTCATCCTGAGCAAGGAAACCCAATCACAAAAGAATGCACATGGTATGCACTTACTGATAAGTGGATATTAGCCCAAAATCCCAAAATAAAGAAATTACAATTCACAGACTACAGGAAGCTCAAGAAGAAAGAGGACTGAAGTGGAGGTGCTTGGGTTCCTCTGAGAAAGGGAACAATATACTTTCAGGAGCAATAATGGAGGCAAAGTGTGGAGCAGGGACTGAAGTAAAGGCCACCCAGAGACTGCCCTACCAGGGGATTCATCCTATAAACAGTCACCAAACCCCAACACTACTATGGACGACAAGAAGCGCATACCAAAAGGAGCACGCCATGGTTGTCTTCAGAGGAGCCCTGGCAGAGCCTTGGACATACAGAGGTAGATGCTAGCAGCCAACCATTGGTCTGGGAGTGGGGTTCCCAAGGGAGGAGTTGGAGGGTGGTCCGGAGGAGCTGAAGGGGTTTACAGCCCTATGGGAAGAACTAAGATGTTGGCTACCCAGACGCCCCAGGACTCCCAGGGCTTAAACCATCAACCAAGGGGTACACATAGTTCCAGCCAAAAATGTGGCAGAGGAATGCCTTGTCAGGCATCAGTGGGAAGAGTGGTCCTTGGTCAGGTGAAGGCTCAATAGATGCCCCAACAAGGGGAAATGCGGGGGGGGGGGGAAGGTGGGAGTGGGTTGGGTGGAGCAGCATATACTTGAAGGCAGGGAGTGGGAGGAGGGCTTGGGGGGTATTGCAGAGGGGTAACCAGGAAAGGTTTTACCACCTGAAATGTAAATGAAGATTATATTTAATAAAAAAAAGGAAAGAAATGTTAAGAGGGAGGGGGATGAGAAGGCAGGGTAAAGGAGGAGATAAGGTGAGGGACACTAAAAGTCTTTCCAAAAACCATATGGAAATTCACTAGGAGAACTTCCTAAAGTACAGACACATACATACACACACACACACACACACACACACACACACACACACACACACACACACACAAACACACAGGAGCAATAGCTCAACTAGACTTCTTTCTCTACCAAGTAAAAGCACACACAAGGAATGGGTTGCATCTTATTGCATCACTGGCCAAAGGAGTTCCATAGAGTCCCCCCCTACACACACACACTACACAAAACACAGTCTATTGCTAAGGCTATTGGTTACTTAAAATATGACAGTAAGGTCCTATTTCTGAAGACATTGTTTGACTTCTGTCAATGAACATGAAGAAGACATTTGTTGATGAACTAAAAGCCTCACTCTTACTGACTAGCATCCATGGGACCACTTATTCAATAGTAAGTCTCTGAGTTGACAATTACATCAGGAGAATAAAAGGTAGTACTATATGATACAAAATAAAGAACTCAGCATTTGCATATTTCAGAAGTTCAGGAATTTTTATTTTCTCTGTGTATGTATGTATAGTCAGTATTGAGACTATAGAGTGGCCAAGACTGTTAATTTTGATAGTTGTTTTGTTTGTGTAAATACAATGTTCATAACTAGGACTGAGGTTATCACTTTCAAAAGAGATAATAGATAATAGTAAGGATATCTATTCAGTGATATATCAGTGAAATTATAGAAATGATTAAGGTCTAAAGCAGCTATTTTCCATTTTAACCCAGACAAGATTATTTTAATTGTGTTGGCTGTGGTTCTTATTGTTGCTAACAGTAAGTGGTCTGAGTATATTTCACCCCTTTGAAAACAATCTTGTGTTCTTGTGAACACTGCTGTTTGTTTTTAAATGGTTAAGTATTTAAATGTATATAAATAAATATGAATATATTTATAAAATTTTAAATTATTAGTTTTAAATTTTCATTTGGCTCTGACATTTTCCCTCTCCTATTATTATATCATTTCTTTCCTATAAAATTCTTAAAATAAATTTTAATTCATTTTACCTCCTGATATTTACAAGTTTATTGTCTCCTTAATCCTTTTTCCTCAAGTTTTGATATACATATACGTTGATGAACTGTCACAAATTAAAAGTACAATTATAAAGATATGAGACAGTTGACATTGAAAAATTTTTAAAAAATCTAAAATGCTAATAACCAGATGAGAAATACACATATGCCACATGACAAATGATATAGTACTAATAAAAAGCTCTTAATATTTAGAAAATAGTTCATAGCAAAAACTAAAAATAATAAATGGTCAAGGAAAGGACTAGTGTTTAGCTCAGTAATGGAGCATTGACTAGCATGTATTCTGATTAGATTGTGGGGGTTGTGATCTTAAATGGAAGCAAGATACCCTGTAGAGTACCAGATTGGATTGGGAAAGATGTTCAAAGTACTACTACCATTGACCCTATACTCTTGATAATAGGTCTGATATCACTCTTTATTAGGTATATTCTCCCTGACTGTACAAGAATATTGCAGGGTAACATTTAGTATGTACTTGGAAGTGTACATGCGCCAAGGACCAACCTCAGCTCAGAGAGGAGTTCCTGAGAGAAGGGTTGTTTGAGAATGTCAAAAAAAAATGCTTCAAGTAAATCATGGAGTATAAGTTGATGGCCTATGGTCTGCTCAATACAGCTTTCTCTGGAGATCTCCAGGGACCTCATCCAGATTCCTCAGCCCTCACAGACAAGGCCCAATCTTTTATTTACATATCAATTCAGTCATTTACTTCAGGTTCCCTTTTGATTATCCAGCAAATCAGCCCCCTGATTCTTAGAAAAAGACAGCAAGTACTTTTTTTTTTTAACATTGCAAATGAATTCAGAGATCTGCCTGTGTTTATAAGTATAATCAATAAATTCAGTTGGATGGGATGCGGTTCTGAGATTACAATTTGAACTTTATCTGTCCCTAAATTCACTCTGTCCCAGGCTGACCTTGAACTCGGGAATTTGCTTGCTTCTATATCTAGCTTCCTTTGTATCTTTCTGACAAGCTGGCTTATAGTGTAAGCTGCCTCTGTTCTCTTAGGTCTGTGAAGCCTTTCATATAATTCATATTGTATCCTTATATGTGGCATAGATGAGAAATTATGTATTCTTGAACTCATGTTTTCAGAATTTCTTCCCACAGCCTTAAGGGCAGCCCTGAATGTCTCAGCATCTACCATTTTTGTTAAGGACATGGACACACCCTCACCTCCCAAACTTGCTGTCTCTGATTATAATGTAGTCATTAACTTTGACAGAGAGAATATTTCCTGAAGAAGGAACATGAAATAATATATATATATATATATATATATATATATATATATATATATATATTATACAAACAATCCTCATGCCCAGCCAGTGTCAACACTAGTGGAGGCCTAAGCCCTGCTGGCTTGGTTCCAGAGGTGAGAACTATGTCACACCATCACTTCCGTGACCATACAGAACTCGGCACATGCATCTGTACAGAACCACTTTTTTTTTTTGTATTTTTTTTTTGTATTTTTTTATTGTAGGTGATAAGAATGAGAAATCTGCCCTTTAGAATACCCTGCAAGTTGAAATGAGCAGAGGTAGGCTGCAGCTTTAATTAGATTGAGTTCTCTTTCAGTTAGCCAAGTCCCTAACTGCTTTAAGTTCCATGCTTTGGCTGCAGAGAGACTGAGCCGTTTATTCTTTTCGGTGTTGGAATTGGAAGAGTAAGGATCTAATTTTAGGTAATTTTGATTCATATTTAGCTTCCTCCAGCAATGCAAACACTAGAATCCAGACAACTTTAGAGTGTATAAAGGTGCATGGAACCTCTGCATACTAGACCCTCTTCCACTGTGATTATCTTGCCATTGTTCTAGAAAAAAACTAACAGAACTGGTGGTTCAAGCAGACATTTAGAAACCCATTTCACCATTTCGGTTCTCAGAAGTATTGGCAGTTTCCTCTCTCATTCTCTCTCTCTCTCTCTCTCTCTCTCTCTCTCTCTCTCTCTCTCTCTCTCTCTCTCCTCTCTCTCTCTCTCTCTCTCTCTCTCTCTCTCTCTCTCTCTCTCTCACACACACACACACACACAGAGAGAGAGAGAGAGAGAGAGAAAGGGAGAGAGAGAGAGAGTTATAGGTTTCTGCTTACTGACAGAAATTCAACTTTCTTGTCATTTACTTCACCCAAACTACTCTGTAATCACTCCACTAAAGAGCACATTAATTTCATCTGAAATTTCCCTTACACTTATAGTGGAGGAAAGCCCTTCAGCAGCTCACATTCTGACTAGGAGTAGAGATCTATTTTACTGTATTTTGTGAAAAATGAAGGTGACATCCACTTATATTCCAATATAGTGCACCCAATGACTTTGTTTTTCCCCTCCAGTTCACATTAAATTAACAAGGAGATAAAAACTGACTATACCATCAAAATGTAAGGAATGTGATGATCTATCATTAGATCTGAGGTCTCAATACATATCTAGACAACAAAAACAGAGCAGCATAAAGGGATATTTGAGAGAGGAACAAGATGTAGTAGCTGAACACCCCCCGAGAAATTTCTTTGAGTCAGTGACATTCAGTACAGTTTTAGAAAGACTCTAACATAGGAGTTCTCAACCTTTCTAATGCTGTGACCCTTTAATGTAGTTCTCCACGTTACGGTGACCTGACCATAAAATTTTTATGTGACTACTTTACAACTGTAACTTTGATATGGTTATGAACAGTAGTGTAAACATCTGTGCTTTCTGATGGTCTTAAGAGATTAGTGAAAGGGGTTGAGAACCATTGCCTAAGATCAGTGACTATTGGTAAACTAAGGGAGGAGCTAAGAAAAGGGTTCACAATTCAAGACAGGGATTAGTAAAGGGGATTCATAATTCTGTATTTAATAGTTAAAGGTCTTTTATTTATATTAACCAATCACCCATCTTCTCTGTTCTCATAGCATTTTAGGCAAAATAACTCCAATAGATCTATAAAGGATGCCTGCATTCGCCTAAGGGCTAAATCTTTTTCTTACCATGTGAGGAATCAACAAAATATACAAACTGAATTTTCATAATTTTCCTTAAATGTGAAACTCAGTGGCTATCAGTTCTTACCATGGACCAGGAAACTGAAGCCAGCCACTTTATATTACTCTTTCTTAAACCCCAACAGGCAGCCAATGGTGTTCAGATGTTTGAGGAAGGTGGGACTGCAAATGGGAAAAGAATGACACCAATTCCAGGAGAAGCATTGTAGAAATCCAATGAGTTCGATTTTTTTTTTAAGTCTCAATTACTTTTTAGAAAAGTCTAAGACACAAAATTCACACTGTAAAAAATAAGCTATAAACAATCAGAAACAGTTCTTGAAAGTTAAAAATGTAATTGCTGAGGAGAAAGTACCATGAAAAGTACTAGAAGATAAAACCATGGAAATCTTTCAAACTAAAGAACAACATCAAAAAGAAAAACACCCTAAGCTCCACACCCCACTCCAGTAGCAGGGCATTAACCAAGTGAATTGCCTGAAAATAAATGAGAGAAAATGTAACAATTTTCAGCTCTAAGAAGATACAAGTCTTCAAATGAAAAGGGCTTGCGATGGATTTCTCATAAAACTTTCTAAACTAGGTTAGGTATGGTGGCTCCAAGCCTTTAATCCCAGCACTCAGGAAGTATAGGCCAGTGAATCTTTGGATCTCTAGGAATTTGAGGCTAGCCAGCATAGTGTGCCTAACAAGCTGCAGAAGTTAGGTAGGTCCACTTAGTGAGACCCTTTTTAAATAAATACCCACTAAAAGAATGATTAAGCTACCTTATAAGTTACCTTATAACCCTATAATGACTGTTTCAACAAAGGCTCAGAGATAATGAAACCAGCCTATCATGGACTGAAACCTTTACAACCAGTAGATAAAAAACACATTCCTCCATTTAAATTGTGTGACATTTTGTTGCAGTGATGGCAAGTGACTTAAAAAAAATGGGTTTTTCCAATAAATAGGTTCATGGCAAATTACAGAACAGTTGACTCATTTTGATTCATGTCTGAGAAATCTGAAGCAGAACAGGACTGAGCAGGTGCTGGAGAATGTGCTGAAGGGTAGCTTCAGATCTGTATGCATGCCCAGCCTTGTCAGGGCAAGGTTGTAACTGGTTTTCCCTAGACTAAAGGAAGGTCCTGAACACAGGATCAGGATATGATCACATAGGTCATACCTGTGAGTATATTCCACAAGAGCAAACAGATGTGCAGATAGAAACCATGGTGTCAGATGAGTTTGCAATGGAAGAGTAAGGAAAGCAGGCAAGCAAATGCCCCCAGTAAAAGAGGATCAATGCCAGATGTGCTGAAAATACTGCCCAGATGCACAGAGCCAGGTCACCATGTTAGAGACTCCTGAAGTTTTCCAGCCTCCTTACTTCTCCTACCTCACCTCACCTCCTCACATCCTTTGAAGAGTCCAACATTTAAGCTGAAATGAAGACTAGAGAAAACACAAATTTTATTTCCTTGCCTATTAAAGAAGGTAGGAGTAACTAGAATTTTCATGAAGCTGGGATCTTTGATCATTATTTTATGACTATACTGAAACTATATTTGTCAGATTACGTTAAGGAAAGAAATGAACAAGAAAACATGTGATTGCTTAAATATTCATCCTGCCTCCCAGGATGAGTAAGGATTATCAAATAAACTTAAGAAAACAGAGGGACCCCAGGCCCAAAGAAGCTAAACAAGAAGGAAGGCCCAAGTGAGGAAACTTGAATCTTGCTTAGAAGGCAGAATAAAAATCCTAAGAGGCAGATGGAGGGAAGGGAATGGGAGGGAAGGGGGATGGGGAAGGGAATGGGGACTTCAGTGTCAAGTGTGGGGAAGGGCAGGAGAGATGGCTTAGATGGCCATGAAATGGAATGGAATGGAAATCTGCAACTGATGGGGGTGAGGCGGTAGGGAGTAGCATCTTCAGGACAAGACAGACCTGGGATAAGGAAGGCACCCAAGAATCAATGGGAGTGATCTTAGCTGTGATAAACAACATTGGGGATATGGAACCTGCAGAAGCCACCGCCTGTAGCTGGGTAGTGATCCCAATGCAGCAACAGGGACACCAACCCACCCACAAAACTTTCAACACAAAATTTGTCCTGTCAGGTGAGGGGATGGAACAAAGTCTGAGGGAATGACCAACCAATAACTGGACCAACTTGAGACTCATCCCATGGGCAAGCACCAATTCCTAACACTATTAATGATACTCTGTTATGCTTACAGACAGGAGCATGTTGTACTCTGAGAGGCTCTACACAGCAGTTGACTCAGACAGATACGGAGACCCACAGCCAAACGGTGGATGGAGCTTGAGGACTCTTATGTAAGAATAGGAGGAAGGATTACAGGCCCAGAAGGGGATAGGAACTGCGCAGAAAGACCAACAGAATCAACTAACCTGGACCCTGGGGCTTTCATAGACTGAACCACAAACCAACACGGGCTGGACCTAGGTCTCCTTGCACATATGTAGCAGATGTGTAGCTTGGTCTTCATGTGGGTCCCAAACAACTAAAGTGGGGGCTATCTCAAAAGCTGTTGCCTGTATGTGGGATATGTTCTTCTAGCTGGGCTGCCTTGTCTGGCAGCAGTGGGAAAGGTAGCACCTAGCTTTGTAGAGACTTGAAGTATGGTGGTGGCAGGATGACACCCAGGGGGGCAGCCCTCATTATCAGAGGAGGAGAGTGCAGGATGGGGGAAGGACTGTGGGAGAGGGTAACCTGGAGGGAGCAGGTGGGATGTAAAGTAAATAAGTAAAATAAAAAATAAAATTAAAACAAAACGAAACAAAACAAACAAAAGAACAAAAACCAAACAAACAGTGGGGCATCAAAGCTGTAGACACATTAGACATCAAATCCACAGGGTAGAAAAACACAGGTCCTGATTCCAGTCTGAAGTCATCTAGAAAGAGACATAGAAGCATCTCTCTTCAAGTTTTGAGGCTCCTGGCAAGCCTGAACTTCCAATCTGCTGATGCTCCTGGAAAAGAGCTGCTAACAGCACTGGAAGGTCATGGTAGGGTAGGGTTCCCTTCTTTTGAGGAGCTGGGCTATTACTTGACTACACTGATGACTCAGATCTATGATGCACTTCTTAAAGGATGGAAGGTGAAAGTAAGAGCTAGATCTTCCTCTCTGGAAATTAGGGTCTAGTTACTAGATATCAAGGAGTGGGAAGAATATCACTTAACTTGCCAATACCCTGAATCTCTGATTTTATGAACTGGCAAGCCTTGTTCTGAGGCCATGTGAGAACTACTTAGGACCTCACAAATGCTGGACAGGTCTTCCTACCTCCCACTTTGCTGAAACATAGCTGTATACAGATGGACAAAGAAGAAATCTCCAAGCAGAGTTTTGCAAGGGAGCTATTCCGCCCATGGTCTCAGTGGTTCCTATTCTATTTTCCACAGTCTAGATAATAACTGTGACCACATGTTCCAATGAAGCTCAAGTGGAATGTATTCCTGTCTCTGAAGTAAAATGGAACTTTGTGGTGCTACATACCTCTGTAGACCAAGTTTAGCTCTACCAGATCTAAGGTCTTCCTCTCCCTCATCAGGATCCTTCCACCTCCAGCATGTTGTCATGGGTGCTAATGACACAATATTCATCATTCAAGCTGTATACGTACTTCTGTTCAGGCCTGCCATCTACTCTGACCACCTCTCCTGGATGTGTGATTCATACAGATATGGGAAAAATCCATCTTAAATCAGATTTATGCCAAGAGCACTGTCTGTCTACTCTGCCAAAGAGGATAATGTGGTAACTGGGACTAATGTCACAGCATGGTGTTAATCCACATGAAACCATTTTTTTTTTTTTGGAAACCCAATAGTTTTTCCAAAGATTTTGCAAATAGTTTTTAGTACAAAATGAGGGAAGACTAGAGGCAGGAAATTGCTAAATGGTAAACCAGTCTCATGATCACTGAGTGAAAGGGATAGGTTAGCTCTGGCAAATACATGGAGATGGAATTAGAAACAAACAAAACCAAAGCTAAAAGAAAACCAAAACCAGGACTTGAGATGGTTGAGAAAGTGAAGGTATTTTATAAGGCAAAGGCAGGAGGCAGGGAGACAAAGGGAGAGCTCTGCAAATGCCAGAAAGCACTGGCAATATCTCATGGGAATAAAATCAAGGGTAAAGCTCTGAGTAACCAACAGAAGAGTAGCATACATATGTATGATTTATGGGAGTAAAGCAATGTGAAGGGCAAGCTGGACTCTTGATTGGCACTTGCTGAATTGAGTCATCTGTGAAAGGCACTGTCCAGTTCATGAATGCTAAACACATGTGCAGAGACAACTGGCTAAGAAAGACATCTGAGAAAAATCAATGAATCACAGCTGAACTCTCGCACATGGATAAGGCTACACAACAAAGCTGAAGGGGTAGGCAGTGCAATCTTCAGGGTACTATACTAACTATAAAGAGAAGGGTTAGAAAAGATACCAACATACCAAGGGGTATCGTGAATAGTAGTAAGAAAGTCAATAGTGTTGTAGAAACTAAACATAAGGGGGGGAGTAGTTAATAAACGCTATGGAGAGCAACAGAAATAATGTCTACTCACTTGACAATAGGGAGATAATTGGTGAGTTACCAGGAGTATCGTCAGCAGATGGCTATGTGTGGGACTCGGGTTGCTATGGGTATAATATGCAGTGAAAGTTGAAAAAAATGTGAGCTTTTGAATACAATCAACATGTGTATACATACTGTATTACATATGTTTATAACCCATATAAGGTAAGACTGAAGGAGTTCATTTATCAAAATCTCAAGAGTGCTCATACTATCGTGAGAGGAAAATGACAGCAGAGACGCTACAGACACACATTTGATTGGAAAGTAGTAAAGTGTTTCGAACCAGAGCTGAGTCTGTGACACAATTTGGGTCTCAAATTAGCTTCAGAGCAGTTTATTATTTTGTCATTTTTGTATGAGTCCACTGCTCTAATTTCATCATTAATAAAATACAAATTTTTATATTAAATTATTAAGAGCATTTGGGAAGATGTAGTAAAATCAAGTGTAGAAAAATACTTAGAATAATTAGATCATAAACAATACCCATGGCCACGTATAGAGTTGTTTCATATGTAAAGGAAGAAAGGAAGTGAAAGATTAGAGCTAGAGAGAGCAATGCCTTTCCATTTAGGTAGGGAAGACTAGCTATTGATACACATAAATGTGCACAGCATGTTAACATGTCAACGCTATTTTCCTTATTTAGTTGTGGATCCCAGGAACCTAAAATTCATACAAAACTGATTTAACATGGCACCCATCTGAAATTCCAGATGCATACAAATGAATGATTTATTCAGTGAAATTTACTATCTGTATTTCAAGCTATAAAACAAGTCCATTTTATAAAAATTATTGTATATAGAATGCCACTAACTTCCAATATTGTATCAATTATTCAGTATTCTGGAATAAGGAAATATTTTCAAATCAACTTGCCACCAAACATAAACTCTAAAGCCAAGGCATTTTGTATAACTTCCACTTTTAATACAGTAAAATATTCAGGAACTCTTAATTTCACATTAAATGAAAAATTAATTTTTAACAAAATATTATTCAAAGTATTAAGAGTACGATATTCAAAACATAGAAATAGGCTGAAGCAATGCTGCATAGTTGCGGTATACAAGTTCCCTGATGATGTGACTTCTTTCTAAAGAAAACGTCAGTTTTCAAGTCATCAGTAGAAAATGGTAGATTCATTTGTTACTTTCTCTTTCTCTGGGTATGGAAAAATGGCTTCAACGGTGAGAAGTCACCATGGTAACAAAGCCTCATCTCCAATTTAATTATACCTCCCTCTTTCAAAGATGAAAATCTAGAATGTAAGGATTATTGGAAGGGAACAGGAAGTGAATTACCTCTTGAGATATCTTGATCAGTGCCTACTTTACTCCAACAAAACACTGAATTAAAGTTTACAAATTACAACCACACCATTATGCTTACCTACAATTGCCAAAATGAATACTTTTTTACATAATACAATTCAGGTATACAACAACAAAATGATCTGTTCCCATCCTTTGACCTTCAGCAGAAAAAAAGTTACAATAGGATCTGAAAAGTAATGTTCATGGCAGAGTACTAACTCCTCAGAAATACTTAAGACAGGATGGATGGGTCAATGAGAAACTGATACATTTATTTTGTAAGTGTACTTTTTGAAACGAATGGCAATTTACTTGAAAGGAATTTGTAGCTGGAAATACTACTCATTAAGAAAACAAAATTACCCTGAGAAGGACTCTTAAAATTACCAGTATTTTCAAAGTTCCTCACTAACCATGAAGGAACACTTTGTAGCCTCTAAGCTCTTATTGTTACCTACATTAACAAGGCTTTCATCTCAAAGGCAGTTGGGGCTTTTCTGCTGTACTGGTAAAGGTCAAAGCCAAGACATTTGGGTGTGGTGGAGAAAGGGCATTTTGCAGTCATTATGAGCAGGTCTCTTCCTGCTCTAAGAATTTATACTTCTGCAAACAGTCTTGGGGTCAAACCTATATGAATCACACACATGAAACAATCTTCTATTAAGTAAATTGGTAGTTCTCTTAAAACACATTTGTCTGGTCTACATTCTCTAATGTATGCCTAGAAAATAAGGCATTAGGAATTGTCCATTGGCCACTCCAGAGAATAGACAACTGTGTTTCTTTTCATTGGAGACAAATAGAAAGTTATTTGAAAGTGCACTGTTACTTTTAACATCTCTTACACATTTACATTCAGCATTTTTATGACCCTCTGTATACTTTTAGTATAAAATCATGCATATTCCCAATATCTTTACACATCCCATAATTATTTAAGAAAAGACAAAATGAGAGCAGCTACAAATGTAGCAAGATACTTTCCACAAATAAAAATACAGCATACAAAAAATGGCAAGTTACTGACAAATGGTAACATGAACTCTCAATAATATCCTTCCTTGATGTCCAAATTAAGATTTGACAAGTTTAAAGCCTTGTCCTGTGTCCAGCACCGTAGGAAGAAACCAACTCATTTTTAATCTTTTCAAGCATCTAAAACAAGCTTTGCAGATCCAAAAGAGGTTCAGACCACATAACCAGTTTGCCAAATGCACTAACGGATATGTAATACGAGGGAAGTGTAACATCCAGTGCTTGGCCACATCACTTCCTGTCGGCAAGTGCAGAGTGTAGTCACTCCAGCGCTTTGATACACCATACACAGCCTTCACTGTGCGTCCCTTCTCAGTCCAGCAAATGTTGTTTGTGGAGTTACAGTTGTACTCTACCCAGTCTCTAGTAAAGTCACCCAGTTGTGGTGGGTCGGCTTCTTCAATATCTACTGTCTTCGCCAGCTCAGCTCCCTGAACTGCAACATACTGGTCATTAATCTTTCTCACTTCTTTCACCCACGGGGTTGAATTCTCGCTGTCTAAGATGATGATAAGCCGGGAACAGAAGGAACCATTCTTTTCCCTCCACCATTCTAAAAGTGTATCAAGGCGAAGTATGTCTCCACCTGTGAACAAGAAAAAAGTTGGTACAGTGGTGATTTCTGAAGTCTGTTTCTTTACATTTTTAGAATACTTAAACAACAGCCACAACAAAAAAAGAGATACCTTTAAAAAAAAAGTATCTTTTCTGCCCCACCATAGCTCCACTATATTCATAGCGGCCTTATTTGTGGCAGCCAGAAGCTGTCAACAACCCAGATGTCCCACAACAGAAGAATGGATACAGAAAACGTGGTTCATTTACACCATGGAATATTATTCAGCTACTAAGAACAAGGACATAATGAGTTTTTTAGTCAAATGGATGGAAGTAGAAAATATCATCCTGAGTGAGGTAACACAGACCCAAAAGAACATGCATGGTATATACTCCTGATAAGTGGATATTAGCCAAAAAGTACAGAATATCCAGGATACAATCCACAGAACTCAAGAAGGTTAAAAAGCAGAAGGGTCCAAATGAGGACGCCTCAATCTCACTTGGGAGGATGAAGAAAGCAATCACAAGTGGGCAGGGAGGAAGATGGGTGGAAGAGGGGAGAGGGAGGGGAATGGAAGAACATGACCAGGTATGAGGGGAGGGGAGACAGGAGAGAAGCCCTGAGGGCCAGCAGAATGAATGGAAATATGCCATTCATTCTTGGGGGTGGGAGGTAGGGGAACCGTCTAGAATGTACCAGAGACCTGGGAGGTGAGAGACTCTCAGGACTCAAAGAGAGGGACCTTAGATAAAATGTCCTACAATGGGGAGAGGGAACTTGTAGAGTCCACCTCCAGCAGAAAGACAGGGCATTAAGTGGAAGGATGTGGTTACTACCACACAGTCAAAAACCCTGACCCAGAATTGTTCCCGTTTAAAAGAACTGCAGGGACCAAAATTGAGAAGAGCCTGAGAGAAAGGAGGTTCAGTGAAAGTCCTAAATTGGGATCCAGCTCAAGGGGAGGCTCCAAGGCCTGACACTATTACTGATGCTATGACAAATAGGAGACTAGCATGTCCTCCGAGAGGGCCAACAGGCAGCTGACAGAGATAGGCTCAAATACTTAAACCCAATCATTAGACTGAAGTCAGGGACTGCTGTGGTTGAATTAGGGAAAGGCTGGAAAAAGTTGAGGAGAGCGACCCCAGAGAAGATTAGCAGTTTCAACTAACCTGGACCTCTGAGAACTCTCAGACACTGAGCCACCAACCAGGCAGCATATAGGAGCTGGTGGGAGGCCCAGGGCACATATACAGCAGTGAACTGCTTGGTCTGGTCTCACTGGGAGAAGACGATTTCTGAGCCTCCCTTTTGAGGCCACAGGGAGTGGGGGGGTGCCATGTGTGTCGGGGGGACAACCTCTTGGAGACAGGGGGAGGAGAAATGACATGAGGAACTGTAGGAGGGCAGAATGAGAGGGGGCAATGACCTGATTGTAAAAAAATAAAAGTAATCTTAAAAAGTATCCTTTCAGATACTTCAAAACATAATTTTAGCCCTATAACTATAAAAAATGAATATGTTCCTTGATTTGCAATGGGGCTTCACATAGACAAAAACTTTCTAAATTGAAAACATTGTAAGTTGAAATTGTATTGAACATATCTTTCCTACTAAACACTAGCACCAAAGCCAAGTGACACAATGCATTGCATCCAGCATCACTGTCTATCATTGTGACTGTGACTGGCAGAGTCGGAAGCTAGCTGATACTTCCCAGCATCCCTGCACTAGTGTCACACTGCCATTCTGGTAAAGCAGCAAAAGAAAGCCAATTCTTTCACTGACTGCATCCAGCTTTTGCACCACTGTAAACTCATTATGCTGAACTACTGCAAACTAGGGTCTGTAGACAAATTTGTAAAAGAAAAGTGAAATTATACAGAAAAGCAAACTTTCTAAACTTGGGTATAAACAAGAGCTCTTAATCCCAAATGCAAGCTGTCACCTGGCTTTCATGACCTGAGAATTGATATTATATTTTTTCATAAGAAAAAATCAAAAGGTTTTATGAAACTTTAAATATATAGAAAAATTTAATTTTCATAATTATTCCCAGAAAGAACACTTGTTCAGAATACAACCACACCCTTTTCAGTTTTGTTTTCCATTGCTTTCACAGCTACTGTGGTTACAGGGGTTCTACAGCTCAAGATATAAAAGTCTCCAAACAATTGACTCTATACAAAAATCATTTGCTTTCCACTCCATCTTTGCCTTCAAAAACAAGCACCTCCTGAGTGAGGCCAAGGGCCAGTCCTCAGAAATCCTTAGCACTTCCTAAGCCTGGAGGAGAGCTTATAGGTGTGTTTACATTTAAAACAGCTATACCTGAAACTCCCTTCCCCCAAAGAACACAGAAACCACCCATGTCCAACACTCTAAAGTAATTACGTTTCTATCTGGCTCACTGTCAATCTTTTGAATTTTTTTTTTAAGAATACAGCATTAAAACATTACATTTACTATTACGAATAAATGTTTCCCAGTGTTTAGAAAAGACTTTGTTAGTTTAGTTTTATGAATAAGTTTTTCCCCAGTATTTAAAAGACTTCAATCAGTTTCTATGATTTCGTCTACACAGATAAAACCTTGCATATTTAATATAGGATATAACCCTTTTACAAATTGGGAAAAAAATAAAATTTAAACTAATATAGCTATTAATTTCTAGACAATGCCAACTCAATATAGTAAACTGGCCCTATATAGTCATAGTCTATTAAATCCCTGTTGTATGTCATTGAAAAAACAAAAAACAAAACAAGTTTTCTTTACCTTCATAAGTAGGCACCTACACAATGAAGGGAACTCCCCCCCCTCCAAATTAACAGCACAGCTTAATAATGCTAAGATTCAACATAACAACCTTTCCAGGTTCTGAAGTTATCTGAACAAAAAGTACAGAGACATCGAGAATATTCTGCTAAGAATAAGGAGTGGGGAAATGGAGGGGAAATAAAAGACAGGATGGAGAGATGGAAGGAAGAGGAGAGGGGTAAAAAGGAGATACTAGGGGCTGTTAAAAGAAAAAGAAACAGAACAAGCAAGTTCTGTTAACTGCTGTGTGCTGGGCTTCTCAGTCACTAGAGGGAAATACCATGAATGCACAGTACTCAAACCACATAGATAAGGAAGAGTCACTGCTGCACATATAAAGCTGATATAACATAGTTTACACTAGCAGCACCTACACTATAGACTATGTGTATCTCACTTTTTGCTCAGCCTGCTTGGTTATTCAAAGTATTTGTATTTTCATGTGAATTTTGTTTGGTCCAAAGGAAGTCAACAAGTACAGGACACTGCTGCTGATGTCCTAAACGAGTTGGTGCTTATTCATCTGCTGGATTTTGACCCAGTAAACCTAAGAATGACTAGCAGACAAGCAAAACTTAAACTGAGCAGTTGTCAGAAACCTTGCAAAGTGAGTTTCTGCTTGTCAGGAAAGTCATGATTTCCCTTATCCTTTGCCCCATCCACCCCCACTCCAGCCAACTACCTCTAGAAGGGTGTCTAGTACCTGATTAACTCAAACAAGCCGGTAACAGACCAAAGTCCCCATACTAACTCCCAGGCTGTTCTGGCCCCCACCCCTCTACCAGCTACTCAAACACCCAGACTTCACTGTCAGGCACCCCTACACACACACACACAGACACACACACACACACACACACACACACACACACACACACACTGTTGCCTGCTCCCCATAAAATTGGCAAGGCTGTTTCTGCTGCTGTTGTTCTCTGCCCACTCGCCAACAGCCCCAGCAGTTTGAGTTCCTCAATATATCCTTATTTCTACCCACGAAATGTCTAGTTCTGTGGTTTCACTGAGACCTCACTTACAAATGTAGGATTTAGAGTTTTTTCTTATTTATAACAGTTTCATTAGTATTTTACTGGGAACTGGATTAATCTGTAGATTGCTTTTGCTGTATGAGATTATTCTCTCAGTCTATGAACATGGGAGAATTGCCTATCTTCAATTGCCTTCTTCCGTTGTTAATTTCTTAGTAGTTTACAGTAGTCTTTGTCCTCCTTTGGTAGGATTATTCCTACAGTTCTGTTTTGTTCTTTTTTTTCTTCTGAGTCTATTGTCAGTGATAATACTTTCCTGATTGAGTTCACTACTGATACACAGAAAGGTATGTTACTTTGAATCCTGCTAATAGACTAAATTTGTGTCAGTTCTATGAGGCTTTTGGTAGTCTTAGTCTTTCTAAGTATGGGAAATGAAAGAACTGCATACTTCTCCCTTCAGTTTTGTGCCTGAGGCAGCTGTCCTCACCTATTCTATCCCTGGCCGTCTCAATGACAAAAGAACACAATCATTTCAATTCTAGTAATCTATCCCAAGAAAAGAACAGACAGGCAAGCTTATAAACATTACCACTATTGTCTAAGGTAATACAAACTCTAAAACAAGGGGAACAGAAATAAACTATAGAATAATCTTCAGAAAATTTTATAACAAAATAAAACTTACAAAAATTTTCTGAGGGAATTTTTATGTTATTATGAGGACAAGGTACAACACAGAAACTTATCTGCAGAAATTACAGCAGGAGGTACTACTGGGTATTTGGCAATCTCTTGCCTTTCCCAACACAAAAGACTTTTTTTTTTTCTGTTTTCCAAAAATTTTAGATGGAGCAACTGTAGAGGGCAAAACATGCTTGTGCATTCACGTAAGCACTGGAGAAGCCAGAAAAGTTAAGCTCCCAGGCATCTTTCAAATGAAAGAGATGTTTAACCTGTCCTCCTCCTGGAATGCTGGGAATGAATGCAGTTTAGAACCTGGTGATCCTCACTATTTGATGAGTCAGGTCCCATCCATAACAAATTCCAGAATTTGTTTTATTTATCCCAGACCCTTTCCCTCTAAAACCTTGACCCATACTTTTAGGCCATAAAACCCATCATGTGAGAGATGCTATCTGTACTTTACAACAGTCTAAGTGACCTCTATGTTATCTTAGGGCTATCATTAAGTTTATCTCCATCTTCTTCCATAGACCTTGTCTTGAGCATTGTTTCTAAGTCAAAAGAACCCACTGTATGGATGAACCATGTGAACTTTGAGCTTCACTGTAACACACCTCAGCTTTGTTGCGCTCCAGGACTAAGTTCATTGTTTCTTATCTGAAAACTTCTTTCCAAAACTGTGCTTAAATATAACAAAACATGGGAGCTGATGAGAGACTCTACAAGTCTTTGTCCAGCACCCATACCAAAGACAGGCAGAATCAATTTCATCCTTATCTTTTCAAGGATCATTTCCCTGCCTGTTACAAAGTCTGCTGGGACTCTCCACAGAGCAATGGATACTTTTACAATTAGAAAAGGCTTTAATATGCTAGAATTACTAGCAAAAATCCAACAAACTATTTATAAAATACCTTTTTCTACTAAGAGAAAGTATCATCTTTTTTAAACTATCAAAGTAGTAAGAGTATCTTTTCTAATTTGCAACTCTGCTGGTAATAGGACTTCAGAAGCCAGCCTATGTCACAGTATCTATGCATAACTAATCATCAGCTGATTGTCAAAAAGGCAGAGAATGCACACCACACATACACTGCTCTAACACTCATGAATACTAATTTAGAGGCAAGACTTCAATACATGGTTTGCATGTACTACTAGTATTCTTCCATTTTTTCAGAAAATGTCCAAAAGTTCACTTTTCATAATCTCCAGATTAATTAAATGTCTCTGGACATCAGACTACACAGACGACATAGACTACAAGCAAAGACACAAACTCCACCCTGCACAGACCATCACTGCCTAGCATGGCACTCAAGGCTATTTCAACATTTTCAGCACATTCTACCCTAATTCTCCTGTAACTTCAACAAACCATGCAGAGCAGCACTAAAGTCTTGTGAGTAGCTCTTCCTCTGCTGTCCTGTAGTTTCTATCCTATACTTGGCTTTTCGTCCTGATACAACAAACACACTTAACTTTTAACTCCAGTAACACCAATTCACAGGGTTTCAAGTAACTGGAACTGCTTTTTATAGGTTCTGTATATGATAAGCTGCTTTATAAACCATCTTAATTTTTATTTCTATCTCTCTGATAATTATTCTAATTGTTTTATACACCAAAGCAAGGAGGCAAAATGATCAGGTTAAACCCCATGAATTAAAACTCCATGAATCTAAAAAGACTACACATTCTAAGTAGTATCTATTAAAGTATGGAACAAAGACACATTGAGATTCTTGTTCCCAAAGTAATATTGTTTTGAACTTGAAGCTGTTAACCCAAGTAAAATCTAGTGCTAATGAATCATACTTCAAGACTGCCAGAGATAGTTATTAATAAGTTATCAGACTTTAAGTTCTTTGGCATTTGATTTGGAACAAATGAGAACATTTTCCACAGAGCAGGGGTGTGCTATTCAATTTCAAGGCAAAATCAGTGTTAGAAGGCTTGTGTCCAGCAGGTCTGGGAACTCTATCTGAAGAGTTTATGGTCCTGGTTCAACCTGACCACTTGCAAATTAGGCAGGTGCTACAGGGTAAGCCCCAGGCAGCATGCACCCCTGAGATATGAGATACCACAGGGTAGTTAGTATATTACTACACTATACCCACCACTCATTTCTCCTTTGTAATTTACTTTCTTACTTTGTATGATAAACTCCAGAACAGTTATATAACCACAAAACTTTTTGGCCAACAAAGGAATTGCATAATGGCCAATTTACTTATAGTATATTTCAAAGACTACAAAGACATTACTCTAGAATGTAACATCTAGATCTTTGTCAAAATTATAAGTCTATTTTAAAATTGAGTTCTCAGAAATTGTTCCTAACTCCATAAAACTTAATAATATCAAATTTAAATATAATCTATTATACCTATTATTTTATCTTTTTTTTCCTTCCAGAAAAAAGTGATATAAGTATTAGTAAGCTGAATGTGTAGCATTTATTTTTAAAGAAGGGCTTGAAATAAATTTTAAAATATTTAAGAAAATGTAACCTTTCTGAAAAACATTTCTGTCAGGTATAAATCCTTAATGGAAGTACACATATAAAACTTACTCCAATAATTATTTTCTTAGCCAGGTGAGTGTGAAGAAGAGACACCTCTAGTGCCAGGCTCTACTCGAGGCAAAGTCAGGAGGATCATTTGAGTCCATATACTGAAGACAAGCTTGAGCAACACAGAAAGAGCTAATAATTTCTTATAATACATTTAAATTGCAAGGATATGCAAAGATCCAATAAAATTGGTTTGCAATGTTTACTATAAATATTAAATTTACAAAAATCAGTCACTCTTGTCTGAAGGTTTATTCTGTAGAGTTTTTAATGGACTGGGGCTTTTCTAACGTGCTCTTGAGTTAGAAGATACAGACCCCTATTCCTCACCTAGAGAGGGCTCTTTTCTGGACTGTCATTCAAAAGCTACAGGTAAAGGAAATAAACTTACAAAGTGCATTCACAGAGTTCGTTTTCTTCTTTACAAAGGTGATTCATGTTAACAAATTAGAATTGTGTTGACTGCCAATGGTGGCAACATGACGCAGAGTAAGGAAATATGCCAGGAGTTGAGCCGAGATGGGGATGATGAGAGTAAGTTAAATACTGCCTTCAGTTTCCACTGTGAGGTGACAGAGAACTGAAGACTTTAGAGGAAAATCAAATCTAAAGTTGTTTACGAAGTACTAAGCATAGCACTGGTACTTAAATGTGTCCAATGTTCACCTTTACTCCTAAAACAGCCATTGCATTATTTAATATTAAATTGCAAAAAATAAATTTAAAAAACCCACTTTCATGAGATAACCTAGTCATGAGTCAGAAATAAAACTAGTGGGTACAACCTGGCTTAAAGCCATCTGCTATCTGAGTTTGTTTCCTTCTGAGCTTCTTACTGGAAGCTCTGTCTGTCTGGTGTGGTGTCTCCCACTGAGTATAGACATGATCACCTTTGCATCTATGTGACAAGGCTTATGACAGAAATTATTCTTTCTGTATAGAAGTCACTTGGCTCCTGGGTTCAGAGGTTTCAGTGCCGATGCCGCTGGATGCAGCAGTGCAGAGCGGCTCATACTTGACACTGTAGAAGCAGAGCAAGCTACCTGGGCTGGCGGGCGGGCGGGCGGGCTGGCTCCTTCCCCCTTTTTATTTCACTCAGCCCTCTAGACCATCATGCTACAGCACCTACATTCAGGGACATTCTCCTTGGGCATAGGGATCCTCATTTCTGGAAACGCCATAAAGCATACCCAGAGGTACTTTTCTAGTCTCCTGCTCACTACTAAATCAAGACAGCTGGTAATGAAGTTCAGGTATCACAACACTTATACTTACATTTTATGACTATCATTGTTTTGATCTCAATTTAAAACTAGGGTGGATCTAAATCTAAATGATCTATTTTCAATTTAAAATAAGGAAACGGTCTTACTTTTTCATGATATACCTCATGAATTTTCATACCTAGGCACTGCTTAAGGTGGCCCCTACTACTACACTCCAACTTCTCTTAGGTTCTGGGCATGTAATAATCCATAAAACAGTCTACAATTAATGAATGAAATATTTATTATAATTAGGAAGACTGACAAACTCATGTAATACTTCTCTGGAACCTGCCTTGACAATAAAGTATTTTCTTTTTTTATATTCAGGAAAACCAAAGTTTTTTTCCCCCTCAAGACTCTAAAAAAATATAAATGCATCAAAAATCTAAAATACCCTAAAGAATTTTATAGCTTTCAATGAAACAGTGATCATTTCCTGTCTTTCCTCATTTTATGGAAGTGGAAAATGAAGCCACTGGGACCCCTGCCTGAAACAGCCCTGCTGTCTGTGCTGGGGAACTGAGCAGGCCTTCTGACCTAGCGGTGCTCCTACCACATGGCCTGACACATTAAGTCCAGTAATACTGTACACGTGAAAGCACTATTGAAATCTGAACTTAGAACATTTAAAGACTAAGAAGTACTAGCCAACAGTTCATCAGCTTCTAAAAGATATTACTATGTGGAATGATTTTGAAAATACTTTTAAAGGCAGAGAGATACTAAGTCTCAAATCAATCACTTTATTTTCCTCTCTAAATACTATACAGGAAACTACTCTCAAATCCTAGTTACAGCTTACTACAATGAAGTAGGTCTTCCTGGCAAAATCAAGAGTAATCATATAACCTTGGTCATCTGTGAATCAGTGAGCTGAGAACTTTGATGTCTCTATGTAAATACTCCATTAATACATATATTTCACAGCTGACAAAAGTGAACTTACCCGCTAGAGCCCACTCTCCTGAGCCATGGGTGTGTCCGCTATAATATAAAACATAGGTATCATGTCTAGGTCCATCCACTGTCCGAAGTTCAAGGAAAGCTTTCAGTTTGGAATGTAGAGTATCAAAAGACAGTCCACTTGTGGAATAGTCACATCCATAGGTCTCAATCATATGATATGCAAAAAATCTTTGGATGGCATTGAGCATACCAGTAGACCTCAAATTTAATTCCTGTACATGTTCTGGTGGAAGCAGTGTTGGCTGGCCATCAGGACTGCAAAAGGAGAAAAAAAAGTCTGGTTTTTAGAAAATATTATTCTGGAACTGACTGAGACATATACATATATATATATATATATATATATATATATATATATATATATATATATATATATATATATATCTCCACCCAAACTTCTTCATCTTGAATGACCAATATGTCTTGTTGGCTACAAATTTCTCAGACTTATTATTGCATACTATCCTTTCATATGGCATGAATGGAGATTTACATTGTAATTTGATTATATGATCGAACTAACTTCTAAAATAACACAATTGTTTTTTACCTGCTCAAACAAAGAGCAGGAAATCATATTTAATTGTTCTGAGCCACATGCATATTTCATCTAGATGTCTTTATAGAGCTATGTATTCTTTGTAAAGTTTGTATATTGCAGAATAGAAGAAAGAAAGGCAGCCCTGACAGGATTCAGCCTTGGGGATGCTGAGATGCAAGACCTGTTGTTCCAGCTACCTGCCTGATCCTACTTCAAGAGCATCAGAGCTGTTTCCTCTAAAGACTTGCTTCTGGGACATATTCAGCTAGCTAAGTTGGTCCAGCCTTTCTGACTTTTCCAACCAGGGCTTCATTTATATTTGCACTTTCTTAGCATACAAAGATGGCACAATAAAATTCAGTTTTATCAGACAATGTCTATAATTTTACTTTCAATCAACTTAGGAACATTTTTATACCTTCCATTTTATCTGTATAATTTTTCATATAATAGTTTTAACATGTTTCTCTATATATTTCTTGAATTTTTTCAGAAATATTTTCCTTGTAGGCCTTCAATTTTATAAGAAAGTGTTTATAATTCCACTTTCAAAAAAATAGGAATATTTTTATGCCTACCATTTTATCTGTATAACTTTTCCATGAAATAGTCACTCTTAACGCGTTTTTTATATATTTCTTCAGTTTTATCAGAGATATTTTCCAGGTAAATCTTCAATTTTATCAGAAAATATTTATAATTTCACTTTCAATCAACTCAGAAATATTTTTATGCCTACCATTTTCTCTGAAGAATTTTCCATGATAATCTTCAATTTTAATGTTTTTCCATTTATTTTTTTCTATTTTATCAGAAATTTTTTCCATGTAAATCTTCAATTTTATCAGAAAATGTTTATAATTCTACTTTCAATCAACTTAGGAATAATTTAATTCTTACCAATTTATCTGTATAAATTTCTTCAATTTATCAGAGATATTTTCCATGTAAATCTTCAATTTTACCAGAAAATGTTTTTAATTCTACTTTCAATCAATTTAGGAATATTTTTATGCCTACTATTTTATCTGTATAATTTTTCATGAAATAGTCAGTTTTAACGTGTTTTTCTATATATTTCTTGAGTTTTATCAGAAATATTCTCCTTGTCGATTTTCAATTTTATCAGAAAATGTTTATAATTCCACTTTCAATCAACTTAGGAATATTTTTATGCCTACCATTTTATCTGTATAATTTTTTCCATGAAATAGTCAATCTTAATGTGTTTTTCTATACATTTCTTCAATTTTATCAGAGATATTTTCCATGTATATTTACACAATGGAATACTACTCAGCAATTAAAAACAATGAATTCATGAAATTCTTAGGTAAATGGGGAACAGGGGGAGGGAAGAGGGCTTATGGGACTTTCGGGAAGGGGGTGAACTGGGAAAGGGGAAATCATTTGGAATGTGAATAAAGAATATAGAAAATAAAATTAAAAAAATAAAAAAATAAAAAAGCTATAGCCTTTGCTATAATCTTAACTCTAACAGTTTTTCTAATTTTCAGGAATTCTTTGCTACAAATCAGCAGAAAATCATTATAAAAAACCTGCCATTCCAATCCCTTAAGTTAGGGTGGATGGTTTTGGTTATTTTATGAATTATAGATATACTGTTATTTTAAGGGATATTACAAATAATTATGGTTTGGGATAGGGAGGAAATAAAATAGGAAGCTTAGATTCAGGGATTTCTATCTATCTTTCCTAGGTAAGAGAAAGGGGGTTGAGAAAAGAGAGAATATATAACTATTACAAGAAATTAGACAAATATATTTAGAATATTGCATCTACTCTTAAAGCAAAAGCATCTTATAGCCATAATCTTACATTGGTACAAAATTTTATATATTGGTATAAAAATAAGGTTATATTTTGATATGCTGGTAAAGAATTTTGTATATTGATACAGATTTAAGGTTTTTCCTTGGTATAAATCTGTATATTGAGACAAATTTAGGATTAACTCTGTTACAATATGATATATGTATGTTTCAACTCTTAGGTAGGTAATGTGCCTATGCAACTCATTTAAAAGTACAAGGTTTAATCCCAGTCCTTTTAATAGCTGCTATTATAAACTGTTAATGATAATTTAGCAATACAAGTTACTAGCCAGTCAATGAAACATGTTAAACTCTAGCTTGGATTATTACAGATATATATTCTAGGTTGTACAGATAATAGGAAACTGGAGACAAGCAACATTTGCTTGTTCAGATATGCTATGAATAGATAGATGGTCTTCAAAACCTCAGAGACTCAGAATATGATATTTAAGATGTTTTCTATTAATGTAAGGCCTTTTTGACATTGAGACATAGCAGCTCCTGGCAGCAGCCCCACTCAACTTAGATAAGCTTCGAAAGACCTCCATATGGAGTTGCTTCAATTGTGGCAAGCTAGCCACTGGGAAAGAAAATGCTCTAACTTTATCTGTAGACTGAATTCTGGAAGTTGATTTCCAAGCTCTGCCAAGACAGAATAAGCAAGTCCTTCATAATTCCTGCTTCACAAAAGATCTGTTAGATATTCTGAGCCAGAAGGCTGAAGATAGATTTACCAGCATTACAGAGAATATTGGGGACTGTCCAAGTGGTCAGCTGTCTCTGTCATTTTATTTTTTTAGAAGCTATATCCTTGAGCTTCCTGCAAACAAGTAATGTTTATTTCTTTCTCAGGCCTCTGATGGGGTTGAAGACTAAAGCTTAAGTTGTTTAGGATTTAAAAAGATATTCTAGGTCTAAGATGGTAATTTTAGGAGCGTAATACAGGTTGGAATAGAAATTGATTTAGATGCAGAACTCTGAACTCACCAGGACAGGAAAGATAATAGAATACTTTCCCAAGTTGCCAAATACAAACAGACTGAACTTTTTAAATATAACTTTTACTAAATAATTTTAATAATTTCATAATTGTTCCCAGGGTACACTGTTTAAGAGAAAGAGACTTTTTTAGACAAAAAAGGAGAATTGCTGAGGTTTGGTCTGTTGCTACGCATTGTAATGCTAAATTCTATACACAAGGTCTAGGCCTACAAGTAACTTCTCATGTTTGCAAGCTTTTGTTGTGCAAACCTTGTTCCTTGATTTAAAACTATTGGTTAAATAAAACTACAGCCAATTACTCAAGGGTTTAGAGGTAGGTGGGTTAGGAGTAGGTTAGGATTTCCTTCCTGCTTGGAGGAGGAAAGATCAGAAAAAAAGGACATTTTCTTCTTGAGAAAACTAAACTTACACATAAAACAGGAGAAGCTATATATAGTGTGATTCTATGTTTAATTTCTGTAGTGAAAAACACAAGATCTTTTTAATGCATTCAAAATTTACTAACTCAAAATGTCTAAAACTGAAGATTTTATTAACAGAGATAACTTTAAAACAGTCATTAAGATGTAGGTCATTCATTATAGTACTGAACACTAACTGAAGACATGGAACTGATCCTGGAGCAAATGGTACCCTGGGAAACATCGACCTCTGCCTGACAACTAGCAGAAATAAAAGGCTTTTAGTGCTGGGGAAGAAAATCATCACTGCTCTCCTTTCCAAAACACAATTTCAGAAATTTTGAAACTCTAAATTTTACTTCATGTACAATCAGTCCTATCCGAGTAACGCTTCAGTATTTACTAAAATAAAATCTTTCACATATTTCTGACATTTAATGGTAACCAAAAAACTTAAGTCACATAAACTGAAATTACAATGGGGCAAAATTTATGTATTACTATTTCCACAAATTCTTTCTGCAGAATTGCCATGTCTTACTTTATGAGACCTTTCCTAAACTTAATTTCTGACAAGATCCCTCTACTTCTAGCAAGCCTTCAATGCAGAACATAGGGGTTCCTATGAAATATTTGAAATGTTTTTAAAAAAAAAAACAAAACAAAAAAAAAAAAACCAAAACGGTTTCAAGCTATCCTCCACCAACCAAAGGAACTATAGAGAAAATTTAGTCATCAGAACTGATTTATGGAAGAAACTACTTTTTTTTATTGTAAATATAGTTAGCTATTAAAGGACTTAAAGGTAGAAGTGTTAGTAATTTCAAATTTCCCCTACATTAAGGAAAGAAATTATAAGAATGAAGCAACAATAAAATAAATTTTTAATAAACTTAAATACTAATCTTTCACGTTTGTACAGAATTTTTCATAGAACAGAGTACTTCTACACCCTAAATCTTACCAGCTCTCCAAAAAATTCCTCCAAAAAGGGTGATATTACCATTATTATTTTAGATAAGGACACTAAGTTGCAAAGGTATTACAATTTGTTCACGGAAGAGAGAACTGGGAATCCATCAGACATTCTATTGCAACATTGGTTCACAGGAACTTTCATGATACTCCATTTAAGGAAGGGTCTTTCCTTTAAAAGCTCATCCCTAGTTAAAATACAAGTCTAAACATATCTATCAAGATATTTATATTTAATCCTAAAAAACTACATTATCACTTACAGTCAAGCTTTAAACACAAGGATGAATTGCAAGAGCACTATATGCCACAGCAATAAAGTTGTGGGAAAATAATCTATCATAATCATTGAGAGAATGCCAACAGTCAAGTAGTTACTATCAAGTCCACCAGATCACAGTACCTGCAGAAGTTGGTAGGGATCACAATAGCATAGCCAACAGAGGTTCCTCCTAAGCAGTTACCTAGTTCATGGAAGAGTCCATGAGCCATGGACTCCAGTGGCAAAACAATAAGAAACATGCTCAAGAAGATTCCATTTGTGGGCTAAAAGAAATGAAAAACAACAGGTTTATATAGTTTGTGGATAATTATACGCATGTGTATTGACTCAGTTTTTAACCCCTATTTTCACAAAGTAAAAAAAACAACTGATAAGCTAAAAACAATCATAAGTAAAAGCACTCATTTGTAGACACAGATGAATTACTGGAGCAATGACTGAACTCTAAGTCTTTCGGAAGTTGTTTCGCAATTTTGTTTTTTGAAACAGGGTCTCAGGATGTAGTTTTAGCTTGACTGTTAATTGTCATTTAGAAAGGATGGCCTCTTAACGTATGGAGGTCCACCTACCTCTACCTTGATTAACACCATACACTATCACACATGGAAAGGACGGAAAGTCAGGTGAAGTGAAATGATAGTTATGCACAATGTAACAGTATTTCAGTCAATTATGGACCATATATAACAATTCTGTGCATGGAAAGAAGTTATCTATCGTTTCCCATAGAACTGAACATTTCCTACTGTCTTATAGTGTAATGCATTGTTGTGCTGTATGTAAACAAACCTGCACTCTCAGTCCTAAAATTATGTATAGCAGCACACAGCCAACAGTAAATGAGTGTTAGTGGTCCACATATTTACCTGTACTTCCTATTTTATTAAAGGGCTTACTGCAGCATACTCAGGACTGTCCCTCTTTCACCTACAGTGGTAGACCACATTACCAGCAACAGCCCCACACTTAGTTTTTGCTGACTGCATCAACAGGCCAGGCAAAGTGAGTGACATATAATTTAGATTTGTGAAAGCGTTCACTATGATGCTCACAATGCAGTGCTCAGAAGTTATCTGTTGGGAACTGTATCACACTCATACTTTAGGAAGAAAACATATTTGGACCATTGTTTGGGGTGGGGCAGTGAGAAAAGAACATCTATTGTTTTGAAGTTTTTGCTGACTTCATCAACAGGCCAGGCAAAGTGAGTAACATATAATTTAGATTTGTGTAAGCATACACTATGATGATCACAATGCACTGCTCAGAAGTTATCTGTTGGGAACTGTACCACACTCATACTTTAGGAAAACATATTTGGACCATTGTTTGGGGTGGGTCAGTGAGGAAAGAACATCTACTGTTTTGAAGTGGTTTCAGCATTATCTTTGCTGAGAGATTCCTTAGAAAGCTTGTGTGTACTCCCACTGGTACATATATGTTACTTGAAATCTACTGATATATGCAGAGTAGAAAAATCTAGTGACCAAGAAAGTACTTGGTTAACAGAATTTCATGACCTGGAAAGGAACCCTGCATGAATGGGGCTGACTTGGCAAAGAAAAAGTAGTTATGACTGGGAAAGTGGCCAACCTAGAAAGAGGAAGAGGGGGGGCAGTTCTTGCTAGAGTTCTGACATCACTTAATTCTGAAAAGTCCCTAGCTACAGCAAGCTGGCAGAAAGAGGAAGCTTCCCTTGGGCAACAGCGAAGAAGTTTTCACCACTGGGTTGACTCCCACACAGGCTCCTTGAGGCAGCCCACACTGAATAGAAGCATCATGTCCAGGCAAGTCTATCTCCCTTTAACACTTACATCTATAATACACACAGCAGCAACAAATTAGTACAAAGCAAGAATTGCACCAAGAAGAGTTGCTTTTGTATGCCCACATCCCAGCCTGAAGTACTCAAATTATATAGTTTGTCACATTATAAACAGTTTATGATTAAATTCTTTTCATGTTAGTCTCTTCCTCTCATTACAGAAATAATTGCTTTTAAGGGCACAGATATTCTAAGATCTTCAGCATTTAACACCTCTAGCGAGGATCTTATCAGGCATCATTGGCACTGACATAAGAAAATAAACAAAAACCCATGAGCTTACCTGCCAGGAGACTGCTCCCAAAATTGCTGTTGCAAGAAGACTAAAAAAAACTAACTGCTCTGAAATTAAGCAAAAATGACGCATCCCTTTGGATGCCATGATTCTATCAAGGCTATTGTTATCTGCCCTGTGGTTGATAAACACTTTATGGCAGTCATTTAATTTGGTATGAAATCCCCAAAGAGTCAAAAGAAAAATAATATGGCAAATCATCCAGAAAATTCCAAAAATGGAAAAACCCGGTATCACGAAATACCAGAGATGAGTGTCTCTAAGTTTAAATGCTGAGAGAACGAAGAATGTAAGCTCAATCATTCCAGTGAAAAGCACTGAAAGCCTCCTGCAAATTCTTCCGCGGTACAGAAATGGTTTCCACCTTTCAGTTACTGAAAGTCCACTGAAATAGATGTCAAGAAAAGGATCAGTTATCAGGCAAATAAAAAAACATGCAAAAGCAATTGTATTTTTGGGAGTTTCCAATGAAGAAAAAAATAACAATACTGAAAAAATGATTAAGTTTGGAATAGCTAGAAAAGACTTCATTCTCAGGTCAATAATAAGCATGGCCAAAGCCATGACAAGCAAAATAACACTCAGAGACTTCTCCACCAACATTGTTGTGCTGGCGATAGCAAACCCAACAAGTTCCAGAAACTCTACTGTGGTTAGCAAAGCAGGCCGATGGCGGACATATCCAGAAATTCTCTCCACCAAAGCACACAATATCCTTAATACTATAGATGTCAGAAGCAAGTATTTGGTTGTTTCTTCTTTCACATCACTTTTAAAGGATGAATTATCAAGAAAACACAGAAGGCCGAGCAGAAATCCAAACCAGAGATTGGAGAGACTTAAACTTGCTGCTTCCATTGAAAAGTAATAGTAGAGTATGCTGGCAATCCCAAGAACAAAGAGGCCGAGAATAAAAATCACCAAAATTAAGGAATTTGCTGTTTTTTCCCATCTTACATAAAGGCCTAAACATATAGCCACCAGTAAGTTGACTCTGGCTAGATAGCCAAGATAGCGCACGGAGGAATGCATGTTCACTTCTCTATTTACTTCTTCCAGCCTCGTCATTGCTAGATAGAGACAATGACTAACACAGTAACGCAGTGATTTACACATGTAATCTGGCACTGGAGGGGGTTCCCACACGTCACAAAAATTAACTTCTTGTATTTCATCCAATAAATCCAATGTGTTGGTAATGCCTACTCCAACATTTTCTCAGAAGTTTTCTTTATAGGGACCTATAGAGAAGAAAAGATATTTCACAGTTAATTGTATATAATATTTTGTGCCATCTTCTTTACACTAAATAAGTGAATCAGAGAAAACTAGAGGTTCTTTTGAAATCCAGTTCAAAGACTAATTGTATATATCTTAATAGTAATTTTTTTGGGGGGGGGTTACGAATTCTGCAAGTTACATAAAAGAAAATGCCCATGATTTCTATTCACATTGATAAAATTGCATCACGAAATATCAGTGGAGTCTCTCTGTCAGTGTTAATGCTGAACTTATCTAATCTATTCCTATTTGAATATTCAGTTTAGCTTAGATCATAAGCACTCATCTTTGACACAATGAAATGTCACTCAACTTTTAAATGGAATGAAGCGCTTCATTATTACTCTAATTGGAAAGCACTAGTACACAGAGATGATAACCATTATTACTATTGTAATTCTCCACGACATTTTACAAGCGCATTCTAAAATGCTATAAAATTTCAATCTTTATGCTGTTTAGCTAATAAACTTAACTAGAAGTAAATTTTAACTCTATAAAGTTATTTAGTCCCAAAAACTGAGCCATAATTCTTGTACTTTCACTCCTATCAAAATAAATTACCTGGATAATCACTTACTTTTCACATCTAAATACTATCTATTTAGTAAATCAATTGCTGAGCATTTTACTGAAAATCCAAATACTGGAACTTAACCAGGTCATAGTAAAGTTAAGAAGAACTTCAAGTCTACCTCTTCAAAAAGTCACAACAGCAATTATTTTCTCAAACCCAAACAATTACATCAACATAAGTGCTCTCATAACTTTGACTTAAAAAACAATAATAGCTTAAAAAAAATACTGTGGGGGTCAAGGAGATAGGTCACCTGTGAAGCCTGACTATGAGTCCCATCACTGAGACTCAAATGGCGGTATGGTGGAAGAAGAGAACCAACTCCTATAAGTTGTCCTCTGACCTCTACAAGCATGTCATTACACATGCACACATATTGAGTGTGTGTACAAACATACACACTCACATACACACACAAACACATACACACACAAGTGCTGATCAATCCAGTAGGTAGTTCTTCAATGTTTTCAGTATACAGTAAGAATAGATCTATTGCAATAGCTTATATACAATACTCAAAAACTCATATATTCAGAAAACAAATAGTTTGTAGTCTAGGACTGCATATCAGTGCTAGAGTACTTCCCTAAGATGTACGAGGCATTAGGCTTGAATCACATCAACAAACACACACAGAGGAGATCAGTTTATTTAAGCTTTCCTAACGGAGGTACACTAAAAGACATGAAACATGAACATGACCAACAGAAACATTAGACAACTTAGAATTGGCCCCTACCTAGCACGTGGCTGGGAAGGAATGTTTCTGGGACAATTGGAGAATTTCAAGCATATTTCAAGTGCTATTTCTATTTCTATTTTCTTATGTTCCAAAACATATTTTTATTTCTAAATCTATTCATTAAGTATTCAAAGTAACTTTCCTCTATTGTGTTTCCATGTAAGCACTTCTTGCCATGTAGAATTAATGAAAATGTCTGGTATTTTGTTGTTGTTGTTTATAGTGGATTTTTTACATAAGTATAACAAACTGCTAAAATCTGGATTACAAAAATATTTCATAAAATATTACTCCTATACCACACAGAGGGAGAGAGAATGAGAGATCTTTAAAGTATTGATGGTAGAATATAGGGTCAGAATAAGTACTACTAGAGAAGAAATTCCCACACTCTGCTAAAAAGGACCACTCCACCGTCATGAAACACCCATCTGTGTGTCCTGGTCAACACTCTTCCCTGACCTGTGACTGTGCAAACCTCTCTTTCTTCTCAAATCTCTTGACCCACATTTTGCTGCATTTTAACCACATGAGTGCTTCCTACAGGGTCATAAAAAGAAATGTCTTTAGGTTTCAAGTAGCACAAATCCACCTCTCTCTGCATCTCTGCAAGCCAGTCAAAAAGAGTCCCCTTCCCTGTATAAATCCTTCCTGTTCCAGAACCATTCTCTCTCTAAACTCTCACTTCTCCTTTATTCATTAGTACTTAAGCATTTGTAGGTCAGCTTTTAAAACTACCAAAGGGTAAAGAAACAACAACAACAAAATCTTTGTTCTCCCCTTCTGGTCTACCAGATTCAATTTTCTTCCCCCTTCACAGCTAATGGTTCTCATACACTCAATTCAAAATGCTAAACGGTGTGATTCCCTCAGTGCAAATGCTCTGACAACTTCTGGAATGATCCACAAGTTCCTGAATATGATGGAATCCTTACAGGAGCCTGCACATTTTCTTAAAAAGCCTTCATATTGATGAGTACTATCACCTTCTGAAACTTCCCTTGGCTTCTAAAGTCTAAGAATCTGTATTTTTTTTCACAAGTCATGATTTCCATGATTCTCTTGAAAGTTGTCCATTTTCAACTCATGCTTTGGACACCTAATCCAACCCTAGGCTTTGAGCAATCTAAATTGCTTCCATATACTATGTAATTTTGAAAAACACAAATACAGCTGTATCGTGGAATATATTATACAGCCACATTCTCATGGGCCTTAGTTTTAAGCTTTTTACCCATCCTGACTTTTAAAAATAGCCTTAACTAGAAACGAAAACAAATTTAAAAAGCAACGTAACTGTTTTTACTTGAGCTGCCCTCCCTAATGATTTGATGGAAAAATCTAGAGGCAAATAAAAGAGAATGGAGCCAACCAGCAAGTCACTGCTAAAGTCCATTAACAAATTCTCAGGCTGGGGCCATAACTCAGAAAGCATACTTAGTATTTGGGAGGTGCTGGCTTTGACCCCAGTAGAACCCCAGCCTTCAATCCTATCTACTATCTTAACCTTTGTCCACACTTCCTCACCCACGATTTAATCCTCACCAGTTCTTGATTTTTCTTTCCCTAAGCATCTCTTTCACATTTCTTCTACTTCTTATCCCCAAAAATCACCATCTAAATTTTGGTGACAATGACCTCATTCTTGAATGTCTTCCTTTTTTTTGTTGTTGTTTTTTGTTTTCCTTCCCCATCAACTTCTGCTCTTCTTACATAAAGTGTGTTTTTAAGACCCAAATTTTACCATGTTATGCTCCACTATGCAAAATTCTCTAATGGCATTCCACCCTTCATAATATTACAGTCTAAACTCTTTCAGTGCCTTTATAAAGTACTACACAGTGGACAGGAATAATTGTCCCATCTGTTACTGCTCTTCCTCTCACTCTGATTCCAAGAACACTGACACTTCAATTATGAACTACATAAATGCCACGCCCTCTCTGGACATCTTTCTTTTCCTCCTAGTCCTTCATCTGTCAAACTCTTCAGGTCTGGGCTCACAATTACTTTCTTAGGAGAATCACCTCTTCAATCATTCCCTCTGAAGTGGAAAAGTAAAACGACTCTTTTCTTCACCATTTGTTTAACGTCTGCATTCTCCACTAGGTCACAGAGTCTCTGGGGAGATCTGTCTTCCACAGTGCATGCTCAGTAGATGTAATCTAGTCTGTAATCAAGTTAACATTCAATTCCTTGGGGTGGGGGGGCTAATAATAGAAACAACTACTTAAATGCAGATAAAATAAACAACTTTCTAATATGCCACAGCTAGTACTAGTAGGTAAGGGAGATTCCAGGAAGTTTCGGCTCGTTTGCTCTTGGCTTTACCCAAGTCTTCACTTAATTTACCAAATTTCTTCCAAAACAGAAAAGTGCCCTCCCCGTGTCCTAAGACAATGGACTTCAAGACACAATGTATGGCTTTCACAAACTTTCAGTGGAAATCTATTTCTGTTCCACGTTGGGAAAATGTCAAAACCTGAAAGAACAACACTGAGCAGTCAAGAGTTGGAGAACGGCAGTCCTGTTTCTTTGAGTTCCTGCTAATAACTCTTTCGGCCCCCTCTTAAGCAGAAGAATGGCAACCCGGACATTCCCTTTTGAGCAGCCGTAGTAACTTTTCGCTTGTTAGGCCTCGATCTAGCGAGAGATGAAGAAGTGGGGCTGGGACCCTAGCTGTTCGCTACCACCTTAGCTCTAGAACAAGACGACACAACGCGACTCCCGGGTCAGAGGAGGGACATCGAAGAACGCCCTCTCTTCGCGGTCGCCGGTCCCCGGCTGGCAACGTTCCCACCAGGAGGCCGACGGGGCGGGGCCTGGCCGGGTCAGCCGGACCCTGGGCGGCGCCCCAGCCCTCCGCCGCCCCTTACCTGAGTCCGCGGCCGCCACCGAGCCTCTCTCCGTCCGTTGCGAAGCTCGCAAAGCAAAAGGGCGCGGAGCCTACGAGCCAGAACCGGGAGGTGGTGTGGGAACGTGAGCCCGAGGCCTCCCACACTAACACCGCACGGCCGCTGTAGAAACTTTCTCTATTGCCGACACGGCCGCCATGTTTCCGCCGCTGACAACCGGCGCTACGGATCGCCGTCAGGGTCAGGGCGCGCCGCGTGCTTCCTTCCCTGGCCCGGCCTCCTAGCGACTCTCCACGCCCAGCCGCGAGCATCAGGGAAGCAAGTGCTCCCAGCGCTGCGGGAGGGCCAGCAGCCCCAGCCTAAGCCTGGTTCAACTCCCACCCGGGGTTAGCAGCAAAAGCAGGGAACCGGAAGACCACCAATGATCAGGCCCCGAAAGCAGCGAGGTCACCCCGACCGAAACTGGGCCAGCTAGAGTGGGATAATTGCAAGTGGCCTATAAATGTATGTAGAAGGCGTTGCTGCTCTTTCATATAGGTGGTATAATGTATGGCTTTGCATATGCTGTCCAAACCTTCAAAGCCTTTCTCTCCTTGCCCCAGCCTGCTTTTCTAATTAAGTCCACCATCAATCCCCATCTTGAACATCTTTATTCTACAGCCCTAGCTTTCCCTGACCCTAAGCGGACCTTCAAACACCACGGATGATTTTAATTTGCCCTCTGATGGCCCTTGCATTAACATATTCGTACGCATGAGAGCTGCATTTCACAGGTGCTGTGGAGCAGCAGTCTCAGGGGTTGAAATTGGTTTCTCCATCTATGAAATGGTAACAAAACGTTTCTTACAAGACTATGAATATACAGGGAAACAGTGTGTCCCTCCATGTACAAAATGAATTTTAAGAATATTCAATACCTATAAGAACACGTTTTTAGGGAGGGCTTTATTTAAGAGTCTCTGTAAGTGTAGGGACCGCTATAAATTCATCTTGCAATGGATAGGAGATAATGTTTTCAATTCAAAAGAGCTTGTAGAAGTGGGAATTTAAAGATCAGGATTAGGAGATAGGGATACTTGAGCAAATGGAGAATCACATTAGCATTAAGGGGGACAATAACATAAGAAGGATAACAACATTGTTGCTAACACAACAAGGTTAACTACTTGTTATCTAGAAAACAGGGAGATAAGAAAGCTAAACTGACTTCATAGCATTCTTAGTTAAAAGCTAGATTTTACTAGGGAATACACAGTTGGGCCTAAAAAACAGGTTCTGAGTGAAACCTAAAAGAATACGGCCGGGCAAAAAGCATGAAGACCCCTTTCCTTTCCAAAAAGCCTTTTCCTTCCAAAAAGTCCCTGCCTGCCTCCTGATTCCATTTCCTGCTGCTTGTAGCCCCTTGTATAGGACAAACCATTTCAAAACCCTAGTGCTCTCAAGTGTAAACAAATACTGATAACATCTATCCAACAAGGTTCTTTTATGGATTTAGGGAGAATGTGCGTTTTTAAAATATCTACAACATTTAAATGGCTTATCCTTTCAGATAAAGCTCAAAATCCTTAAATAGGGCATGTGGGTGTTATCTCAGTGGTAGAGAGCATGCCTAGCTTGCCTGATGTTCTGATTGGAGCAAACACTGCCAGGAGAGAGAGAGAGAGAGAGAGAGAGAGAGAGAGAGAGAGAGACTTATGTAAATACAAATTGTGCGCTTTTCACCTCCAGTTTAAACTCCCACACACTACCCAGCTCTGCACCCCAGCCTGTTTTCATTTCCTCAAATGTAGCCCCCACCCCCAACCCTGTTCAGTTTTTCTCACTATTACATTAGCATTAGCTTAGTTCCTGGTAGAGAGTTGGCGTTTTAATGTTTTTAAAACAAAGGGATCAAATATTGCTGGCCCTTGCTAGTTCTCAACACTTTATATTAGTGTTATCTGTGTGTGTGTGTATATGTGTGTGTGTGTGTGTGTGTGTGTGTGTGTGTGTGTGTGTGTGTTTCCATGTCTCTTAATGTTACAGTCACCTTGGAGACCATTTAGGGCACCAAAGTTCAGTTGAGACCCATTAAGGGAAAGTTGTTTCCTCGTGGTCAAAAGAATGGAATATATTTGATCCTTGTTGGAGACCTGACATTCTGATCTGCTCCAAAGGTTGGAACATTCCATCCCATCGTCTCCTCCCTTAGGAGTCAGTGGAGCTAGGCCTGCCTATTACCTGGTCAAAGGGCCATCCCTCAGGAAAACTGCATGCTAAGGCCAAGGGAGGAATAATGCATCTTAGTGTGTGTGCTTTTCCTCCCCAGAAATCTCATTGCTTGCAGAGCCCTGCCATGTGACTTAGCTGCTTTTCTGAGTTAGGAGGTTTCCTCTTTCTTCTTTTACTTCCAGTTACCGCCAAAAGCCTAAGTATGCTTTCTCTCACATTTGGGGCTTTTCACTGTTTCTCTGAAAATATCCTCCTTTTTTCCATGTAGGTGAGTACTGCCATTGGCTGTTTGCCAATCTCCATTCCTGAATGTGCCCCACTAACTTAAGTGGCATGGCTTTCTCTGTCTTCTCCATATCTTCCCTCCTAGTAGCTATCAACCTGCCTGCCCTGCTTTCTCTCTGACTTTAATTGTCCTTGGGATTAAGAATTCATTTTTAAGTCCTATTAACAAAACTGAGAACCCAAAGAAGGAATCCCAATTTCCATGGTAACAAATCTCGCTCTACATGGAGTTCTCCAAATTTTCTTGTAGCATCAGTACAGTGTGAATCTCATCATTTACATTAATAAATATAATTTATTAAAATGGTTGTGACAGCTGCTACATTTATAGGATTGAACCAGCCTCTCAGATTCAGATTTCACATATGGAGTAAAAAGATTGGCTGTAGATTTAATCCTGCTAAGTCTACCAAATCTATAATTTTGGACCTCCCTACCTCAGAGATACTGTATTCATTTCCAACTCAACTTGCCTTTTGTGAACACTTTGAACATTTCTCATTCATTTGCTTTGGGACACCGTCTGAGACCACTTTGGAGAAACTCCTACCATAGGAATCCAGGGGCTGAAACAGAAATGACAAAAACTATTCAGTTGCCTGGTTCTCAGACTTGACCTGATGGTAGTGGTACGGGAATGAAGAAAGGATAGACACATAGAAAAGCTGGGATCAGGTAAGGCATATGCTTTGATGGAAATGCATAGCAATCCAGAAAGTTGGGGCATTTGTTATATACCTCTGAACAAGGAACGTATTGCATACTGACTGTGTGCTGGAGGAGTCTGATTAGTTAATCGAGGTAGATGGTCTCTGTTGGTGAACAGTTCCAGGTTGTAGTCATCCAAGAAGGGGAAGCTGCGGTTGAGAATTTCTTTAAACACTAATCTTATTTAAAAGTCAATAGCTCTTAACCATCTGTACTTGAACCAGAGAAAGGCTTTCCGGTTCTCTGAGCCTGACTTGCTAGTCCCCTGGGTCTGAAGCATTGTGGTTCTTGACATAGTCATGCCCATTTTAACAGCACACATTCACTCAGGACTTTATTTGCTCCCCACACCAGAGAGAAGATGATGACTTAGAAAAGCTCCAGCCGCAGGAGTGGAGTGGAGTGGATGGAGCTAAGTTCTTAGGACAGTAGTGAGGGTTATGGGTGTTGTGGCCTCTGCCTTTCATTATTAGATCTGAGGTATACCCATGCTTAACAAGTATAACCCTGCTATCCTCTTTCCATCAGTTTTATAGGCTATTAAATAGTCTGTGAATAGCTTCCTGGCCAATTATAGACCCCCCTGTACTAATTATCCAAATGCAGTTTCTGTCTATAGATTCCTAGACCTAGATCCCCAGGAGTCCTTTGAGCTGCTAAATATCCTCTAGCAAATTTATTTTCTACTTAAATCAGCTATTTCTACTTAAGTAGCAATAGCTGTTTTGTGTTGCTCAGTACTAAGACTCTTTAAGACAGACTTCTTCCTTCTCAAAAATGACCCTCTGCCTTGTCACCTTGTTTCTTGATGTTAATTATCATTTCTGTGTACTTTAAAATATTTTGTCTTGAAGGTTCATAAATCTTTAATCTGACAATTGAAGGCTGTTAACTTGGGTTGTTTACTGCACAGGTACTGTTTTAATGTCACAATGTAAAATATGACTACAGATATTAATTAACATAAAGGGATGTTTTCTGTGGAAGTGGGAAGTGTTTAAGATAAGTGCCTTGCTTTCACATTGAAAAGACAGCTCTTCCTTTCCAAGAATCGAGGCTTGGGGATCTATGAGGAAGAGGAGATGGAAAGATTATAAAGTAGAAGTGATAGATGACACCAAGGAAACAGTGTCTTCCAGACACAGCATGACTGATGTACGGATGAACTCATAGAGATTGTGGCAGCACATACAAGACCCACACAAGTACAAGTCAGACAAGGTCTCAGCACAGATCTGGGGAAATGGACCCAAAGTCCCACCCCTAATCAAGAAGCTATTTGCATCTGATGCCTGTTGGCAAAGGGAAGATCAGTGTATCAGTGTTCAGCAGTGGAGTGTCACTGGATACATCAACTACATTCCAAGGTAGGCCTCATGTGCAGTAGCAGGCCAACACAAAACAAACTCAAAGAGTTTCTTTTCTTTCTTTCTCTGTCTCTCTTTCTTTCTTGCTTGCTTGCTTGCTTTCTTTCTTTCTTTCTTTCTCTCTTTCTTTTTTTGTTCTTTTTTTTTTGTCATATTAGTGTTTTGCCTGTTTGCTTTGATTTTTGTTTAGAGATTATCTTTTTGTATGTGGAGGAAAGTTCTTTGATTTTGTTGCTGTTGTTGTTTTGTTGAGATGAGCGATAAAGAAAGAAACAACATTGGGTTGGGTGGGTAGGGAGAATCTAGGATGAGTTGGTGGAGGGGGAAAATGTGATCAAAATATACTGAATGAAAATTTAAAAAAACATAAAAATAAACACATATCAAGCAAACTGATTTCTTAAAACCTGTTTTTAAATCTTCTGCTAGCTGTATGACTCCTTTCAGGATGATTCCATGTATCTAGACAACTTTTTAGGGCTTCCCCAAAGTCCTGCTTGAGCAAAGTTTCATGTCTCCTTTTGGATAAGAATTTGAGTATAGCACTCTGTCTGAGGCTTGCTTTCATTACAAGGTACAACATAGTATTGAGGGAGGTGACAGCATCCACAGATTCTCTTTTTAAGTTAGCATAAAAGGTATTGGGTATCATATGGCTCTCTTAGTACTTATTAATTATCTTCCTGTTTCCTTCTGAAGATCACCGATATTAATCTTATTACAAGTTACAAGAGTATCTAATAATCGTGAAAAACTGCATGAAATTTATTTCTTAAAAATAAAGGCAGGAGGGCAGTGAGGTGACTGTATCCAAGGTGTCTGTATCCAATCCTCATGACCTGAGTCCGTCCCCAAAACCCACAAGTGGAGGGAGAAGACTATGCCTTGCAATTTATCTCCTGACCTCCAAGCACATGACAGTATGCAACCCCAGACATCTGGCACATCAACAGCCAAACACCTGGACATAAGACAGTCACCTGGGAATCTTTCCAATGTCATGAGATTTCAGGCAATGGTTATTGATGACAGTGTAATGATCCTAACAGCTGGAACAGATGTTCTCTGACACATGCTTCCTTGCAGGTACAGCCTGTGTGTTCCATGCCAAGAAGTTCACCCAGAGGAGTTAATTCAGACAAATAAAACCTGTTAAAAACAGAACCATGTTAATAAAAAGTAAGAAAGTACAGAGAGAACAGCACCTGTGACACAGAAGAATGGCCTCTTTCCCTCATATATTTCAATCCTGTGTAGCAGGATGCCAGCAATGAATCCTATATAAATCCTTCCTGACAGTCTATGTTGTGTTCCTTCCTTTAAATTCTTCAGTTTGGACCTAAGGCTAAAGTCTGGATTTTCAAGGGATGGTAGCACCATCCCATTTCGGTTATAAAGTGCTTTCATCTATATTATATAACCTTTATAAAAATCTAGTGCTATAAATGGCTTCACCGGTTTACAAATAAAGTATCCAACAGTCAGTGGAACTACATGGCTTCAGGTCCTTATAATTAACCATCACAGAGCAGGGGCTTAATCCTGTTTTATGGTTTCTGTTTTGGGTTTCCACTGGGGAGCAATCTTATCAGCAGTGTTCACAGTACATGGGAAAAGAGTGCTACTCTGGAAAACATTTTAGAATCGTTGAGAAGAGTAACTACATATCCATCCCAGCTTTCCTCTCCATAGTAAGTACTAGGTGTTCTAAAGTGTTCCTAGTTAGCAAAGTCTCAGAACCCAGTTTTAAGGATTACATTCAGATGTATATGGCTCATAGCACTAGATATTTTGACTTCAATTTTTAATTTTATCTCAGTGTTCTCCATGTGCTAAAAAGTCCATCTCCTAAGACTATGTCTACAAAATGAAAATACTGTAGAACTGTGCCTGGAAGTTCCCAACCATCTGTCACTTTCTGTTGTGTGATTTAAGAAGCAAAGTTAGACTTTCTTAAGTAAGTCTCGGAGACTTGTAAAGAGCTAAGGATGGCATTGAACTTCTGATCCTTCTGCCTCTGCCCTCAGGGCTAGGATTACAGGCCAGTACTGCCATACTGAGTTTATGCAGGACAGCAGATGAAACCCAGGGCTTTTATGAATGTTAGGCAAGTGCTCTACCAATTGCTAACTCCTCAAGCTCTCCCGTTTTGTTGTCTATAGAGAGCTACTGAGCAGCGTTAACTTCTATCACATTCCCCTTCTCATGCGTTGAAAATCAGCACCTTAAATCCTAGAACTCAGCAAAGGAAGGGAAGGTCACTATAGACAAGAACAACATCCTGGATTGTAGGTTTTCAGTCTTTCTCTCTCTCTCTTTCTCATTGGACTATTCCAAAAAGGACTATTTGATCAAATTCAGATATCCTTTCTTCTTTTAGTTCCAGTTCTTAACAGGGTTTTGGCTTGTTAAATTCTTTACTTCTATGATTTCTACTTACGTTCTCCTAAAATCTCACTCCACTCACTCAAACCCTGTATGAATTGTCTTCCTATATTTTTCTAAATTTATTTCTTTTAAATGTATACTATTCTTGTTTGTATGCATGGCTGTGCCCCAATTTAGTACTTGTTGATTGTGGATGGCAGAGGAAAGCAATGGGTCATATGGAACTGGAGTTACAGACCACTGTGGTTCACCAACTTTATTTTTCTAGTTTTGTGTGTTTGTTTGTATAGTTGCTTATTTACATTCTTTCAGATCTCATTGATATCTCAGTCGGTTTCTTTATTTGGTCATTATTGGTTTATTTATTTACTTATTGTGTGAGTGCAGATGTGTGGAGGTCAGAGGACAACTAGTGGAGTTAGTGTTCTCTAACTAGCAAGTGAGTTTCAAGGGTCAAACTAAGGTTAACAGGCTGGGTTGCAAGTCCCTTGACTCACTGAGGCACCTCACTAAGCCTTCATTTATTGACTTGAACAATATCTTGCTTTGTCACCAAGGATGGTTTCAAATTTGCTGTGTATCACAGTCTGGCCTTGCAAGTCTGCCTCTGCAGACTGCTAGGCTGTCAGGTGTGCTCCACCACATCCAGCGGGTACATTCTTCACCAGTCACTTCATCCATTTCAGTGTCTTTGTAATACATCACTAGAGAATTTTACTTTGAAGGCACCATTTTTTAAAAATAGTTTTCATGGGACATGCTGAGATTTGTGCAATGCCATACCACTTACAGCGTGGCCTTCTTAGCAAGTAGCTTTGTCTTGAAGATGTGTCTTCAGGCGTCAGTATGTCGTGCAATGTTGGTTTTAATTTGTTCTGGACACTACAGTGCAGACTCTTAATAGTGTTTTTCACTGTGATTAATGATCCTGGGCATGGCACTTACTGTGGCACTGTTGGAAAGACCCATTGTTCTCAGTGTCTTTAGCAATTTCAACAGATGTGCTACAGATAGCAGTGGGTGGGTTTGTTCTCTGTGTGGCCCGTTCCAAAAGTAGCAGTGGTAGACCAACAGAATTCACTCAAATATTGTTTTATTTATGTAAATGTCTATGTATATGTCTGTGAATGTGTGTCAACTAGAATGTGCACTAGAAGATGGCAGTGGATTCCCTGGAACTGGAGTTATAGGTAGTTGTGAGCTACCCAGCTTGGGTGCTAAGAACTGAACTGATTCTCTGCGAGAGCAAGGTATGAACTTAGTCTGAGAATCTCTCCAGCCACTCTACAGGCATGCTTGATGCTTCCAGCAGGGTTGCTGGCACAGGCAGGACTGGTCACGTAAAGGGTTCCAAGAAGGCATGACATAGGTCAATAGGTATGGAAGAAAAAAAGTGGCAGAAACTTCAGGGTCCCCTTCTGTATACCATGCCCAATCAAGACAGCCATGCATTGTCAGATAAGGTGAAAATAGAGTGGAGTGGGAACTATATGTGGATAGCTGCAGGAACTGTCATTTTCTATGGGAACACAATAGGCTCATAACTTTAATTGTCAAGTCAAACATCACAGGTACCATAGACGAGTGAAGAGGTATAGCATTACCTGCAGGCAGTAGAGCACAACTTCCAAAAATAGGATGCTCTCCCCAACAAAGAAAAGGTGAGGGCTTTTTTTAGGAATTCCCATGGGAGAGGGATCCTTTGGGCTAATAAATTCCTGCACATGCTTGGTTTAAGATGCATATGTGTGAGCATGAATTCTGAAGGTCATAACTAGAGAAAATGTGGCTCATAGGAGCACCCCCATAGTCATTCAAGCTGTGATGTGGAGGTGGTGTGGAAGCGCTGGTCACCTCTGCTTCTGCCATCAGTTGTTGCCTACTGCAATGGGCTAGGAGAAGAGACAGCAAAATATGAGGCAACCAGATTTTTGGAAGACAGGAAACAGTACCCAGCAGATTAACCCTTTTCCAGCACCTCACTCTGAGCAGTTCTAGCATTCTAAGTCATGACCAAGCAAAAGGACACCCTTGACACACTCTCCAAATCACATTCTTGTGGCTACTAACAAGTTTTCATTGTTGTTCTCTTCCTCATCAGTGCGCCTGCTCAGGAGTGGGATTGCTGCCAGACCTGTGCAGAGTTCCTTTAAGCCTTCAGTGGTTCTCAAGCTTCCTAATGCTCTAACTCTTTGATACAGTTCCTCATGTTGTGGTGGCATCAACCATGCAATTATTTTGTTGCTACTTCCTAACTGTAATTTTGCTACTTTTATGAATTGCAATGTAAATATGATTTTTGCCCCATTTGAAAGGTTGAGAACCACCACTTTGGGGGTTCCTTTGGCTATCAACAGGAGGATTGGGGCAAAGGCTGGAACTTCAGAGTTGTCAAGTCCCACTTAGAAGGGCAGCTAGATTCTTGCTGTTTCTTGATTACCCTCTCAATTGGTTACCCTCGTAATTGGTCCTTGAGTGCAGCACAGGAAGAAGGGTGGATGACATTATTCCTATGAATGGCATTTAGACCTGGCATTTGCAAGAATCTCCATTGAAGCTGCCCATACCATTGGTGTATGAAGGCACCTTCCCTGATGTCTTGGACCTTGAGTGTGATTATTACAGGCACCCGTGGGACTTGAGTCATAGTCATTCCTCTGTACCATATTAGTTTTATAAGGTCACTTCCTCCTAGTAGAATAAGGGTGAGTTGAAAGATGGAAACACATGGTGATTTCTGACCCCAGAACATCTTTATGGAGACAAAGGCTCTGTTTCCAGAGTGACTGCTGCCTAGCTATGACACCTTGGCACATCACTGAGAGATGATGCGACATCCTTTTCCAAAGCAAGGCTCTTGTGCAGATTTTAACTCACTTACCATAGTGGGCTGCAAATCTGTGAAGACTGAGAAACTAACACCTAGAATCTGCCCAGGGCTATGGAGATATGGCTGTAACTGCTGGGCCCTTGTTACCCCAGGTTTTTGAATCCTACAAGGTTCCTGTCTCTAGTGCACATTTCCAGTATGTTTCCACTGGCATGCCTCTTAAAATGCTTACTTTATTTATTTTTTTTATGGGAGATGTAAGTGCTAGGCATCTCCATTCAGTTGTCTCATCCGTATCAGAATATAATCTTAGAAGACAGATAGTCCAGAGTTAAACCCGGGTGTTATAACTCTTCTATATCTGAATTTAGATCATAGGTCATTGGCTTTTTAAGAATTTTTTAATGTAAGCATTTATAAGCCTGATTTCCTATATGTATATTGTATGTGTCCAGTGCCCAAGAAGCTGAACCAGGATCTCTGTAAGAGCAACAAGTGCTAAACATTCGATCCATCTCTCCAGTTCAGCTTTTTAATCTTTTAATGGAGTATTTAGCACTCATACCTACAGGTTGGAGGAAGAAGGGTAATAGGTAAAAGGAAATCAATTCTTACACTTTAAGAAATGCTACCTAACAATGTAAAATGATACAACAGGCCTATATATTTTTTTGATGCAAAAAGCAAGAGGAATTTTATTTAATCCAGCATGCTGGGGTTGCCCTGCACATGGCAAGAGAATGACCATGTGCAGCCCACACAGCAGCCCTTTATACAGTCCTCAGGGAAGCTGCCATCAGGCACAATGTGATTGGCAGAACAGTGTTATTTCTAAACTAGTTGGTTGTTAGGGAATGAGGTAGGTGAAAACACACTTTGGTTTAGAAATGAAGTGAATCCATGAAACTATCACTATCCACCCATCCTTAACATCAACATTCACCAGTGATATTAATAGTATTAATCTCAGCATCACCAGTGATGTGAAATGCTGTTTCTTAAATTGAAGAATTTGAAGGAGGAAAACATTTGTTGTTTATGTTAAAGTACTTGATGTTTCAAGTAAACCATTTCTGCCTCAGGTATGTGTCATAAGCATATCTTTGAATGGATGTAATTCTTACTAAATTTGGTGATGATTTCTTATATGCATAGGATATATTCTGGTTATTCACACCCCACCATCACTTTTCTCCTTCCCACCAATCAAACCTCCTCTCTTCCTTTCCTTTTTATATTCGGGCCTTTTCCAATTTGCTTTGTGACCCATTGAGATTTACTGTTGTTCTTTGTATAATTGTGGGGTTAGACCTGACCATAGGAGCATGCAAGGCTTACCTACAACAAACAGGACACAACCAAAGACAATGACTACCTTGCTCCTAAAATCCACAAGCAGGGAGGAGCAGGATCTATATATGTTTTTGGTTTTGTTTCAGCTTTCTCATCTCCAGGCCTTTGGCCTCCTTACAGTCTTCTCTTCTTTCCAGTAATCATTCATCTGAAGGCCACGGGAAACAGTATACCTGTTTCCTAGTGAAAGGTTTGTTGCAATTTCAAAAATAAGATTTTTTTTGATGACTTAATCATCCCATCTTATTTTCTCTTCTCTCAAAAACTCATTTAAGCAGACCTGCTGTCTTACTTTGGGTTTCCATTGTTGGGAAGAGACATCATGAGCAAGGCAACTCTTATAATGGAAAACCCTTAATTGGGGGTGGCTTACAGCTTCAGAGGTTCAGTTTATTACCATCAAAGTGGGAACATGGCAGCCTCCAGGCAGGTATGGCACAGGAGGACCTGAGAGTTCTGCATCTTGATCTGAGTGCAGCCAGGAGAAAACTGACTTTTCAGCAATTGTCAGAACTTCAAGTTCACCCCCATGGTGACACACTTCCTCCAACAAGGCCACATCTCCTAACAGTACCACTTCCTATGGACCAGCTATATTCAAATCACCACACCTATTATTGGAGTAAGGGGGAAACTAAAGTAATAATGGAAATCACTATGTCTGTATCTGTTATCTTGAAAAGGGGATCAAGGATTAACTGTAAACGGTAGGTCTAGGGATGAACATAAACCCAGTTACAACTTGATATAGAATAGTGCCATATCTCCAACCTTTCTTGACAGTTTATCTCTCAACTCAGCTTCAAGGGCTAAAGAAAAATTACTGCCATTAGGACATAAACAAATGATGGATTTGCTTGTGACCATCTTCAGGAGTGCTGGGTAAATGTAAAGATTTCTGGCTCAAAGGGCTAGATTTTGATTTAGCATTCTTGTTTTGGGGGATTCTCCTCCTCCTCACCATCTATGTTAACTAAAACAAGAATCCTTACTCTTCTGTTGCATTTCTTGCTCTCCCCCCTCCCCTAATTCTCTCTCTGTGAGCTCATTGCTAGCGTACAATATACATGAGCTATTGATTTTTGTATATTAATATTATTCTACAATCTTACTGAAAGAGTCAATAAGATCTAAGACATTTTATGGTAGAGACTATAGGATATTTCCAGTACAGAATCCTGTTGTCTGCAAATAAGGATAACGACTTCTTCCTTTCCTATTTTTATCCTTTTTATGTCTCTCTCTTGTCCTTTATCTGGAGCAAATCTCTTAAGTGCAATATTGAGGAAAAGAGGTGAGTGGGAATCCTTGTCTTTTCCTGATATTAAAGAAAATGGTGTTTTATCCATTTAGTACAACACTAGCTATAAGTTTGTCATATATAGCATTATTATTCCTAATGTGTTCCAAACTTATCATGAAAGTATGTTGAACTGTGAATCTATTGAAATATGTGATTTATGACCTTACTTTTATTTATAGGGTGTATTATATTTATTGATTTGTATATGCTGAACTAATCTTTTATCTCTTTTATAAAATCTGATTGTTTGATCTTCCTAATGTGATTCTAAATATTGTTTGCAAGTACTTTTGAATTTTCATTTTAATATGTGTGTGTGTGTGTGTGTGTGTGTGTGTGTGTGTGTGCGTGCGTGCACACCCAGGGAGTCAAGAAGAGGATGTTGGGTAACCTGTAGATTTCTGGGAACCAAATTATGTCCCCTGGAAGAGATGGAAGCATGTCTAGCCACCACTGGAACATCTCTCTATCCCCTTACTAGCAATTTTTACACCAGTGTTTTATCAAAAAACTTGTTTGGTTGATTTTTTAATGTGTAGTATCTTTATCCAGTTTTGCCATCAGGATAATACTGGTTTATAAAAAGACTGGTAGATTCTCTCCATTCAATTTTATGGAACAAATTGATTAGTGTATTAGATCTTGATTAAAAGTTTGATAGAAGCCATGTATATGTCAAATACTTTTAGTCCTAGCACTCAGGAGGCTGAAGCAGGTGTGGGTCTCTGTGTTTAGGATCAGCCTGGTTTATATAGAAAACCAAGTTCTAGGCTAGCCAGAGCTACATAGTGATAATCTGTCTCAAAAAAACAAAAACAAAAACATGGTTTGATAGAATTAAACAGAGAAATCTTCTGGTTCTAGGCTTTTCTTTTTCTTTGCCCAGAGATATAATTATAGCATTCATCTTATTGCTCTAATAGACCAGCTTATATATCATCTGGCTTTAATTGAGGTAGGCCTAGTATATTTAGAAATTCATATACTTTTCATAGGTTTTCTAGCTTTGTGATATATAAGGTTTCAAACAATTCCTCAATGAATTCCTGGATTTCATTGAAGTCTGGTTTTTTTTGTTGTTGTTGTTTTGTTGTTAACTCTTTAATCCTTTAATCTTTTTTTTACAGTCCAGTCTTTTTTTGTTTGCTTGTTTGTTTGTTTTAACTTTTTAAAATCTATTTGTTTTTTACGTACTCACTTTACATCATGTTCACTGCACCCCTCTAAGTCACCCACTCTCACTATCCTTCTCCCCACCCCCTCTGCTTCTCCTCTGAGTAGGTAGGTGGCTCCCTGGATATCCTCCTCCCTGGATATCCTTCAAGTCTCTGGAAGGATATGTGCATCCTCTCCCACTGAGGTCAGACAAGGCAGTCCAAGTAGAACATATTTCAAAATGGCTTTAATTTTAAAGAAAATGAAAATCCTACTCAATTAGGGCTGGGCATAGAAGATTATTATTTATTTACATGACTAAGAACTCCAGAGGCAATGGCTTTGGGTACAAGCTGAACCAGCAGGTTAATTATATTTACGTTAAAAGTTATTTCTTAGCCGGGCGGTGGTGGCGCACGCCTTTAATCCCAGCACTTGGGAGGCAGAGGCAGGTGGATTTCTGAGTTCAAGGCCAGCCTGGTCTACAGAGTGAGTTCCAGGACAGCCAGGGATACACAGAGAAACCCTGTCTTGAAAAAAAAAGTTATATCTTTACATTTCTCATGAATTTGTTCCATGTTCCAGTTCTGGCCTCAGGCTAGAACTGCCAATGGCATCAGCTCCAGGCCCACATTATTCCCCCTCCGGGTCTACCCTCTGACTATTCCACATCCCATACCTCCTCTCCCCACAACCCCATCCTCCCACCCCCTTCTCCAAGAAGATGTCCAATCCTCCCATCCCCCCAAACCTTCCCACTCCCTGGAACCTCAAATGTCTTGAGGGTTAAGTGCATCTTCTTTTAGTGAGTCAAGACTCGGCAGTTCTCAGCTATATATGTGTCAAGGGACCTCATATCAGCTCGTGTATGCTGCCTGGTTGGTGGCTCAGTGTCTGACCGATCTCGGGGGTCCAGGTTAGTTGAGACTGCTGGTTTTCCTATAGGGTCACCTTCCTCTTCAGCTTCTTCCTGCTTTTTCCTAATTCAACAACAGCTTTTGTTCATTGGTTAGGTGTAAATATCTACATCTGACTTTTTTAGCTGCTTGTTGGGCCTTTTGGAGGGCAGTCATGCTAGACTCCTGTTTGTAAGCACACTATAGTATGCTGGACCTCTTTTCCCTCAGACTCTTCTCCATTTTTGACCCTGTAGTTCTTTCAGATAGGAACAATTCTAGGTCAGACTGTGGGATGGCAACCCATCCCTCACTTGATGCCCTGTCTTTCTACTGGAGGTGGACTCTACAAGTTCCCTCTCCCCACTGTAGGACATTTCATCTAAGGTCCCTCTCTTTGAGTCCTGAGAGTCTCTCACCTCCTAGGTCTCTGGTACATTCTAGAGGGTCCTCCACCTCTACCTTTTGAGGTCGCCTGTTTCCATTTTTTTCTGCTGGCCCTCAGGGCTTCAGTCCTGTTTCCTCCCAAATACTTGATCATGTTTCCCTCTTCCCCTCCCTGTCCCCTTTCCCTCCAGGTCCTTCCCCCAACTCCCACGCACACCTATGATTGCTTTCTTCTTTCTCTCAAGTGGGATTGAGGCATCCTCACTTGGACCCTTTGACTTGTTAACCTTCTTTGAATTCTGTGATTGTATCCTGGATATTCTGTAGTTGTTTTTAGCTAATATCCATTGAAGTCTGGTTTTTTGTTGTTGTTGTTTTGTATTAATTATTATATCTAAGTACACTGTAGCTGTCTTCAGCCACACTAGAAGAGGGCATCAGATATCATTAGGAATGGTTGTGAGCCATTATATGGTTTGAACTCAGGACCTTCAGAAGAGCAATCAGAGCTCTTAACCGCTGAGTCATCTCTCCAGCCCTTGTTTTTTTGTTTTTTGTTTTTTTTTTCACTTAGAATTTCCTTTTCACTTCCTCCTCTTTCTTTTTGCAAGTTTGGCTAAGGTTTTGTCAGTCTTCTCAACTTTTCAAATAACCAGCTCTTTGGTTGACCTTGTATATTGATTTTTGCTATTTCAATAACTTCTTCCCAAATTTACATTATTTTTGTTATTATTATTATCTGGCCATTTATAGATAATGAACAATGGGGATTAGCTTCTTCTTGTTTTCCAGAGCCTCGATGTGTATCATTAGGGTGTTTGAAATGGCTTTTCTGATATGAATGCTTATAATTATAAATTGTCCTCTTAAGACTCCCTCAGCTATGTCCTGAAGGTTCTGATAAGTTGTATTTTCCTTTTGGTTTGACACTAGGAATCTTTACATTTCTTCAGATTTCTTTAGTGACATACTGTTGCTTCAAAACTATTCTTTAAACTTTGATTTATGGCCCATGACATGAACAATTTTGGAGAAGGTACTATGTACCACTTAGAAGAATGTGTATATTATTTGTTGGGTAGAATATCTTGTATGTATGCAATAAGTTCAGGCAATTGATAATGTACCTTAGCCTTTTAAAAAATATATATATATTAAAATAAATATATTTAGATTATAATACAATTACATCATCTCTATTTCTTTCCTCCCACCAAACCCTCCCATGTAACCACACACACACACACACACACACACACACACACACACACACACACACACACATCTTGCTTTCTTTCAAATCATGACTTTTTTTTTTTTAATTGTTGCCACATACCCATGTGTATACCCTGGAAAACCTACAACTTTACTAAACTAACTTCCAGTTTACTCAACCAGCATAATCCTTAACTACTTTCTAAATATTTCTCCTTATATTCACAAATAAATCACAGATAATCCTCAGTCCCTCATCAAGGACTTTTCTTTGCCACATACGTGAGACCATTACAGAAAATCAATGAATAGCTCTGATAGGCCTGAACATGACAATCATGGCTCTGGCAGGCTGCCCCTTTCCCATTTCCTTTACCTTGTTAAACCATTGATTATATTCCTAAAGCTGGCCACTAAGGTTTATTTCCTTATTAGCCACTTCTTCCTCCTGATTCCAGCTATCAAAGTATTGAAGTCCATCAATCAAAAGCGCCTTTTTGACCACTCTAATTAAAATGCCCAATCAAAACCAACCAACTCATCCCAACACATGGTTTCCTTTTTCCCTTTATAAACTGCCATTTGCCTATGGGCCATGTCTGCTCCTCTCTATCAGGAGGCAGCCCTTTGTTCCTCTAGCGCAAATATCCCTTCCCCTTCTCTGTTTATTCTTTTTTTCTTCTCCCTGGTCCTCTATCTCCTGTCTTTGCCTCTTATTCCCTGCGCTTTGTCCTTCTGGGGTAAATAAATCTCCTTTGTGCTGAGAACTTGATTTTGTTGTGTCTTGTGATGATTCCTGTCCTTTCAATCATAACTAATAAAAATGCAGAGTTGCAGACCCTAGTTCCAAATGCCTCTGTGGGCACTGCATACATATGGTGCACAAACCTACACCACACACACACACACACACACACACACACACACTTTTTTTGTTTATTTATTTAGTGAGTTAAAGCATGTCTATTGGTTGTCTTTGGGACCTCTTTAGGATGTCATTTTGGTGAGACCTTATGGATTCATTTTTGGTACATAAATGTTTACAAATGTTATATTTTCTTAGACTTTTTCCCCTTTATACTTAGCACCCGTCTTTATCTCTTTGGATTAGTTGTGGTTTGAAGTCTACTTTGTCAGATATGGGAATAGCTTTGTCTGCTTTTTATGGTTTGTTTGCTTGACAATCTGATTCTATCTTTTGATACTTAGATTTTATATGTCTTTGCTAGTATGCTTCATCAAGGTAACAAATAGTTGGTTCTTGTCTTTTAATTCATACAGTTCTGTATTTCTTTTAGTGATTAACTGAGGCCACTTAAAAATTATTATTGAAAGGAGCCTGCTATGTCTCAGGATTTGTTAGGTGATGTTCTGGTTTTCTGGATTATTGGTACTTTTCTTTCTCCCTTAGTTTTGATTACTTTGTTAGACATAATTGATTCATTCCTGGTACTTGTTTATTTCTTCCGTGGAGTGTACCCTCTGAGGTGTTCTTGTAGAAGCTGTATTTCTTCTTCCTATCAACAGAGAATACCTTTCAGAATTTTCTGCAATGTTGGCTTGGTTATTATGAATTGTTTGATGTAGTGTTTGTCTTGAAATATCCTTATCCCTACATCTATTTTGAAATATAACTTCATTGGGCATAGCGTTTTTGCTTCATACTTTGAGAGCTTGAAACATCATTCTGTATTTTTCTGGCTTCTAAGATTGCTGATGAAATTTCTGAAATTATTATGATTCCTAGCTTTGTATGTTAGTTGGTCTTTGTTCTATTACCACATTTAGTATTATTTCACTTTTTGACATCCAGATTGTGATGTCAGATTTTCTTCTCTTGGAATATGTATTTGGGATTGCAAATGCCTTTGTGGTTGGTTATCTACTTCATTCTCTATGTTCAGGAATATTTTTGCTGTAATTTAAGTGTATTCCTTTTGATTTTAATCTCCACTTTTCTGTGACATTCAAGAATCTGACTCTTGAATGTGTCCTAAACATCCTGGAAATACTAATCAGGTTCTTTAACTTTTTTCCCCTATGCATACCTGTATATTATTGTTTCTCATCCCTAATATTCATTCTCCTGCATTGTATTGTTTGTTGATATTTTCTGATGTTTTTTACTGGCCATTTTTTCCCATTAATTTTGTTTGATTCTCGTTCAATAATGTTCCCTCCATATTTTAGACTTTATTCTTCAATTACTGTTTAAAGTTCACTTTGGAGATTATCCTGTCAAGGTCTTGGACATATTTCCTTAGTTTGGGCAAGTGTCCGATTCTTCTGTATATTATTCTTTTACAAAGTAAGATTCTGAATTCTGTATAAGACATTTCAGCTATCTCTGTGATTTTGGATTCCATTATAGAGGAGTTGGGAGTTTGAGAACGTTTCTAGCCGGTAGCTGTATATTGTATTTCTTTGTTGTGTTTTATGAATCTGTTAAACTGGGTTTGTCTTCCAGCTCTATCATCTCATTCTTCCAAATCTATTCAGTTGTATTCTGGGCATCTTAGTGAGACAGTTATGCACATAAAGTTCAGAGATGGAGATTAGTGAAGAGTGGAACAGATCCCTAAAGGGGGTAGCTCTAGGACATGCTGATCACCAGGGAATGTAGATGGAGTCAAAACTCCATGCCAGCCATGGATTCTGGCATTTTAAGAGCTAAAATCCTGCTGTGAACTCTAAGCACCTGGGGAGACAAAGCCTGTCCCTCTAATGAACTATAGTACTGAAGCTAAAACTGATTTTATGATGATCTCTAGACTCACACACATAAAAATAAATCCCTTAAAAAATAAAGCTAAGTTGGACATTATTTCTGTTAAACACAAATTACTTAGAGTTACAAATAACATGAACATTATCTTAACAAAGAAGCCAGGTGTGGTGGCCCATGGCTGCAATTCCAAGAGTCACTAGACTGAGGCCAGAGAATTCCTGAGAGTCTGAGGTCATCTTAGACTACACAGTTAAGTTCTTACAACAGACTCAACCCCCAACAAAACAAATCTCAAAACACACAGTGAGCTACAGAAATTGTGAACCTTCTTTAGGACAAGGCATTCTATTTTAGGATACATTCAAATCAAAGCTAAAGGTAGTAAATAAAATACTTTATGATTGTTGACATTTGCATTTCAGTATTGTTTAGAAAATCTAGCACTGCTCTCCTTCACTTCATTTATAGGGCGTAAAAGTTACTGCAATTGTTGGTAAAATGCCTGTTCTCTGAGAATGCAGACTACTGCTCATACCATAGGATATTAGTGTTCACAGTGGAATATATGATTTTTCTCCATTGATTATTACAGATGATACTATAAAAGTGAAATGATTAAGAACAAATTATCATTTCCACCTTCATTATCTAATAATTTGAAACACTGGCAAGACTTGACTTTTAAATTCTTAATGTGACGTGCAGAAGATTGAAGCTAGAGCCTTGTCCATGTTATACACATTTTCTGTCCCTAAGCAATATTCCCATCCAAGACCTTAAATCTACACTGCATTGACTACTTACTGAGGAGGATCACTGCTGCACTCAACTCAGACAAGTGTGGGAAATGGAGAAGAGCTCTAGTGCATTCTTAGTTCTTTTAGAATCAGAAAATTTCCGTTTAGTTTGTGCTTTTCTGGAATGGTGAGTGATGTGTTTATAAAAAGATAAAGGGGAATATGTTCTATGGAGGTGTGGTAGGGTGTGGGGAAAGGGGGTGTCTCAGCAGGCCCATGCTGAGGCATCCCTTCCCTCTGAGGGAAGTATAGTATAGAATAGAATAGAATAGAATAGAAATTATTCAGGGCATAGGGAGGGGAGTTAAGTAGAGGCAGAGAAAGACAAAGAGTAGAGAAGTAGAGGCTGGCCATGGCCATGAGCACATGGAGACTGGGGAAGGGAAGGGAATGGGGAAGGGGTGAGCAAGAGCAAGAGAGAAGCAAGAGATCAAGAGAACAAGAAAGGGAAGGGAGACAAGCAGCCTCTCTATAGTGGGCCAGGCCTACCTGGTGGTTTTCAGGTAACTGTGGGGTGAAGTTTAGACAGAATACTAACAGTAAGCAATGCAATTTGCTCAACAGTGGTGTGGGAGGTTGTGCGTGAGCATGTGCATGCATACACGTGTGGTCAGCTTTTAAACCTTCTGCCCTAAAACTCATATTCCATCCTGGAAATAAATGAAGGATTTTAAGCAAAGCAGAAAACCTTTAGGATTAGTAAGCCATCATTCCCTACACACAAAGATGATACTTTCCATTCGTGTGTGTGTGTATTCCATTATGATATATATCATAAGTTCCAAGAAAGCTAAGGACTATGATCACTTCTATACCTGTTTTCTAGCATATGGTACAAGGTAAAATACAGACAACTCTTCGATTAAAAGTCTTTCATGAGAAAGCTCAATACTACCCTGAAGGAGCGTATATACTTAACTATAACTGTTACTATTTTTTATTTTCTTTGCGAACCAATAGCATATGGTAGACATACTTAATGAGAATGTCATAAAAAACATGGCAGTGCTTATTAAAGGGAAGTCACCTGTAAATCTCTGGGAATGAACTTATGAAATGAAGGGACATGACCAGGTGAAATGAAAAATTCTTAAAGTCAAATTCTAAATTAACTCCAAGACTTCAAGATTTTTAGTGAAACATACCAAAGATCAAAAGCTCTTCAGTTTATAAGTAACAGACAAAGAATATTAGAAAATTTAAATTTTTTAATAAATGTGCTTTGTTCACAAAATGTGAAAAAATACATCAAACACAAACGTACATTTTCAGGTACTCTACCTCCAGCCACTTTGCAACTATGGTGAAACCACATGATCTGTTCACGATCCCAATGTACCCAACCAACCACATGATTATCATCTGGCTATTTTTCCTTTCTTTCTTTCTTTTTTTTTCTTCCATTTTGGTTTTCTGGGACAGGGTTTCGTTGTGTAGCCTTGGATGTCCCAGAACTTGCTTTGAAGACCAGGCTGGCCTTGAAGTCATAGAGATCCACCTGCCAAATGCTGGGATTAAAGGCTTAAGCCCCCACCACTCGGCCCAATTATCATGTTTTTGAAATACCAAGTTATTTTGGAGAAATTGTGTGAATGTAACAGGAAATCCCTTAAACTATCAATATCCAGGTGAAATAATTTTAGCGTACCTATACAATATTTGAAGGACCTATTAACTTCACTGGTTATTACGTATATAATCTGACCTCAACCCACAATGACTGCTTATATTTCAACACTTACACATGGAACTGGCCTTGTGGAATATGTATTGGTGTAAATTCTAATTTGAGTAAGCTGAGTTTACAGTAAAAAAAATGACATCAAATCAAGTCAATTTATACTAAGTAGTAGTAGTTCTTATAAAGAGATATTTTTAAGTACTACTTAACATATATCATGCAAACCTTGGACCAAAAGCAGACTCAATCTCAGTAAACAATCAAAAGAATTTATAGCACCAACATTTTTGCTGTGACATAAAAGTTGTCTCAAAGGTGATACCTAGACCAACCTTCCAAAGTACTGTATCATTTTCTTTCAAAGCAATTTCATTTGGTATATTGTTTCCTTTGCTCTGAGGATTGTAATGAGTTAAGAAACAAACAAGAAAACAGTATGGTAAGAGAGATGCTACCAGAACATAGTTTAGTTTTATCCTGAACACAGTGCCTCTTCAATCTCTTGTTTTCTTTTCTTTTGAGGGAGTTTTAAACAATTATCCTGTAGTGCCTAACTGGAAAGAAACTCTAATCATGATGGAACTATGCGCTATTGAAAGTAAATGAAAAATTTCAAGTTACTTATGGCATATTTGAACAACTAATGTTTATTGCATTTAGACAACTGACTTTTCTAAAGTTAGTTATAATCAAGTTACTTTCATTAATTTAGCATGTGAAACTGAACATGAAATATTGGATACATACAATGAACACATATCTTAAAGTGTAAGCTTATGTATTTCTAAATAAAATTTGACATTCAAAGGTAACTATAGCAATTCACAATAAGCACAAAAACATCCATTTACCAGAGTAGAGAAGTGCAGTTTATGAAATTTAGGATCAACTATTGAAAATGCAAGTTTCTTTTAAAAATACATATGCACACACACAACACACACATACACACACATACAACACTAACCATGAAATCTGAAACTGTGATATTTCAGTGCAAAAACCTCAGTATGAGGTAATTTTAATGTAATAACCACTTGAAAAAAATCCACACAGTGGCACTCTTTAAAATGATAGTTTACATGACACATGACAATTGCTGGCTGACAAGACAATGTGGACTAAATGTTCTTAACTGTTTAAACTTGTCTTGTTTGAACATATATTTCTAGTTAATCATTTGCTTCTGATTCAGAAACACAGAAAGGCATTTATCAATGTGGAAAGGGAAATTTCCCACAGCTAACTAATTGTTTATATAGTCAAAGAAAATTTTCTGCTAGGACTTAGAAAGAATTAGGATAACAAAAGGTCAAGACCATTTTATGAGATTATCAGTAGAGGGTTAATTTCAAAAAATATTAATGTAATTCCAGACTTACAGTGCAGCACCGCCATAAAGGACAGGTGAGGATGCTATCAGAGTTGGTCACAGCAGAATATAAACTTTTACAAGTGCAAACCCTTTCACAAAGGTGTTCCAGGTCAGTATTGAGTATTATACATTGCTTCTTGCTTAAACAGAACATTCTGTAAATGCAGTCTACATTTTAAAAAAAGATAAAAACTAGCTTTCACAGGTAAATATACTGAACACCAAAGCCTATATTAGTAAGAATATCATAGAAATACTACTTTGTCAATGGTGTTTGTTGTAATGTGTTAATTAGAATACATTCTTTGGGAAATATCTCTTCCAATGTCTAATGTTTCCGAATGAGCTTAATATAAAATTTGTCACCAATTTCAAAAAGTTCAGGAATACTGGATCGTTAGATGAAACTGAGTGGAAACTGTTTTCTGTAAAAGGCAACAATTTAAAGAAAAAGACAAGTGCACCACAAACAACTACACCAACCTATGTGTGAAATATTCAACTTGTGAGTCATCAAAGTGCAATCTACAGCTTTCTACACATCTTAAAATTCCTCATGACAAGGGTGTAAAGTCAACACTAAACTGAATAGGGAAATACATAGTAAATTAGGTTTTACAACAGCACTAAAGAGAAAAAAGGTACCTTTTTAATCTTAATGCAAAATGCTAAAGTAACAGTGGTTTCTGCTAAGACAGAAGTCACTCTGCATGAAACTTTAAGCTTCCTATATAAGAATAAATTTTGAAATCCAGAAGTAGAAAAAATAGCAAACTCTGTAAACGTTTGCATTTCTTCTATGCAAACCAGGCTTTAAATACTGAGTTCATGTTAGAATTCTGATTAGTGTAAGCATTTAGTTTAGGAATCTGGAATGGAAGGGATTTTTGCTTTTACATTAGCTTAAAAGTAAGATGGGATCCTCTAACTCATAAAATGGAATAGAGCTGGTTTGACTTTCTCCAGAATCTGAATCATAAGGAGCATCAGGGAGCTCTGTGAAACCGTATGCTAGTTGTTCATCTTCTATATCTGATCGGACATAGCAGGAAGGGTTAGAGTACTCCTCATCTTCTACACTGTTGAAATCTTGAGGAATATATAACATCCCTGGGTAGTTCCTACTAACCAAGTCACTTGTGGTTTTAAGGGAGGTTTTTCTAAAAGCCATGAGATGCATATGAGAAAATTTTGAATACTTGAAGCGCTTAAAGCCCAGGGATTCTATAGCAATCTTCCAGCTCTTCATCATCATAGCGTGCCGGTTCTGATGGGAGGAATCAGGAGTGATGATGAGCAACAAGCCGTTTAGCACTAACAGCTCATGGGCTTTCTTGCAGCAAATCCATCGCTGGTAGGGTGATGGAAAATAGGAAAGGAGGAGCGAGAAAACAACCACATGAAAAAGTTCTCCTGGAAGAGAATCAATAGGATTTTTCAGTTGCTTCAGAAAAGCGTCTATAGCATCTTGTGCAAGTTGGAGTGGCTGCTGAAGCTGCAAGTTCAAGAAGTCACACTTATACACACTCTGTAGAAAGAAAAACAGCAACAAAGGCAGAGTAAGAATTACTGTGTGGTAATGTATGCCTGTCATTCCAGTACTCAGGAACCTGAGCTAAGGACTGTATGCTGGAAGCCAGTCTGAGGGACATATTGAGACCCTGCCTCGGAAAATAAAAACAAAAAACAAACAAACAAAAACAATGTCAAGAATTTGTGTCCCTTAATACATAAGCTTCACACCATGATATTTAACATCTCACAGCTTTTGTATAGAATTTAGCATTGATTACTTATTCCTCATAACTCTACACAGATTTTCATTTCTTTCTATTTATTTATCCTTTTTTTTAAAATTTATTTACTTGAGACAGGGTCTCCAGTGGTTCAGGGTAGCCTCAAACTGCAAAGTCAAAGCTAACTGAATCCATCTTCTTCTCTCAAGGGTTAGGATTGCATATGTGTACCACCATACCCTGTTCTCAACTAAACTTAAAAAAAACGAGTAATTAAGTTTTCCAAATTTCTAATCATCATCCTATACACTCAAACTCTCTCTCACACACCACTACATTAGTGATAATTTGAAGCATCTATTTAAAATTGATGCATGTTTGGAATTTAATTTGGATAAGAACATACAAGAATGATTCATTTCTAATGTTATTCACATTTGTATTCAGTTTATTGTCAATAGCTAGCTAAATAAGCAAATATCTCTGTTTGTCAAGTCCTTTGTCGCAGAGATAGAAATGTAAGTGATAAACTTTGTATATGCAGTGTGATGCTAGCACTTTTTAAAGGTCAGTAAAATGCTTTGTACTGTACTAACTCCAAATATTTAAAAATGATAACAATACTACTTTTACTCTTAAAAAATTAATTTCTGCCTTGAAGCATATTGCACATTAAATTTAATTAATGCCATCAAATGAGTAAAGAAACCACAACAAAGGAAAAAATATTTCATAATTGCCTAGACACTAAACTCTAGAAAAATGGAATAAGAAAGTCCTACAGGGTTTAGGGGATGGCTCTATAGGTAAAAGCGTTTGCCATGGTAGCCTGAAGAGCTGAGTTTTATCCCCTAGAATTCACATAAAAAGCTGATGTACACAACCTAGAATCTTAGCACTCCTGAAGTAAGATGGAACGCTAAGATGGGAGAATGTTACCTATGTAGTACAAAGGCAGTCACCTATGAATCCTAAACAATATAGCTACACAGACATCTCTGTAACCTACAAATTTTTAAATTACAATTATTTTTTTCAACAGCATACTTCCAAAGCTTGGCTTTTTAAATATACAGAAGTTATAAAACAAAGAAAATAAAATATGATAATACTGGTTAGCTAAATGCTATACATTTTCAGAAATAATTTGCTAGTTGGTAGAAATAAGTATATCTTTCCTATTTTAAGAATGTAAAGATAGTGCTTTTCCTTTTTAAGGACACAAGTTAAAAACAGAGTCTGTAAATAAAACCACATACCTCTACAGCAGGTACAATATCTATGCCAACAGTTAAAAATTCTTCAAACTTCAAAAATGGATTAAAGCAGCTGCCAACATCAAGTAATCTGATCTTTCCTGAGGCTTGAAGCAACCTAAAAACAGGGACATGGTTTAAAAAGCACACTGAAAGTAACACATGCGAAATTCCCATGCAAGAATAACAGTTCTCCTGTAGATTATGAGCTCTTAACTCTTAGGAGGGCTGGAAGGAATGTTATTGGTGTTGGTATGTCTACACATTCCATGTTAAAAGGAGAAATGCCTGGAACTTTCAAATACCACTAAATATTGTATCTTTAAATAAATACAGCACTTTTGAGAACAGCTGTACAAGGGGAGGCCATGTTTTTTATTTCTTGAACTGTTTTAATGTCTGGAACATAGTGGGGTCTAACAGCTGCTCCTTCACTTAAACTTTTGTAGAATGCCCTGGCACGAAGCCTCTGAGTGCACTCTACACTCACAGCAGAAAGTAAAGAACAAACAAAAACAGAAATAGCAACTTATTATTGTGGAAATAATTTTTTCATAGCTAAGACCCACACATTAGATTTCTGAGAACATTTTGAATAGGAAAGAATGAACTCAAATTAATTCTCAATAGTCAATACAATTGGAATTTCACTTTAATTTGTCTCAATGACTTAAATGAACAAAAGGAAAACAATAAATAATAAAATAGAATTCTTTAAAACACTGAATTTTCTTATCGTTTGCAAGTATTTTTCATTTCCAAAAGAAACAGAAAATGTGGTAGCAAATTTAGTTACAGTTCAGGATGGCTCTGTGGAGTAGTCTTCGTTAGTCCCAAATCCAGGCTGAATAAAACCATAAAAGGGTATGACTGTTTCAACTTTGAACTTATGACATTTTAACTAATATAATAATTTTCTCCATAAAATTTATAAGTAGACCTTGAAAAAATAGAGGAAAGAGAATATAAATAATTATGTAAAGACAGAATTTTCTTTAAGGCTAAAGTGTAGAGATTTGTTTAGCTGTGCTCTATGACTTGGCTAGTATTTGCTTTAGAATGTTTCTAAACTACAAATCTAAAAATCTAAAAGGTTTTTTTTTTTTTTTTTAGAGAAGAAATGTAGTAAATGGGTTATATATTCAGCTAAGACTTTGATGTACTAACATTTTATAGAAATAAAAGTCATCTGTTCTATTTCAAATCATATATAATAAACTTCTTTACTATAGTATACAATACTAGATAGCACCCAAAGTATAAATCAATTTAAAAAGATTTTTATAAATAGAATGTAATTTTAAAAACTTAACATGAACAAGGTTATAGGAGTATAGGGGATTAGCAATTTCTCCAAGTGAACTCTGTGTGTGTGTGTGTGTGTGTGTGTGTGTGTGTGTGTAAATAAAACAGCTTGTTCTGACTAGAAAAATCAAGATAAATGTCAACTTCTGTAAGAAATAGCCAGAAACTTTCTCAGTGACAAGAATTGCTCTGGAAACTTGAAAGGTGACCTTCTGTACCACAGCGAATCAAAGTTGAATTCTGTCATATGTAAACTGGATTATGCCTATAGTAAATAACCACTTGTCAGTCTTTGAAATATGACAATACACTTAGTTGAAGGAAGAGAGAAGCCAGCAAAATCTTGTGGCATAAGTTACACAATGCTTGGTCAGACCAAAAAGTCTAGACAACAACCAGAGAATTGCCTAGAATATACTTGTGCAAATTTAAATATCCAGATGACAACAGTCAGAACAAATGAGAATCTATAATATATGTAATACTGTATAACCATTCTAACCCTTATTTGAGGGTATAGTTAAGCATATGACTTCTGAAATTAGAGCAATCTAACTTAATAAACCTGATCTGTCTCTTAATATGTACTGTGGGGATAAGTAGGATAAAATAAGACAACTATTTGATGCTTGGCCAATGTCTGGTACACATATGTTTTTAAAAAGGCAGGGTCTGACCTGGAACTTATTCTGCAGCTCAGCCAGCTTCTAGCCAAGGATGATCTTCAACTCATTATCCTCCAAGTGTGGCAACTACAAGTATGTGCTAGTATGCCATTTTTCCTGACATTCAAAATTATTTAAAGATTAAGCAGTAAAAATGTCATTATTCTCTACTTAAAAGGAAAGAGCAACTGAATTTTTTAAGCATGAGTTATCCTATGCTAATTTTTGAGATGATGAAAATATTTAGAAAATTTTGCTCTAAAAATGCATTAACAGGTGAAGAGGTAGATGAATTAGGGAACAAAGGACTGCACATTAGATATGTAGCTACAATACTGTTAGACTAGTTTCTATTTTCAGAATATTTGATGCTTCCTTTTGTTGAGTTGCTGTTGATCACAATTTTCGAATAAAAAAAATTACTATATTGCTAAGTTACATACAAAAGCTATACACTTAATGATATATGCATAAGAATTTTCTTTATATGTAAACAAAAAGAATATTATAAAGGTCATTCAAAAATTTCCCCCAATACAAGAAACAATAAAGAATAGTTTTGAAATTAAGTATGTATTTATTCTTCCATACAGTTACAATCCTGAGAAATTGGCTATTATTTGTATAAGAATAAATTGAACAAAGACTACTTGGTTCAGGAATATACTTCACAATTCTGTGAACCACCATTGCTGAAGATGCCTGCTTTGATTTTGGCAAACTTGCAATTAGGTAGGGAGTCTTCATCGGTTAAATGATGCACAGGAAACAACTAGGGAGGGAATGGAAAGCCCTCCAATAGCTAGAGGAACAAACAGGGCAGAGGGATGACTGAAAACTTCATAGGGGTATGAACAGTATATAGTTTCAGACCCTATTGTGGCACTTTAAATAGCAGGAGCTACCTCACAAGTTTCATGGTAGAAGGTTTAGACTGAAATTGGATTATACACTAAAAATCTATAGACCCTGTATATACATGAATTCTAGATTTCACAGGTGTTTAAACTTTCAAAGGCCCAAGTAATATCCGCCTCTCTCTCTCTTTCTCTCTCTCTCTTTCTCTCTCTCTCTCTCTCTCTCTCTCTCTCTCTCTCTCTCTCTCTCTCTCTCTCTCTCTCATACACACACACACACACACACACACAGTGAATTAGTGGAAATATTCATGTATGTATGTATGTATGTATGCGTGCATGCTTTCCTTAACTTGATTTTCCTTCCTTTCAAAGTTCTTTCAAATAATGTTAACATATTTTTTTCAAAACAATAAGGCTAGAAGCAAAGCAGGGATCTTATAAGATATAGAAATTTAGAGTTCATGAATACAAAGACCTACAACTGGACAAACTGGAGAGAATGAAACCTTAGAAATCTCAGTCTTAAGTGAGATGTCTTCATTGAATCCTTACCTTCACAACTCAGGGAACTCTGCTGTAAAGGAGGCAGAAAGATTGTAGGAACCAGGGACTTCTAGATAACAGAATCAATGCACACATAAACTGACAGATTACTGAAATATACACAGGGCCTGCACAGGTCTAAGTCAAATGAGGTCCCAGTGCTGGGATGGGAGAGAAGTGGAAACAAATCTCATTCTTAGCCTAGAAGCTATCTCCAATTGATAAGAACTTTCAAAGGGGTATTAGTTTTTTCCAATGGAATCTCACTAGGTATAAAAAACAGAGGGCCAATGCCCATTGTAAATAATCAAGACAAAATAAACTCAATAGTATTTTTGGAGGTGTGTGGGGGGGGGCTTTTAAACTGTATACATCTTTTTGCTTGTATATTATAGTTTCTGGTTTTGTGTTTTTTAAGGGATTTTTGTGTTTGTGAATATATGTGTCTCTGCATCTATGTATGTTTCTCGTGCTCTTTTTTTTTTTCCTGTTCACTTACTCATTCTATACTATTTCTATTTGGTTTTGTTTCACTTACTACTACTACTACTATCATTATAGGTGCTTGTTTATTTTCTAATAAGAGACATAAAAGCATGTGGATTTGATTGGGTAGGAAGATATTGGAGGAACTGGTAGATGGAAGTCCTTTTTTTGTTTTTTTTTATTTGTTTGTTTGTTTTTCGAGACAGGGTTTCTCTGTATAGCCCTGGCTGTCCTGGAACTCGCTCTGTAGACCAGGCTGGCCTCGAACTCAGAAATCCGCCTGCCTCTGCCTCCCAAGTGCTAGGATTAAAGGTGTGCGCCACCACTGCCCGGGAAGTCCTTAATAATATATAAAATACCTATTGTCAAAAACAAAAAAAATAGAGTTTATGTTTTTTTACTATATACTTCTGTATATTATATTTTTTCAGGGTTTAATTAAAATAATGCCAATGATAATACCTTATTTGCCATCTTTATGGAAATAGCAAAATTTATGGTATTATTCAAATCAGTGTATTGTCCAACTCTCGATATCATTTCCAGTGTGTATATATGAAAGGTAAAGTCAATTATGTCATGAGCTTTATGGACTATAAAATATGTACAACCTATCAGAAATACATTGTCTATAATTGTTTAAGGCATGACATAGTCAATTTTCTTCTGTTGAAAATTTATTCATCCAACTTTCCTATTATTTCCTAACCCTGATAAAAACCATTTTTTTTTCAGGGTATTTCTGAGACTGGATACACATCTTGAATTGAACTCAACACTGTAGAGTACCAAGATCAGAGCCCATTGCTACATGTTTGGCTTTTAGAATACCATGTGAAAAAAAAAAAAAACAAACCTATGGGTGCCCAGAGGGTCTAGTCCCTTTGTCTAAGAGAAACCAATCTGTTTCCCATTTTCTTCACATTATGGAAAATTAAGAACTTTTCTTGTCCAAAACAGAACTTGAAATACTCTTAAAAACTAAGATTTATTGAGCTCTGGACAAGATGCCTTAAGAGGAAAAGTCGACACCTGTCCTCACATGGTGAGTCATAGCCAAAAGCATAATCTTTTTACATGTATGGTAACAATTAAATTCTAGGCTACGTGTTACATGAAACAACGAGGCTGATGTCTCACCTAGTTTCCATCTCTAAGCTACCTCCTTGTATGTGTATATAATTCCTCCAAAAAAGAAAAAGAATCTGAAATCTAAAGCACTGCTGTTCCCACTTAGGTGTGCATTACATCTGTTGAAAATAAAGTTCTAGAATAGGTAGCTCGTACACCATGAAATATAATCTATAACTTTCATTTTTTTCTTCACTCAGCAGAAAAGAACCACAAATTTTAAATAAAGTTAAAATAAAAACACATTAGTATTTCTACCAAACAGCCATTGTTACTATCTAGAACAAACCATGTATCCATGTTTTGTTCTATGAATAGCATGTGGTTTTCTGTTTCTTGTTTGGGTTGGTCATAGGCACTGAATTCAGGGCCTCCTGCGTTGGACAGGTGTTTAACTACTGAGTTATGCTTTCTAATCATAAGTACTTTATACTTGCAAACTACTATATATATTATTAAGCAACCAAAAACAGTAATACAAAAATGTAAGAATCCATTTCTTAAATTATCTTTTTATATTTTGTGTAAAGTGTCACTAGCTTTATGTTTACATTAGATCAAGTTAAATTAAATTTCAGTTACCAAAGTAGTTATAATTTGTTTTAGGTAGTAAATCTATATAATGATGTGGACATAGTTCACAGAATTATATTAAAAATCTTATAACCTGAGATTAACAAGATGTTTAAATGATTTAAAACTCTTACTAAGAAGGTACGTTTGTTTTATATTCCTACAAATAGTATTTATTTCAGCAGAACATACTTTGTATTTGTGATTTTCCTTTAAATATAATATATTACAGATATTTGGATCATGATTTTGGTCTCATGACTATTTCCCAGCTGAGCTGTTAACCAAATGGTATTTGAATTTATATTATCATTACATTTATTCTCAACCAATACTTTGAGTCATTACCAGAAAGGTCAGAATTTTGGAACTTTATCTATTTCTTCTCATTTTTAAAAAGTAGCTTATAAAGTAGATAGTATTAGTCTTTAATTTTATCTATTCTTTGATTTACATATACATTCATACAAAATATTTTAGCTTATAGCCCACTGAGTTTAGTTATTGTTGCCAGTACGTTTACAGACAGGTGATGGATAACCTAAGACAGGTCATGCCTCTCAAGAAAACTAATTCCTCCTCCACAATCAGCCATCTAGTATAAATAGCTCTCGGGTAGGAGTGGAACCTTCTGAGTCCCTCTCTCCATCCATGCTGGAATGCTGACTGGCTTGATCTTGTACAGATCTCAGATAGGCAGCCACAGATGCTGTGAGTTCATGAGTACAATGATCCTGTCACATCCAAAAAACATTCATAATGGTCCTTGACTTCTAGTTCTTATAATTTTCCATGGTGTTACCAAAGCCTTGTGGGTAGGAAGCAACTAACAGAAGTCTCCCTCAGAACTCAGCACTCCGCAGTTACTTTTTATCTGTATTTTGTTCAGTTGCAAATCTCTGTCAGACACCACTTGATTATGAAGGGTGTGCTGGCCTGTAACTGTTAACACAAACTGCAGTCATATGGGAAGAATATCACTTGAGAAAATCCCTCCACCAAATTTTTCTGTAGGAAAGCCTGGGAGACATTTTCTTGTAACAATCTTAACATTCAAGAGCTCACATACATTGGTCAGCACTTAAAATCCTAATACTTAAGTAGGTAAATGAAGTAAACATGTAATTCTCAAAAATCAAAATGAGACATAAAGATCCCATACAAAGTTATACCTTAGTTGTTGACAAGCTTATAAGCCAAACAGTATTCTCAATCTGTCTTTGAGTGTCTGTCAGAGCTTTGCCTGTCTCTCTGTCTCTGCCTGCCTCTCTCTCTCTCTCTCTCTCTCTCTCTCTCTCTCTCTCTCTCTCTCTCTCTCTCTCAGGTTTTTTGAGATAGGGTTTCTCTGTGTAGTCCTGGAACTTGTACTGTAGAACAGGCTAGCCTCACTGTCTCTCAGAGATTTGCCTGCCCTGCTACCCAAGTGCAGGAATTAAAGGCATGTATGATTTTAAAGCCAGATCACCATCTGGCTTTAAAATAATATTCTTGTTGAGCAATCACAATGAATATATTGATGATGAGTTTCTTCTTTTATACTAAGGATTAATTTAAAATGGCTTCTTTGCAAACAGTTCCAAGACTAAACCCAAGTTCTGATTACCTATTTTACTGTGTATTTTGGAAAGTAAAGTAGTATCACACATGCCTTATTTCTGCCATAACAGGCACTTAAAACTCCACAAAACATATTTTACTTCCCTAATTTTATATCATGTCCCTTGTTCTTTATTTGATAAATTTACTTCTTATGATATATATCATAATATATATTATATATATACATTATATATATATACATATATATAGTATACACACAGTAATACAGTTGTCAATTTATTCCAGTGTCAATATAGAGGAAAAAAAATCCCAAAATATGAAAACACTCAAAGCTGGTAAGTTTACATAATGGGTTCTTACTGAACTCAATTCAGCAGTCATGTGCAAGAGCCTAGAGCCACTTACAGTTATCCTCTGTAGATAATCATACCCTGTCCTCTCTCACATATACTGTACTTAATAATAGATAATCACATAGGAAGATGTGTTTTCCTTAACATCTAACAGATTTGGATCATCATAGTGAGGTACACACATTGGTGAAATTTTTATGAAGAATACTATGCAAAAAGTGAGTGTTTTATTAGCACAGAAAGTTTACAGATTCTGTATGGGACACCATCTTTACTGGATAAGAACTAATGCCCACAGAAAAATTGGAAAGAAATGTACTTTAAATGTTACCAGGGTTGAGGGACCATTTCCCTTTTACTTATTATCCTTATATACAATATTTTTATACCTTCATTTCATTGGTAATCAGAAAAATCTGTAATAGTGACTTTTAATATGATGTAAGTACTATAATAAAGATATAAAAAATGTTAAAAAATACTGGTGTGGTGTTTGAATAATGATTGTCTCTATAGGCTCATATATTTGAATGTTTGGGTCCCAGTTTGTATAGTTTTTAGATGAAAAATACTTAGGCAGAATCACCCTAGGCAAAGTCACTCTAAATGCTTAAAGTTATATAATGCAAATTCTGGCCTTTAACAATCATATTTAGATACTTCCTTCTAAACACTACAAAAGTACATTTTTACCTTTACAACTAAATTAGAAGACATCTGACTGGCAAGGGCTGATTGTAGTGGTTAATGTTGACTGTCATTTGGGGGTCTAGAATCTCCTAGGAACCAGCCCCTGCATGGATCTACAGGGGATTATCAAAATTAGGTTAGACTCTGGGAATGCCTTTAATGGATTATCTTGATTAGATTAATTGAAATAGGAAGGCCCATGTTAATTGCTGTACTGAGCTGTATTCTGGATTGAATAAAAACCAGAAAGCTAGTTAAGCACACTAGCATCCATCCCTCTCTGCATCCTCATGTGGATACAGCAAGACCAGCTTCCTCAAGCCCCTATTGCTATGTCTTCCCTAATCAAGACAGAGGGTAACCTTGAATTGGGAAATCCTTCTTTAAGTTACTTTTGTCATTATGTATTTTATCACAGGAATGAGACAACTAACTAAATATATCAATAGATCTATTCTTCTAGAATGAACTACAAAGTTAGAAAAAGTCCATTCCAAGAGGTTTAAAGGAGCGGCTAATAGGTTGAAGGGTGTCTGTCATGAAAACCAGTTGAAAAACAGGCTAAGAGCACTGAAGATCTGGACTATGCTTCCTGGAGCTCTTCTTTCTGCCATACCTGCATCATCAAAAGAAAACCTTAGATTCTTCCAGGTCAAAGCTGGCTGCGAAAGTGCAGTAATTTCACCGCAAGAGGGGGCAATCAGCAGATAGGCTAGGCTCAGGTTGCTATGTTAGTCGTGGTCAGGCTGAGCTACAGACTAGAAGATAAACCAGAAATCTTGTAAATAAAATAGATACAGAGGAACTAGATATGCCCTCCACAAGTCCATGGCTGAAGAGGGACTGGCAAAAAGTGAAGGGAGAAGCTGTTTTGCAAACTGTTTACATTTCAAATGTCCTCCTCATTCAATTCTTACATGGATAAGCAGAAGATGGAAGTCATGCTGGCCCAAGTATTAGAGCACAACTTCTAATCAGTGTTTGGCAGTAATGGGGATTAAACTATAATAGGGCCCTTAACACAACTGACTCAATGATGGAAGTGACATTCAGGATGTAAGACTCAGTGTGTAGACAGCACCACCAGCCAAAACTAAAACAAACATAATTCTGACAAAATCTCTAAATATACTAACCTTGCCATTTGGCTTCTGTAGTTCCAGTCTGGCCAGTATGTTAACTGAAGTATGTAAACCCAGAATATGTTTTTTATGTTTAAAAACTCATCCAAAGAAAGGCTGAGAAAGGATCCTGAGCACCCAGTGTAGTCCCCGGCTGACTAACAAAGACTTTATATTGGCTTAAACTCAAGCCCGAGCAGTTTTCCTAGTGAATACCCACAACAGTACCTAGGGCCTTACAGACGTAGGCAAGTGCTCTATCACTAACTACCAACTTCGAAATATTTATGATATTTCACAACACCTAAGATGTACAAGATGTCTGACAAGTCATTAAAAGCTTTGCAATAATTTTAAAGATGGATTTTTTTTCCTACTGAAATAATCAGTGAAGTGCTTATTTTCTTTAAATGAAATTACTCATAACTAGGTAATAATTTTAACATAGTACAAGGTCAAAGATATTGCTATGCTGGTATTAACAGTTCAGGTTACTCAAATATACTTACTCAAAATTAAGAGTTTTAATTTTGCTGTTTTCAGCATTTATTAAGAATATTTCTACAAGTTTCAAACAATTAGTAAAATACATGACACAAAAATTTATTCTGACATTATGATGTAAACATAATTTTAATATTAATGAATAACTGGATTATAATACTCATGAACTTGTAAGGTTTATATCTATATCCATAGATATAAAGGTTATATAAGGTTTATATCTATATAAATAGATGTGTGTGTGTGTACATTTTTGATTTAACAATAACATAATGATTATTGGTTAATATTAATGTTATTTCTTATTTCTAATTTCTTAGTGGCTAGCTACTTTAAACAGTTTAACTGATTTTGATTCTGTATATATAATAGTTATAACATTTAATAAACTATTCTTTTTTAATTTTTAGTAAAGACAACATATGCTGTAGAAACACTAAGTTTTCATATATTTCTTAAAATGGTGTGATAGTTTTAAACTTAACAACATTATAAATTTGTCTGTCTCAACCTTCCATATACCAGAGGAGAAAGTAGACCCCTGCTATTAAGTATTACCCATTACACCATTTTACACCCTATTCCCTTTCTACTACACTACTCACATTAACACAGCTCCCTGGGGGAAATGTTGGTGGAAACAGATGAAATATACTTACTCAGTTATGAATTCAGGGCTTGTAAAGCTGAGGTTTGTTAAAGGACCTTCAAGTTTAGAAGACTCGTGCACATTTAAGGCTGGAGTGGTCTTAGTGGCAAGGACAGCTCGTTTTTCATCTTTTTCAAGTGCTTTTCTCTTCCCACCATTTTGGAAATACTCTCTGCATACACTAAAAAATCAAAATATTTAAAAACATTAGATGTGATGAAGTAAAATGAAAAAAAAAAACACTAAAAATAAATCACCCTTCATTATTCAAAGTGTGAAACTTTCAAGTTAAAAGGTCCTATTTTTAAGAGCCAAATATTACAGAGATAGCTATTCTTCGTTGATAACTTGACTACATCTGGATTTAACTAAAGTCCAAGTGGCCAGGTATAATTGTGAAGGATTTTTCTTTACTAGATCATTTGTGGTGGGAAGATCTACCCTAAATCCAGATCCTCTGAGATAGGAACTACCTTAAATCTGGACCACAACTTAGGCTGGCAGCCTACATAAAGGACAGGGAAGACAGAAGCACTTGTCCTTTGCTTGTTTGCCCTTGCTTTCCCTGGCTCATACCTTAATTGGTACTTGAGTTTACATCTTCAGGAATATATATGAAGTCTAGCTGAGACATCCATCCTCATGGATTGAACAACTACTGGATTCTTGTACTTTCTGTTGATAGGTTGCCTTTGTTGAACTGAGTGGCACACAGCCAGCAAGGCACTCTAATAAATCTCATTTATTTATCTATTTACTTTATTTATTGTTTGCTTATTTGTTTATTGGTAGATGATAGATGTTAGACAGTTATAGATAGATGTTAGATAGATAGATAGATAGATGGATGGATGGATGGATGGATGGATAGACAGACAGACAGACAGACAGACAGACAGACAGACAGATAGATAGATTCATCCTATCAGTTCTGTTCCTGTAAGAATGCTGACTAATTAATTATAATTTCAAATATATTGTTATAAAAATGTTAAACAGTTAAAAGTTGCTTCTACCTTTGCCATCTCTTCCCCCATTCATTTGCCAGCTACAAGCCCAGCTCCAAATTTGCAACCTATAATCCTTGACCAATCAAGAAAATAATACAATACTAAGCATCTATGTATCAAAGTCTGTTGCACCCAGTTTTCTAAAAAGCATACAAATAGAATTAATAGAAAGGGACATCATATCAAAAGGCCCCAGGAGATACCTATAGAATATTCCACTCAAACTCCAAGGAATATTTATTCTACTCAGAAACACATGAAAGCTTCTCTAAAGTAGAGCACAGGCTGGGACACAAACCAACCAAAAAAAAAAATACAAAAAAACTGAAATAATTCCATGCATATAATATTGCATAATGGCCATTATGCAATAAAACTTAAAATTGACAGTGGATAAAACCATAGGAAGTACACAAACTCATGGAAACTGAACAAATAATTACTGAATGATGAGTGGATCAAGGGGAAAAAAATCCATTAAGAAATCAAAATATTCTCAAACTAAATGAAAATGAAAACCAACAAAACCCTAGGGGCACAACAAAAATAACTTAATGGTACAACTCAAAAATTTGGAAAAATGAGAAAAAGCGAAACTCAAACCTGCTAGACAATAAGCATTAACAAAAATTACACAGTACAAATTAATGAAATAGAAATAAACTATACAAAAAATCAGGAATCTAAAAGCTAATTCTTTGAAAAGGTAAACGAGAGAGACATTTCGTACAACTAGTCAAAAGAAACAGATGACCCAAATTAACAGAATCAGAAATAAACAGGAAACATTACAATAGACTCCAGAGAAATTCAGAATGTTACAAGGAAATACTTCAAAAAATCTGTACTCCATTAAGCTGGAAAGTCTAAAAGAGATGGATAAATTTCCAAGGTATCAAGCCTAAACTAAGGAGAGATCTAAAGCCTAAACAGACAAAAACAAAGCAGAAATTCTCCCTTTGACTAAGAAAATATAAAGCCTATTGACTCTGAAAATCCCAGGAACAGATGTTTTAACAGGAGAATTCTACTAAACTTTTAAAGAAATATAACTAATACTTCTATTCTTTTGTGGAAACAGGAGGAACACTCCCAAAATCTTCTTGAAGCCTGTGTCACCTGACTGCCCACATCATGTAAAAAGACAACAGTGATGAAACCAAACCAAACATGACAGGCCGACATGACCAAACATGACAGGCCGACATGACCAAACATGACAGGCCGACATGACCAAACATGACAGGCCGACATGACCAAACATGACAGGCCGACATAACCAAACATGACAGGCCGACATAACCAAACATGACAGGCCGACATAACCAAACATGACAGGCTGACATAACCAAACATGACAGGCCGACATAACCAAACATGACAGGCCGATATAACCAAACATGACAGGCCGACATAACCAAACATGACAGGCCGACATAACCAAACATGACAGGCCGACATAACCAAACATGACAGGCCGACATGACCAAACATGACAGGCCGACATAACCAAACATGACAGGCCGACATGACCAAACATGACAGGCCGACATAACCAAACATGACAGGCCGACATAACCAAACATGACAGGCCGATATAACCAAACGAACATAGATGCTTGTAAGCATCCTCAGTCAATTACTCATTTTTTTTATTTATATTCTAAGTGTTTTTTAAATTTACATTTCAAATGATTTCCCCTTTCCCGTTTCCTCCCTCCCCGAAAGTCCCATAAGCCCCCTTCCCTCCCTCTGTTCCCAATTCAACCCCCTCTCACTTCTCTGTCCTGACATTCCCCTACATCCAGTCTTTCCAGGAACAGGGGTCTCTCCTTCCATCTTCTTGGAAATCTATTGATATGCGAATTGTGTCTAGGGTATTCCGAGATTCTGGGTTAATATCCCCTTATCAGTGACTGCATACCATGTGTGTTCTTTTGCGATTGGGTTACCTCACTAAGGATGATATTTTGCAGTTCTGACCATTTGCCTAGGAATTTCGTGAGTTCATTGTTTTTGATTGCAGAGTAGTATTCCATTGTGTAAATATACCACATCTTCTGAATCCATTCCTCCGTTGAGGGACATCTGGGTTCTTTCCAGCTTCTGGCTATTATAAATAAGGCTGCTATGCACATAGTGGAGCATGTGTCCTTATTGCATGCAGGTAAAGCCTCTGGGTATATGCCCAGGAGTGGTATAGCCGGATCCTCCGGGACTGTCATGCCCAGTTTTCTGAGGAACCACCAGACTGCTTTCCAGAGTGGTTGTATCAGCTTGCAATCCCAGCAGCAGTGGAGGAGTGTTCCTCTTTCTCCACATTCTTGCCAACAACTGCTGTCTCCTGTGTTTTTGATCTTAGCCATTCTGACTGGTGTGAGATGGAATCTCAGGGTTGTTTTGATTTGCATTTCCCTAATGACTAAGGATGTTGAAAATCTCTTTAGATGCTTCTTAGCCATTAGATATTCTTCAGGTGAGAACTCTTTGTTTAGCTTTGTACCCCATTTTTTAATAGGGTTACTTGGCTCTCCGGAGTCTAACTTCTTGAGTTCTTTGTATATATTGGATATTAGCCCTCTGTCAGATGTAGGGTTGGTAAAGATCATTTCCCAGTTTGTTGGTTGCCGCTTTGTCCTTTTGACAGTGTCCTTTGCCTTACAGAAACTTTGTAATTTTATGAGGTCCCATTTGTCAATTCTTGTTCTTAGAGCATAAGCTATTGGAGTTCTGTTCAGGAAATTCTCCCCTCTAAAACTATTCAGTGGAAAAAAGATAGCCTTTTCAACAAATGGTACTGGTTCAACTGGAGGTCAACACGCAGAAGAATGCAAATTGATCCATTCTTATCCCCTTGCACTAAGCTCAATTCCAAGTGGATCAAGGACCTCCACATAAAACCAGACACATTGAAACTAATAGAAAGGAAACTAGGGAAGTCAATTACTCTTAAATTCAGTATAGGGACATGCCCACGAGGAGTTTGTCAACACAAAACCGTCTCTATGGCTTCTCTTTTGTGAACTTTTTGTTTCATTTTGCTACATTTGGTCTTATTAGATTGTTTTCTTCTTTGTTGTTGTTTATTGTTTACTAGTTTTGAAAAGAGAAAACAAAGTTGGGAAGGTAAGGAGGGTAGAGGGGAAATAATTGGTCAAAGTACAAAAAAGGTTTTGAAGGATGATAGACTTTACTGGATTCATTTTCTTTTTATTACAGCTGAGATTACATTGATATATTATTTTGGGGAAGGGAAAATATGAACAAAATAAACTGTATGAAAATAAATTTTAAGTGAAAAACAAAGATCACTCGCCAAGATCAAGTTCTCTTCATCATGGCAATGCAGGATAGTTCAACATATTTAGGCCAATAAATATAATAAATAGTATAAATGGCCTTAAAGACAAAAAGCTCATGATCATCTCAATAGAGGCAGAAAAGGCCTCGACAAAATACAAAATATAGTTCTTGGCGATGTATTTTGCTTTATTTAATAGAACACCACTTGGTATTTATACTCATAAAACAATCAAAAGACCATCACCCATGGTGCTTTTTAAACCATTATTCTAATATACTCAACCCACTTATATTAACACAGTAAGTAATTCACAGGTTGTCAGCCAATATCCATGATAGTTCATTTCATAAAACTGTATGTAAGAAGAAGTATAAGAAAGTATAAAAAAAGTTTCAGAAATATTTTCCATATCTAGTCATAATCTTCCTGGTTTTCTCTGTCATCAATAGTTGATAATCTTGCGAAAGTTGTCATAGCATTTCCACTTGTCTGGGATATAAAATGACTCAAGGGGTACACACACAGGGCACAGCTAGAAGAGCTGAGCAGCATGTTGTTCCCTAAGATTGATTGGTAGGCCCTAGAGGAGTCTTATTAGCATCAGGAACATCTAGCCAACACGAGGAAAAACCAGATAGCTAATGGACAGCATAAGAACATAATCAACAAGAGCCATGGCAATATGGCACCACTGGCGTCCTGCTATCTTGACATAGCAAGTCCTGGTATCCTCACTAATATTTCTGAACATCAAGTACTCAATTTCCTAGTAAAAAGACACAGGCTAACAGAATAGATATGAAAACAAGATTTATCATTCTGCTGGATACAAGAAACACACCTCAGCAATGAATATAGACATTACCTCACAGTAAAGGGCTGGTAAAAGGTTTTCTAAGCAACAGACCAAATAAACAAGCTAGAGTAGCCATTCTAATAGCTAATAGAACAGACTTTCAACCAAAAATAATAAAAAAAGATGGGGAAGGACACTTCATGCTCAAAGGAAAAACACAACAAAATGACATCTCAATTCTGAACATCTATGCCCCAAATGCAAAAGCACCAACATTTGTAAAAGAAACATTACTCAAGCTTAAATCGCACACCGAAGCCCACAAATTAATAGTGGGAGACTTCAACACCACACTCTCACCAATGAACAGGTCATAGAGACAGCAACTAAATAGAGAAATAAACTAACAGAGGTTGTGAATCAAATGAAACTATTAGATATCTACATAACATTTTATCCAAACACAAAGGAATATAGCTTCTCAGCACCTCATGGAACCTACTCCAAACTTGAAAATATAATAGGTCACAAAGGAAACATCAATGTATACAATAAAATTTGTATCTTATCAGACAACCATGGATTAAAGCTAGAATTCAACAATAGAAATCAATGAAAGCTTACAATCTTATAGAAACTGAACAACTCTCTACTGACTTTCTAAAATTCAACGAAAATGAAGGCTCAACATACCTAAACTTATGAGACACAATGAAAACAGTGCTAACAAAAAAGTTTGTACCATTAAAGGTCTTCATAAAGAAATTGGAGATATCTGTTACTAGCAATTTAGCAGCACACCTGAAAGTTCTAGAATAAAAAGAAGTAAACACACCCAAGAAGAGTAGAAGGGAGGAAATAAACTCAGGGCTATAATCAATGAACTGGAAACAAGGAGAACAATACAAAGAATCAATAAAACCAAGAGCTGGTTCTTGAGAAAAATCAACAAGATAGAAAAAGCCATAGCCATACTAAATAAAAGACAAGGAGATAGTATCCAAATTAACAAAACTGGAAATGAAAGGGGGACATAACAACAGACATGGAGGAAATCCAAATCATAAGGTCGTAGTTTATAAGACTATACTCCACAAAATTTGAAATTCTAAGCAAAATGGATGCTTTTCTTGATAGATATCACTTACTACAGTTAAGTGATAAATCAAGACCAGATAAACAATTGAAATAGACCTATAACCCCTAAGGAAATAGAAGCATTAAAACTCTCCCAAACAAACAAACAAAGCCCAGGGCAAGATGGTTTTAGTGCAGAATTCTACCAGACTTAATAAAGAAAGAGAATTTGAGATGAATTTCCCTTATGAACATTGATGCAAAAATAGTCAATAAAATAATGGCAAACTGAATCCAAGGATACATCAAAAACATCATCCATCATGATCAAGTAGGCTTTAGCCCAATGATGCAGGGGTAGTTCAATATATGAAAATTCATCAATGTAATCCACCATATAAACAAACTGAAAGGAAAAAAAATGCCGAAAAAGCCTGTGACAAGATTCAGCATCCTTTCATGTTAAAAGTCTTGGAGAGGCCAGGGACTTAAGGTGTATACCTCAACACAAAAAAGGGCAATATACAGCAAGCCAACTGCAGCGTCAAATTAAATTGAGAGAAACTTAAAGTAATTCCACTAAAATCAGGGACAAGACAGGATGCCCAATCTTTCTGTATTTATTCAACATAGTACTTGAAGTTCTAGCTAGAGCACTAAGACAACTAAAGGAGATCAAGGGGATATACACTGGAAGGGAAGAAGTCAAAGCCTCACTACTCACAGATGATGGTATACATAAGTGACCCCAAAAACTCTCCCAGAGAACTCCTACAGCTGATAAACACTGTCAGCATAGTGGCTGGATACAAAATTAGCTCAAAAAATTCAGCAGTTCTCCTTTATACAAATGATAAATGGGCTGAGAAAGAAATAAGGGAAACAACTTCCTTTACAATAGCCACAAATAATATATAAAATATCTTGAGGTAACTCTAACCAAGGAAGTGAAAGACCTATATGACAAGATCTTCAAGTCTTCACCAACCCCACATCAACAGAGAACTAATATCCAAAATATATAAAGAACTCAAGAAATTAGACACCAACAAACCAAGTACCCAGTTAAAAATGGGGTACAGAGTTAAACAGAATACTCAACAGAGGAATTTCTTTTTTTTTTTATTTTCTATATTCTTTATTTACATTCCAAATGATTTCCCCTTTCCCAGTTCCCCCCTCCCCGAAAGTCCCATAAGCCCTTTTCCCTCCCCCTGCTCCCCATTTACCTAAGAATTTCATGAATTCGTTGTTTTTAGTTGCTGACTAGTATTCCATTGTGTAAATATACATGGAAAATATCTCTGATAAAATTGAAGAAATATATAAAAAACACGTTAATATTGACTATTTCATGGAAAAAATATACAGATAAAATGGTAGGCATAAAAATATTCCTAAGTTGATTGAAAGTGGAATTATAAACATTTTCTGATAAAATTGAAACTCTACAAGGAGAATATTTCTGATAAAACTCAAGAAATATATAGAAAAACACGTTAAAACTGACTAGTGCATGAAAAATTATACAGATAAGATAGGAGGCATAGAAATATTCCTAAATTGATTGAAAGTAGAATTGAAAAAACATTTTCTGATAAAATTGAATATTTACATGGAAACTATCTGATAAAATTGGAAAAAATATATGGAAAAACATTAAAATTGAAGATTATCATGGACAATTATACCGACAAAATGGCAGGCACAAAAACATTCCTAAATTGATTAAAAGTGAAACTACAAACACCCCCCACCCCAACCCCTGACGAAACCAAAGATCTACATGAAAAACACCTCTGACAAAATCGAAGAAATACACTGAAAAAATGCTAAAATTAAAGATTATCATGGAAAATAATACAGTCAAAACGGTAGACACAAAAAGCTTTACTGAATGGAAAGAGGTGTCACAAACATTTTCTGACAAAATCGAAGATCCACATGAAAAACATCTCTGTTAGACTATGGGTTTTTTTTGTTGTTGTTGTTGGGGAATTGAATCCATTGATGTTATAAGATAATAAGGAATAGTGATTGTTGCTTCCTGTTAGTTTTGATGTTCTTTTTATGTTTGTGTGGTTACATTCTTTTGGGTTTGTTGGAAAAGGATTACTTTCTTGCTTTTTCTAGGGTGTAGTTTCCCTCCTCATGTTGGCGTTTTCCATCTATTATCTTTTGTAGGGCTGGATTTGTGGGAAGATATTGTGTAAATTTGGTTTTATCATGGAATATCTTGGTTTCTCCATCTATGGTAATTGAGAGTTTTGCTGGGTATAGCAGTTTGGGCTGGCATTTGTTTTCTCTTAGGGTCTGTATGAGATCTGCCCAGGATCTTCTGGCTTTCATTGTCTCAGATGAGAAGTCTGGTGTAATTCTGAAAGGCCTGCCTTTATAGGTTACTTGACCTTTTTCCCTTACTGCTTTTAATATTCTTTCTTTGTTTAGTGCATTTGGTGTTTTGATTATTATGTGCTGAGAGGACTTTCTGGTCTGGTTCAGTCTGTTTGGAGTTCTGTAGGCTTCTTGTATGTTCATGGACATCTCTTTCTTGAGGTTAGGGAAGTTTTCTTCTATAATTTTGTTGAAGATATTTCCTGGCCCTTTAAGTTGGAAATTTTCACTCTTCTACACCTATAATCCTTAGATTTGGTCTTCTCATTGTGTCATGGATTTCTTGGATGTTTTGACTCAGGAGCTTTTTGCATTTTGCATTTTCTTTAACTGTTGAGTCAATGTTTTCTATGGTATCTTCAGCCCCTGAGATTCTTTCTTCTATCTCTTGTATTCTGTTGTTGATTCGTGCATCTATGACTCCTGAATTCTTTCCAAGATTTTCTATCTCCAGAGATGTCTCATTTTGTGATTTCTTTATTGTTTCTACTTCCATTTTTAGATCCTGGATGGTTTTGTTCAGTTCCGTCACTTGTTTGTTTGTGTTCTCCTGTGATTCTTTCAGGGATTTTTGTGCTTCCTCTTTAAGGTCCTCTACCTGTTCACCCATGCTCCCCTGTATTTCTTTCAGGGATTTTTGTGTTTCCTCTTTAAGGGCCTTTACCATTTGACCCATGTTCTCCTGTATTTCTTTAAGGGAGTTTTTATGTCCTTCTTGATGTCCTCTAACAGCATTGTGAGAAGAGACTTTAAATCCAACTCTTGCTTTTCTGGTGTGCTGGGGCATCCAGCACTTGCTATAGTGGGAGAACTGGGCTCTGATGTTGCCAGTAGCCTTGCTTTCTGTTGGTAGGGTTCTTGTGCTTGCTTTTCGCCATCTGGTTATCTCTGGTTTTAGTTGGTCTTGTTGTCTCTGGCTAGAGATTGCCCCTCCTATGGGCCTGTAAACCTGTGTCTGTACTCCGGGAGACCAACTCTCTTCTGGCAGGGTCTATGCACAGAAGGCTGTGGAGCTGCCTGGTTCCCCACTGCAAATGGCGGCTGGAAGGGGAGACTCCTGTCCCTGCTGCTCCACTGATCCTATGCCCTGTGCGCTCCTAGCTGTACAGCCTTCCAGAGAAAAGGTGGAGATCTCACCTCTGCACTCAGAAGTGAAATTGCTGCTGGGAGATCATTCTCTCCTGGCGGGCTAAGCACAGAAGGCTTTGGAGCTGCCTGGTTCCCTGCTGCAGATGGCGGCTGGAAGGGAAGACTCGAATTTCTAATTATTAAAAAGAAATGTTCAGTGTCCTTAGACATCAGGGAAATGCAAATCAAAATGACTCTGAGATACCTCACACCCATCAGAGTGGGTAATATCAAAAACTCAAGGGACAGCATATGCTGGAAAGGATGTCAATCAAGGGGAACACTACTCCAATGCTGCTAAGAGTGCAAATGTGTACAACTACTTTGGAAATCAATTTGGCAATTTCTCAGAAAACTGGGAATAGTTCTACCTCAAGACCCAGATATATCACTCCTAGGCATATACCCAAAAGGGGCTTCACCATATCACAAGGACACTTGCTTGACTATGTTCATAGCAGCTTTTTTTGTAACAGGCAGAAACTAGAAGCAACCTACGTGTCCCTAAACTCAAGAACAGATAAAGAAAATGTGGTACATTTACACACTGGAAATACTAACTAGCTATTAAAACCAAAGACATCATGAAATTTGCAGGCAAATGGATGGAACTAGAAAATAACTTCTAGAGTGAGGTAACCCAGATTCAGACATGCATGCTTGTCCTGGAGAGATGGCTCAGCAGTTAAGAGCACCAACTGCTCCTCCAGAGGTCCTGAGTTCAATTCCCAGACATGCATGCTATGTACTCGCCTATAAGTGGATAAAGTTCAGGATAACCATGCTATAATCTTCAGATCCACAGAAGTTATGCAACAAGGAGGGTCCAAGGAATGATGCTTGACTCTCACTTAGAAGAGGAAATAAAACAGGCATTGGAGGTGGATGGATAGAGGGAACTGGATGAGAAAGGGTGTGATAAGGGGACTAGGGGTGAGGATAAGGTGTGGGAAGAGTGACGAGAGGGCTAGGAGACAGAATGGAAATCGGTGGAGGGGCATCTCTGGATCAAGTTGGAGACCTGGGATGAGGAAGGCACCTGGGATTCTGCTGGGGACAGCAAACAATGACAGGGACTGTCTACAGTAGGCCTGGATGGAGACATTTCAGTAGCCCGCAGCAGCTCTTTGTAACCACAGTTGTTCCCATTTCTTCTAACCTTAGCCCTGGACAACAGCTGTATAGATTTCATTTGTGTGTGACTGTTTTTCAGTTAGCCTTGGTGTGCATAATTGTTCTACTATATCTGACTTTCTTACTTCTTCGCCTTCTGCTCTGGCGAATTCTGTGAAACTAGATGTTTCACAGAAACTGATGTAATGATTCTTAAACAATTGGGAATTGAGGCACGGTGCACAGCACAGCACAGTCCTAATGGCCCAGGTGCATGCTGTGTGTTCTCATCTTAGAAACAATGCAATAATTGCACAATGGTAGTTCCAGATTAATGCTTGAATTGCAAAGAAAGTTTGACGAAATTATTAGAAAATGAATTAGAGCCAACATTGGAACCCCAAAGAAAGAAAAAAAAACTATTAAAGTTATGAAATAAGTTTTACGCAACATTTGAGAGTGGTTCCTGGATAAGCAAGTATAGAATATGTAAAATTTTATATTAGTAAAATTAAGTCAAAACACTGGGACTCTTAGAAGAGTCATTGTGTGCAATGTGTAGAAGCAGAAAGCTTGAGGAACTACTGAGTTAAGGGTTAACTTGATTCTTTCTGGCCACTGCCTGGCAGCTTTGCCCATGTCATTTATCATTAGAACTTTACAAGAAAATGCAAGTAGCTGGCCTCGGAGCTCTGAGCTGTGAAGTATAATAGTTACAGTTAAAGTTTAAATAATGATAACTTTGCACTTATTATTATTTTGGCTATAGGCCTGGGAATAGGGAAGCTTGAAACTTTGGGAACAATTGTAATTCTTGATTCTTTGTGGGATGTGGTTATTCTTTTGAATTTGATTTGGCAATAATTATACAGTGTCTTTTTTAATCTGTCATGGGAGTATCAATAAAAGACTGGGGCAAGAAGAAGGCAAGAGAGAAAGAGTGGAGAGAATGTGGAGAGAATGTAGAGAGAATGTAGAGAGAATGTAGAGAGCATATAGAGAGCATATAGAGAGCATGTAGAGAGCATGTGAAGAGCAAGTGAGAGAGCGAATGCAGAGAGCATGGGAAGAGCTTGTGAAGAGTGAGTGAAGAGAATGTGAGGTGTGTGTGAAGACTGTGTGTGTGAGTGAAAGGAGCGTGCATGTGGTGTGTGTGTGAGATGTGTGTGAAGAGTGTGTGTGTGAGTGAAAAGGGAACACACAGGAGTATGTATGAGTGTGAGAGTGCAAGAAAAGAAAAGCACAGGAACAAAGCAGAGTGCACAGGAGAAGGCAGAGTGTGTGCAGCCTCAAGCTGTGAGCGAATGAGAGAGAAAATAAAAGAGAGCAGAGAATGAGAGAGAAGTTTTAAGCCTTGAAAAATTGCCTGTCAGCTTGTACCCAAAAAGTAGTCTGTGTATATTTATTATTTGCTTTCCAGATATCCCTGCTTCCAGTTGAGAACTCCGATCCTGTGTCGAGACCGGTCCCCGGCAGGATTCTACAGGGATGATCTTAGCTGAGACTCCTAGCAGTTGGGGGTATGGAGACTTGTACCCAGGCAGGACCTCCAGTAGAGGGAGGGAGACATCAACCCACTCATGTTGGACTCAATATTTGTCTTACCTACAAGATGCACATGGATAAAGAAGGGGCAAAAACTAAGGGAATGGCCAACCAATGACTCACCCATCCTATAGGAGAGCGAGGTCCTGAGACTATTAATGACACTCTGCTGTGCTTCCAGACAGGAGTCTATCATAACTGTTTTCTGAGAGTCTTCATCCAGCAGCTGATGGAGACAAATGCAGAGACCCATAGCCAAACATTTGGCAGATCTCAGGAGTCTAGTAGAAGAGTTGGAGATAGAACTGAAGGAGATGGAGAGGTCAAGGTACCAGAAGATCTAAAGAGTCAACCATCTTGGGCTCATTGAGGCTCAGAGAGACTGAACCACCAACCAACAAGCATGAATGGGCTGGAACTAGGCTCCTTACACATTTGTAGCAGATGTGTAGTTTGAACTTCAGGTGAATTCCCTAACAATTGGAGTTGGGGCTACCTCTGACTCTGCTGCCTGCCTTTGGATCACTTTCCTCTAGCTGGGATGCCTAGTCTGGCCTCAGTGGGAGAGGATGTACTTAGTTCTGCTGTGATTTGACTTGCTAGGGCCAGTTGGTAACCACGTGGGCCTCCCCTTCTCTGATGAGAAGGAAGGAAGTAATGGGAGGAGAGTTTTATGTGGGTAGGTCTGGGAGGAAAGGGGGGGCATCAATCAGGATGTAAAGTGAATAAATAAATAAAGTGGCTTGGGACCATCCTCTGCCACAGCACACCATCCCCAAGTGACGTAGGGAGGTAGTTAACCACCCATGAGTGCAGAGAGGACAGTAAGGACATGTGAGACATACGCTGTCGCTGAGAGGATCACATCCAGAACCCTCTGTCGGAAGCCCTCTGGTTTCTGTCTCCGGCTTGGGACCATCCTCTGCCACAGAACACCATACCCAACACAGGGAGGTAGCTAATCACCCAGGAGTGTGGAGAGGCCTGATAACCCAAATAGAAGCACCCCTAAAGCTCAGAGGATCATGTTCAGAACCCTCAGGCAGAAGCCTTCCGGTTTCTGTCTCCAGCTTGGGACCATCCTCCGCCATAGTGTACCATATCCAAGTGGCACAGGGAGGTAGCTAATTACCCAGGAGTACAGAGAGGACAGTCAGCATAGGTGAGACCTACCCTGCTGCTCAGAGGATCACATCCAGAAACCTCTGGCAGAAGCCCTACGGTTTCTGTCTTGGGCTTGGAACCATTCTCTGCCACAGTGCGGCATACCCAAGTGGCGCAGGGAGGAGGCTAACCACCAAGGAGTGCAGAGAGAAGAGTCAGCACAGGTGGGACCAACCCTGTTGCTCAGAGGAAGCAGCCGGAAACCCTGAGGACACAAGAGCCTAGGAGCAGCCTGGGACAGGAGACTTCTAATTTCTGCTTGCACTCAGAAATGATCAGGGCCACAGAGCTACATATCCAAATACAACCACAAGAGAGCAGGTCTCGCAGAAGCACCTATATACCTGTGTACACAGAGGGGACAGGTATCCCAGGAGCACAGAGGCTTGCATGACAGTTAAGCCACAGTAAGAGACAGCAACACCAGCTAACACCTGAGATAACCAGATGGTACAAGGCAAGAACATTACCAAGTGAAACCAAGGCAATATGGCATCACCTGAAACAAGATCTCCCACAACAGCAAGTCCTGGATACCCCAAGACATCGGAAAAGCAAGATCTGGTTTTAAAATCACATCTCATGATGCTGAGAGAGGATTTCAAGAAGGACATAAATAACTCCCTTAAAGAAATACAATAGAACATGAGTCAACAGGTAGAAGCCCTTTAAAAGATGACACAAAAATTCCTTAAAGAAATACAGGAGAACATGGGTCAACAGGTAGAAGCCGTTAAAGAGGAAACACAAACAAACAGGTAAAGGAACTGAACAAAACCATCCAGGATCTAAAAATGGAAGTAGAAACAAGAAAGAGATCACAATGGTAGACAACTCTGGAGATAGAAAATCTTGGAAAGAATTCAGGAGTCATAGATGCAAGCATCAACAACAGAATACAAGAGATAGAAGAAAGAATCTCAGGGGCTGAAGATACCATAGAAAGCAATGACTCTACAGTCAAAGAAAATGCAAAATGCAAAAAGCATGTAACCCAAAACATCTAGGAAATCCAGGACACAATGAGAAGGCCAAACCTAAGGATTATAGGTATAGAACAGAGTGAAGATTTCCAACTTAAAGGACCAGTAAATATCTTCAACAAAATTATAGAAAAAAAACTGTCCTAACCTAAAGAGCGAGATGCCCATAAACATACAAGAAGCCTACAGAACATACTAGACCAGAACAGAAATACCTCCTGGCACATAATAATTAAAACACCAAAAGTACTAGACAAAGAAAGAATATTAAAAGCAGTAAGAGAAAAAAGCCAAGTAACATATAAAGGAAGACCTATCAGAATTACACCAGACTTCTCACCAGAGATCATAAAAGCAAGAAGATCCTGGGCAGATCTCATACAGACCCTAAGAGAACACAAATGCCACCCCAGACTACTATACCCAGCAAAATTCTCAATCACCATAGATGGAGAAACCAAGATATTCCATGATAAAAACAAATTTACACAATATGCTTCCAGAAATCCAGTCCTACAAATGATAATACATAGAAAACACCAATATAAGGAGGCCAACTACACCCTAGAAAAAGCAAGACAATAATCTTTTTTCAACAAACCCAAAAGAAGATACCAACACAAACATAAAAATAACATAAAAAATAACACAAAGCAACAATCACTATTCTTTAATCTCTCTTAACATCAATGGACTCTGTTCCCCAATAAAAAGAAATAGACTAACGGACTGGATATATAAATAGGAACCAGCATTGTGCTGCATACAGGAAATGCTCCTCAGTGTCAAAGACAAACACTACCTCAGAGTAAAAGGCTAGAAAACAATTTTCCAAGCAAATGGATCCAGGAAATGAGCTGGAGAAGCCATTCTAGTATCTGATAAAATTGACTTTCAACCAAAAGTCATCAAAACAGACATGGAAGAATACTTCATACTCATCAAAGGAAAAATATACCAAGAGGAACTCTCAATTCTGAACATCTATGCTCCAAATGCAAGGGCACCCTCATTCATAAAAGAAACTTTACGAATGCTCAAAATACACATTGTACCTCACACAATAATGGTGGGTGAGTTCAACGCCACACTCTCATCAATGGACACATCAGGAAAGTACAAATGAAACAGAGACACAGTGAAACTAACAGAAATTTGGGACAAAATGGATTTCACAGATAGCTATAAAACATTTCATCCTAAATCAAAACAATATACCTTCTTCTCAGCACCTCATGGTGCCTTACCCAAAATTGACCATATAATTGGTCACAAAACAGACCTCGACAGATATAAGAAGATTGAACTAATCCCATGCTTCCCATCAGATCACTATGGAGTAAGGGTGGTCTTCAATAGCAACATAAACAACAGAAAGCTCCCACACACATGGAAACTGAAGAATGCACTACTCAATGATACCCCAAGGAAGAAATAAGGAAAGAAATCAAAGACTTTTTAGAATTTAATGAAAATGAAGTCACAACATACCCAAATTTATGGCACACAATGAAAGCAGTGCCAAGAGGAAAACTCATAGCTCTGAGTGCCTCCTAAAAGAAGCTAGAGAGAGCATACACTAGCAGCTTAACAGAACACCTAAAACCTCTAGAACAGAAAGAATCTAATACACCCAAGAGGAGTAGATGGCAGGAAATCATCAAACTCAGGGCTGAAATCAACCAAGGAAAATCAAAAAGAACTATACAAAGAATAGGCAAAACCAGGAGCTGGTTCTTTGAGAAAAGCAACAAGAAAGATAAACCTTCAGCCAGATTAACCTGAAGGTACAGAGACAGTATGTAAATTAACAAAATCAGAAATGAAAAGGTAGACATAACAACAGAAGCAGAGGAAGTTCAAAAAATAATCAGATCCTACTACAAAAGCCTATACTCAACACAACTGGAAAATCTGGAGGAAATGGACGATCTTCTAGACAGACAGCAAAGACCAAAGTTAAATCAGGATCAAATAGACCATCTAAACAGTCCCATAACCCCTAAAGAAATAGAAGCGGTCATTGAAAGTCTCCAAATCAAAAAAAGCACAGGACCGGATGGTTTTAGTGCAGAATTCTATGAGACCTTCAAAGAAGACCTAACACCAATACTCTTCAAACTATTCCACAAAATAGAAACAGAAGGAATAATACACAACTTGTTCTATGAAGTCACAATTACATTGATACCAAAACCACACAAAGATCCAACAAAGAAAAAAATTTCAGACCAATTTCCCTTATGAATATCGATGCAAAAAATATTCAATACAATTCTTGCCAACAGAATCCAAGAACACATTAAAATGATCATTCACCATTATCAAGTAGGCTTCATCCCAGAGATGCAGGGATGGTTCAATATATGAAAATCCATCAACATAATCCACTACATAAAGAAACTCAAAGAAAAAACAACATGGTCATGTCATTAGATGCTGAAAAACATTTGACAAAAAAATTCAGCATCCTTTCATGTTAAAAGTCTTGGAAAGATCAGGAATTCAAGGCCCATAGCTAAACATAGTAAAAGCAATATATAGCAAACCAGTAGCCAACATCAAACTAAATGAAGAGAAACTTGAAGCAATCTCACTAAAATCAGGAACTAGACCAAGACTGCCCCCTCTCTCCATATCTATTCAACATAGTACTTGCAATTCTAGCTAGAGCAACTAAACAACAAAAGGAGGTCAAAGGGATGCAAACTGGAAAGGAAGAAGTCAAACTATCACTATTTGCAGATGATATAATAGTATACTTAAGTGACCCCAAAAATTCCACCAGAGAACTCTTAAAGCAGATAAACAGCTTCAGCAAAGTGGCTAGATTTAAAATTAACTCAAACAAATCAGTGGCCTGCCTCTACTCAAAGGATAAACAGGCTGAGAAAGATCCTAGGGAAACAACACCCTTCATAATACACACAAATAATATTACATACCTTGGTGTGACTTTAACTAAGCAAGTGAAAGATCTGTATGACAAGAACTTCAAGTCTCTGAAGAAAGAAATCGAAGAAGACCTCAGAAGATGGAAAGATCTCCTATGCTCATGGATTGGCAGGATTAGTGTAGTAAAGATAGCCATCTTACCAAAAGCAGCGTACAGATTCAATGCAAGCCCCATCAAAATTCCAACACAATTTTTCATAGAGTTAGAAAAAGCAATTCTCAAATTCATCAGGAATAACAAAAATCCAAGGATAGCTTAAATTATTCTCAACAGTAAAAGAACTTTGGGGGGAAATCAGTATCCAGGACCTCCAGCAGTACTACAGAGCAATAGTGTTAAAAAACTGCATAGTATTGGTACAGTGACAGGCAGGTAGATCAATGGAATAGAATTGAAGACCCAGAAATGAACCCATACATCTATGGTCACTTGATCTTTGACAAAGGAGCTAAAACCATCCACAGGAAAAAGATAGCCTTTTCAACAAATGATGCTAGTTCAACTGGCGATTGGCATGCAGAAGAATGCAAATCAATCCATTCTTTTCTAATTGTACAAAGCTCAAGTTCAAGTGGATCAAGGACCTCCACATAAAACCAGAAATACTGAAACTAATAGAAAAGAAACTGGGGAAGAGCCTTGAGCACATGGGCACAAAAATAATTTCTTGAACAGAACACCAGTACCTTATGCTCTACGATCAAGAACTGACAAATGGTACCTCATAAAATTACAAATTTCTGTAAGGTAAAGGACACTGTCAATAGGACAAAACAGCAATCAATAAATTGGGAAAAAAATCTTTACCAAGCCTACATCGGACAGTGGGATAATATCCAATATACACAAAGAATTCAAGAAGGTAGACTCCAGAGAGACAAATAACCTTATTGAAAAAATGGGGTACAGAGCTAAACAAAGAATTTTCCCCTGAGGAATATCAAATGGCTGAGAAGCACCTAAAGAAAAGTTCAACATCTTTAGTCACTAGGGAAATGCAAAACAAAACAACCCTGAGATTCCACTTTATACCAGTCAGAATCGCTAAGATAAAAAAACTCAGGTGACAGCAAATGCTGGACAGGATGTGGAGAAAGAGGAACACTCCTCCACTGCTGGTGAGATTGCAAGCTTGTACAACCACTCTGGAAATCAGTTTGGCATTTCTTCAGAAAACTGGGCATAATACTACCAGAGGACTATGCTATACTACTCCTGGGCATATACCCATAGGATTCTTTAGTATGTAATAAGAACATATGGTTCACTATGTTCATAGCAGCTCTCTTTATAATAGCCAGAAGCTGGAAAGAACCCAGATGTCCCTCAATGAAGGAATGGATGCAGAAAATGTGGTATATTTACACAATGAAATACTACTCAGCTATTAGAAAACAATGAATTCATGAAATTCTTAGGCAAATGGGTGGAATGTGGAAAATATCATCCTGAGTGAGGTAACCCAATCACAAAAGAATACACATGGTATGCACTCACTGATAAGTGGATATTAGCCTAGAAGCCTGGAATACCCAAGACACAATTCACAGATCAAATGAAGCTCAAGAAGAAGGAAGAACAAAATACCCACAGAAGGAGATACAGAGACAAAGGGTGGAGCAGAGTCTGAGGGAAAGACCATCCAGAGATTGCCCCTCCTAGTGATCCATCCCATATACAGCTACAAAACCCAGACATTATCATGGATGCCCACAAATGCTTGCTGACCAGAGCTGGATATAGCTGTCACCTGGGAGGCTCTGCCAATGCATAACAAATACAGAGGGGGTGACTCTCAGCCAGTAATTGAACTGAGCACAGGATCCCCAATGGAGGAGCTAGAGAAAGGACCCAAGGAGCTGAAGGGGTTTGTAGCACCACAGGAGGAACAACAATATAAGCCACCCAGTACTCCCAGAGCTTCCAGGGACAAAACTATCAACCAAAGAAGACACATGGAGGCACCCATGACTTCAGAAGCACAGGCAGCAGAAGATGGCCTTGTTGGACATCAAAGGGAGGAGAGGCCTCTGGTCCTGTGAAGGCTCTATGCTGCCATGTAGGGGAATGCCAGGATAGGGAAGCGGGAGGGGGTTGACTGTGGAACAGGAGGAGGGGGGATGGGTTATGGGACTTTGGGGAGGGGGGGAAACCAGGAAAGGGGATGACATATGAAATGGAAATAAAGAATATATCTAATAAGAAGTAATTATAAAAATAAATGAAGAAAATAAATAAAATACAATGTCTCAAGAATGTGAGGCAACAAGGTCTCGTGTCACCTTTGTGCACATTGAAGTATATTTATGCTTATATTCATATTTATGTTTATATGTGTAACAATATATTTGTACCATTAATAAAGAAAAGGAGGCTATCATTTTAAGAGTGGAGAGCATGGGACGGTGGAGGAAGGGAATGGGAGAAGGTAGAGGGAGGAAAAAGAAGTAATATAATTATATTCAATTAAAATATGAAAGAAAATATAGTAAAAATGTCAAATAGAGGTAAGTTTGAGAACTGTGTAACATTTTTCATAAATTACAAAATTACTGTATACTATAGAAAATTAATAAATTATATTTAATGCAGGGGATATTTTTTGGTATAGATGCATGTGGTACATATGTGTGTTTAGATAAATGTATACACATACACACATTCCTTTTGACCATTTAGTCATGAGCTCCAAGCTATAATGCAGATGTCACCTAATAAACAATTATGAATTCTCTCCTCTGGTTTGATTAACACCCTTGAGTGGCTCAAATACTCAGAGAGACACTAATTTTACTGATTTTATAGCCTTGAACACATGGGCACAGTGGAAAATTTCCTGAACAGAACTCCAATGGCTTATGCCCTAAGATTAACAATTGACAAAGAAGACCTCATAAAATTGCAAAGTTTCTGTAAGACAAAGGACACTGTCAATAGAACAAAGCCTCAACCCACAGCTTGGGAAAAGATCTCTACTAACTCTACATCCGAAGAGGACTAATATCCAAAATATACAAACAAGTAAAGAAATAAGACTCCAGAGAACCAAATAACCCTATTAAAAATGGGTACAAATAAATCTCATAAAGAGTTACAGGAGACCATGAATCAACGGTTAGAAGCCCTTACAAAGGAAACACAAAAATCGCTTAGAGAAATGCGGGAGAACATGGATCAAAAGATGGAGGCACACAAGGAGACAACACAAAAATCGCTTAACGAGATGAATCAACGGGTAGATGCACTCACAAAGGAATCACAAAATTGGCATAAAGAAATGCAGAAGAATATGGGTCAACAGACGGATGCCCATAAGGAGGCAACACAAAAATTGCTTAAAGAAATGAATCAACGGTTAGATACCCTTACAAAGGAAACACGAGAACTGCTTAAAGAAATGCAGGAGACAATGGATCAACAGATGGATTCCCATGAGGAGGAAACACAAAAATCACTCAGAGAAATGCAGGAGAACGTGGGTCATCAGGAAGAAATCCTGAAAGAGGCAATGCAAAAATACCTTAAAGAAATACAGGAAAATACAAACAAACAAGTGAAGGATCTCAGCAAATCCATCCAGGAACTAAAAAAGGAAGTAGAAAAAACTAAGAAATCACAAAGGGAGACAACTTTGGAGATAGAAAACCTTGGGAAGAAATCAGGAGTCATAGATGCAAACATAAACAATAGAATACAAGAGATGGAAGAAAGAATCTCAGGTGCTGAAGATTCCATAGAAAGCATCGACTCAACAGTCAAAGAAAATGCAAAATGCAAAAAACGTGTAACCCAAAACATCCAGGAAATCCAGGACACAATGAGAAGACCAAACCTAAGGATTATAGGTATAGATGAGAGTGAAGATTTGCAACTTAAAGGGCCAGTAAACATCTTCAACAAAATTATGGAGGAAAACTTCCCTAACTTAAAGAGAGAGATGCCAATGAACGTACAAGAAGCCTACAGAACTCCAAACAGACTGGACCAGAACAGAAATACCTCCCGTCACATAATAATCAAAACACCGAATGTTCTAAACAAAGAAAGAATACTAAAAGCAGTAAGAGAAAAGGGCCAAGTAACATACAAAGGAAGACCTATCCAAATCACATCATACTTCTCACCAGAGACTATGAAAGCCAGAAGATCCTGGGCAGATCTCATGCAGACACTAAGACAGCACAAATGCCAGCCTAGACTACTCTACCCAGCAAAACTCTCAATCACCATAGATGGAGAGACCAAGATATTCCATGATAAAACCAAATTTTCACAATATCTTTCCACAAATCCAGCCCTGCAACGGATAATAGGTGGAAACCTCCAATACAGGGAGAGAAACAACACCCTGGAAAAAATGAGATAATAACCTTCTTGAATCAAACCCAAAAGTAGATAACCACTCAAACATAAAGATAGCGTCAAGAATGGCAGATGGCAATAATCACTATGCCTTAATCTCTCTTAATATCAATGGTCTCAATTCCCCAATTAAAAGACATAGACTAGCAGACTGGATACGGAAACAGGACCCAGCATTTTGCTGCATGCAGGAAACACACCTCAATGTCAAAGACAAACACTACCTCAGAGTAAAAGGCTGGAAAACAATTTTACAAGCAAATGGCCCCAAGAAACGAGGTGGAGTAGCCATCCTAATATCAGATAAAATTGATTTTCAACCTAAAGTCATCAAAAAAGACACAGAAGGACACTACATACTGATCAAGGGAAAAATCCACCATCAAGAACTCTCAATTCTGAATATCTATGCTCCAAATGCAAGGGCACCCTCATTCGTAAAAGAAACTTTACTAAAACTCAAAGCACACATCGCACCGCACACAATAATAGTGGGTGACTTCAACACCCCGCTCTCTGAAATTGATCATTCAGGAAAGCAGAAACTAAACAGGGACACAGTGAATCTAATTGAAGCCTTGGACCAAATGGAACTAACAGATATATATAGAACATTTCATCCTAGAGCTAAAGAATACACCTTCTTCTCAGCTCCTCATGGTACCTTCTCCAAAATTAACCATATAATTGGTCACAAATCAGACCTCAACAGATACAAGAAGATAGAAATAATCCCATGCCTCCTATCAGATCACTATGGAATAAGGGTGGTCTTCAATGGCAACAAAAAGAAAAGAAAACCCACGTACACATGGAGGCTGAACAATGCTCTACTCAATGATAACTTGGTCAAGGTGGAAATAAAGAAAGAAATCAAAGACTTTTTGAAAGTTAATGAAAATGAAGGCACAACATACCCTAATTTATGGGACACAATGAAAGCAGTGCTAAGAGGAAAATTCATAGCCCTGAGTGCCGCCAAAAAGAAACGGGAGACAGCATACACTAACAACTTAATGGCACACCTGAAAGCCCTGGAACAAAAAGAAGCAAATACACCAAAGAGGAGTAGAAGGCAGGAAATCATCAAACTCAGGGCTGAAATCAATCAAGTAGAAACAAATAAAACCATACAAAGAATCAACAAAACGAGGAGTTGGTTCTTTGAGAAAATCAACAAGATAGATAAGCCCTTAGCCAGACTAACCAGAGAGCACAGAGATAGTATCCAAATTAATAAAATCAGAAACGAAAAGGGAGAGAAAACAACAGAAACTGAGGAAATTCAAAAAATCATCAGATCCTACTACAAAAACCTGTATTCAACACAACTAGAAAATCTTGAGGAAATGGACAATTTCCTTGACAGATACCAAGTACCAAAATTAAATCAGGATCAAATAGACCATCTAAACCGTCCTATAACCCCTGAAGAAATAGAAGTTGTCATTGGAAGTCTTCCAACCAAAAAAAGCACAGGTCCAGATGGTTTTAGTGCAGAATTCTATCAGACCTTCAAAGAAGACCTAACACCAATACTCTTCAAACTGTTCCACAAAATAGAAACAGAAGGAACACTACCCAACTCGTTCTATGAAGCCACAATTACACTAATACCAAAAGTACACAAAGATCCGACAAAGAAAGAGAATCTCAGGCCAATCTCTCTTATGAATATCGATGCAAAAATACTCAATAAAATTCTTGCCAATCGAATCCAAGAACACATCAAAACGATCATGTAGGCTTCATCCCAGGGATGCAGGGATGGTTCAATATAAGGAAATCCATCAATGTAATCCACTACATAAACAATCTCAAAGAAAAAAACCACATGGTCATCTCATTAGATGCTGAGAAAGCATTTGACAAAATTCAGCATCCTTTCATGCTAAAGGTCTTGGAAAGATCAGGAATTCAAGGCCCATATCTAAACATAGTAAAAGCAATTTACAGCAAACCGGTAGCCAGCATCAATCTAAATGGAGAAAAACTTGAAGCAATCCCACTAAAATCAGGAACTAGACAAGGCTGCCCTCTCTCTCCATATCTTTTCAATATAGTACTTGAAGTTCTAGCTAGAGCAATTAGACAACAAAAAGAGGTCAAAGGGATACAAATTGGAAAGGAAGAAGTCAAACTATCACTATTTGTAGACGATATGATAGTATACTTAAGCGACCCAAAGAACTCCACCAGAGAACTCCTACAGCTGATAAACGACTTCAGCAAAGTGGCCGGATATAAAATCAACTCAAGCAAGTCAGAAGCCTTCCTATACTCAAAGGATAAGCAGGCTGAGAAAGAAGTAAGAGAAATAATACCCTTCACGATAGCCACAAACCATATTAAGTATCTTGGCGTGACTCTAACCAAACAAGTGAAAGATCTGTATGACAAGAACTTCAAGTCTCTGAAGAAAGAAATTGAAGAAGACCTCAGAAGATGGAAAAATCTGCCATGCTCATGGATTGGCAGGATTAATATAGTAAAAATGAGCATCTTACCAAAAGTAATACACAGATTCAATGCAATCCCCATCAAAATCCCAACTCAATTCTTCATAGAGTTAGAAAGAGCAATTCAAAAATTCATCTGGAATAACAGAAAACCCAGAATAGCTAAAACTATTCTCAAGAGTAAAAGAACCTCTGGGGGAATCAGTATCCCGGACCTCAAGCTGTACTACAGAGCAATAGTGTTAAAAACTGCATGGTATTGGTACAGTAACAGACATGTAGATCAATGGAACAGAATTGAAGACCCAGAAATGAATCCACACTCCTATGGTCAGTTGATCTTTGACAAAGGAGCTAAAACCATCCAGTGGAAAAAAGATAGCCTTTTCAACAAATGGTGCTGGCTCAGCTGGAGGTCAACATGCAGAAGAATGCAAATTGACCCATCCTTATCTCCTTGCACTAAGCTCAATTCTAAGTGGATCAAAGATCTCCACATAAAACCAGACACACTGAAACTAATAGAAGGGAAACTAGGGAAGAACCTTGAACATATGGGCACAGGGGAGAATTTCCTGAACAGAACTCCAATAGCTTATGCTCTAAGATCAAGAATAGACAAATGGGACCTCATTAAATTACAAAGTTTTTGCAAGGCAAAAGACACTGTCAAAAAGACAAAGCAGCAACCAACTAACTGGGAAATGATCTTTACCAACCTTACATCCGACAGAGGGCTAATATCCAAGATATACAAAGAACTCAAGAAGTTAAACTCCAGAGAGGCAAGTAACCCTATTAAAAAATGGGGTACAGAGCTACACAAAGAGTTCTCACCTGAAGAATATCTAATGGCTGAGAAGCACCTAAAGAGATCTTCATCATCCTTAGTCATTAGGGAAATGCAAATCAAAACAACCCTGAGATTCCATCTCACACCAGTCAGGATGGCTAAGATCAAAAACACAGGAGACAGCAGTTGTTGGCGAGGATGTGGAGAAAGAGGAACACTCCTCCACTGCTGGTGGGATTGCAAGCTGGTACAACCACTCTGGAAAGCAGTCTGGCGGTTCCTCAGAAAACTGGGCATGACAATCCCGGAGGATCCGGCTATACCACTCCTGGGCATACACCCAGAGACTTTACCTGCATGCAATAAGGACACATGCTCCACTATGTTCATAGCAGCCTTATTTATAATAGCTAGAAGCTGGAAAGAACCCAGATGTCCCTCAACGGAGGAATGGATTCAGAAGATGTGGTATATCTACACAATGGAATACTACTCTGCAATTAAAAACAATGAATTCACGAAATTCCTAGACAAATGGTCAGAACTTGAAAATATCATCCTTAGTGAGGTAACCCAATCACAAAAGAACACACATGGTATGCAGTCACTGATAAGGGGATATTGACCCAGAATCTCGGAATACCCTAGACACAATCCGCATATCAATAGATTTCTAAAAAGATGGAAGGAGAGACCCCTGGTCCTGGAAAGACTGGATGTAGGGGAACGCCAGGACAGAGTAACGAGAGGGGGTTGAATGGAGAAAAGAGGGAGGGAAGGGGGCTTATGGGACTTTCGGGGAGGGAGGAAACGGGAAAGGGGAAGTGATTTGGAATGTAAATTAAAAAAATAAAATAAAATAAATAATAAAAAAAATGGGACAGAGCTAAGCAAAGAGTTCTCACCTGAAGAATATCGAATGGCTGAGAAGCACCTAAAGAGATGTTCAACATCCTTAGTCATCAGGGAAATGCAAATCAAAACAACCCTGAGATTCCATCTCACACCAGTCAGAATGGCTAAGATCAAAAAACTCAGGTGACAGCAGATGCTGGCGAGGATGTGGAGAAAGAGGTACACTCCTCCATTGAAGGTGGGATTGCAAGCTGGTACAACCACTCTGGAAATTAGTTTGGCGGTTCCTCAGAAAATTGAACATATTACTAAGTGAGGACCCAACTACACTACTCCTGGCATATACCCAAAATATGCTCCAACACATAACAAAGACACATGCTCCACTATGTTCATAACAGCTTTAGTTATAATAGCAAGAAAGAACCCAGATGTCCCTCAACAGAAGAATGGATATAGAAAATGTGGTACATTTATACAATGGAGTGCAACTCAGCTATTAAAAACAATGACTTCATGAAATTTGGAGGCAATTGGATAGAACTAGGAAATATCATCCTTAGTGAGGTAACTCAGTCACAAAAGAATACACATAGTATACAATCACTGATTAGTGGATATTAGGAAAAAAGCTCGGAATACCCACGATTCAACTTACACACCATATGAAGCTCAAGAAGAAGGAAGCTCCCCCTACTTAGAAGGGGGAACAAAATAATTATGGGAGGTAGAGCGTAGAAGGGACTTGGGAGGAAGAGAGGAAGGGGAGAGGAAAGGGGGGGGCAGGATCAGGTGTGGGAGGAGACAGGAGAACTGTATAGAAGGTATTACAAATTAAGAAAGAGATACACAGGAAGATGTGTGTGGGAGGTATCAAAAACCTTCCTGTCTTCCTCAGGAAATCCACAAGAAACACTGTAGAAACTCATTGTACCCAGTCCTTTGAGATTTTATAAAGATTTCTTCGCATACCCATGATTGAACTCTATAAAAATGTGGTTAGACAAAAGGGGCACGATCTAATGCTAAGTCTGTGCTGAAACAGAGCAAGGCCTGCATTCTGTTTGGTCTCATGAAACATTCTTCCCTCTAGAGCAAAGAACACAATCCTTCCAGAGTGAGGAGGGTCTTCCCACACACTACAATACGGTAGCATCGAGAAATGTCCTCATGGGAACTTGAAGGCAGAGGGAGGGGGAAATGAGAGTTTCCAGGAGAGTTTTTTTTTGTTGTTGTTGTTTGTTTTGGTTTTTAGAGACAGTGTTTTTCTGTATAGCCCAGGGTGGCCTTAAACTCAGAAATCCACCTGCCTCTGCCTCTCAAGTACTGGGATTAAAGGTGTGTGCCACCACTGCCTGGCGAGTTTTTAGTTTTTAATCAGTTACTTTTGAGAAGGAATATGGATCAGGACCCTCAGTTTAAAACAGACAAACTTCATCAAAATATTGCACACTATAAAAGTATACGTTTAAAGGTATAAGGAGTTGAATAGTTCAAAACAGAGGCCTGAACTATTATGTGGTAATTCGACGAGTTTCTAACAGCAGTGCTAATGATTAAAAGAGTAAAACTATTATAAGCGATTTTCTGGATTATTCCTATAAAGACAACCATTTCTGTTTGTTTCAACTTAGTTAGCATCAAAGTTCAGGGATGTAAAGGTGAATCGTTTTAAATCCACACAATTAACTTTGTTTCAGATTGCTATCCTGTATCTAAACTGATGACTACCACACACTCACTAATCCATGAGTTTCTTGATACTTATAGTTTTGCTAATATAACAATGTAATGGATATAGGAGGACACCATGCCTAGGTATGTAATGGGACAACAACAGTACCATAGGACCAACTCAAATATCTATTAACTAGTGAAGCTAAGAAGTATGTAAGTGTGTAAATATATGAAAAGTGACTAATTATTTAAATATCAAGCAATCTATAGAGAAAAATAGGTTTTTTTCATTTCATGGTAGGAAATATAATAATAATAATAATAATAATAATGTTTTAGAATCTAAAAGGAAAAAATGTTCATATATCAGCTTCCTTAAAATAACTGATAAATACATTATTTGACTTGTTTTTAACAAATTATAAGCACAAAATTTTTACCTGACAGATTTTAGAATTATTTGAAAGAGACCCTTGGGGTATTATTTTAATGGTGACCACTGAAGAAGGAAGACACATCTTGTCAATGGAAAGACTATTCCCCCAGGCAGGAGATTTTGGACTATATAAGTAGAGGAACCAAGCTGAATACTAGAGGAAACATTCATTATCAACCTTTTTTTTTTGACTGTGGATGAACTACAACCAGTTGCTTCTGTTTCCTGCTACTCTGACTTCTACACTATGATGAACTATACCTATAACCATGAGCCAGAGGAAACCCTTTCCCCTTTAAGTTGCTTTAGTCAGAGTATTTTATCAAAGCAACCAGAAGAGACACTAAGATAAGAATTGGTACAGAAATGGGCCTGTAGCTTTGATAAATCTATTTAGTCCTTAGACTACGGGAACTGTGTTGTAGCTAGAATGTGGAAGAGTTTGGAATTCTAGATTAGAAAAGCCAAAACATTATCTATGTGCCTCCATACAAAATATGTACTTAATAAATATGCAATTAATTATGGATGTCTTTCAGCTTTTAAATAGAATTAGAATTAAAATTAAAGGTCAAAGCTGTGTAATGGATCAGCAAGATGACTCAGCTGTTAAAAGTGCTGTGATCCAGACTTAGTCTCTGGATCCTTGGGTGCAAAGAGAGAAACATCTCCCAGCAGTTATCTTCTGATGTCCCCTCTCCCCAGCTAAAAACTATGGGTGAGGAAGGCAAGACAGAGTAAGTTAATAAAATCATACATAAAAGGAACTAAGAAACACTGAAGCTGAATTAGCAGCAGCCTAAGAGAAGTGAGCCTTGTTCTTTTCCTGTGGCTGTGATAAAATACTCTTGACAAAAGCAATTTAAGGAAGAAAGGATTTATTCTGTGACACAGTTCATCACAGTTGTGAAATCAAGGCAACAGAAGCCTGACACAGCTGTTCTGGCTATGCATTCATACTCAAGAAACAGACAGCAGAGCTGACAAGATGGCTCAGGGAATTAAGAGAAGTAGAAAGATCAAATGAACTGCAAAGGAGAAATAAAACTTAGCATATTCAGATAATACTGTGAATATCTATCTGGACAACCCAAGATAAACAATCATGAATTAATAAGAAGAGTAATAAAATGATATTAAATGGTAATATATATAAAACACAAAAATGAGAAGTATCCATAAACATTTTATACAGATACATACACTAGCCTGTTAGAATATATAAGGAAAGTTTATATTTATAACAACAACAAGATAATAAAATACCTAAAAGTAAAACAAGAGATGTGTATAACCACTATATAGAAATCCTTGAAGTACTGATTAAAAAGTAGAAAAAAAAATCAAATAATCTATTTTATTTCATGGGCAAGATGATTCAATATTGTGAAGGCATCAGTTTTTACAATTTATAATTTCATCCTAAGAAATTAACAAAATAAGTACCAGTTGATTCTAAAATATACAGGGAAAAAACAGTCAAGAAAACTCTGCAAAGGTTTATAAAAGGGTGAACAGGATAGATGACACAGAATATTATGTAAATCTATGATTAAAACACTGGCATGTATCAGAGATTAGCAATATACATAACATGAAAGAAATTACAAAACGAAATCAACTATGAGGTAAACAGTAAAACATGTAGGCATCAGGTTATAACACTATGATCTAGTTTTCTGCGTAAGTGATGTTGGGGAAATGGAAAATCTTATGGGGAAAGTTATTTAGGGAGAAAAAGCAAGAGTACTGGTTCACAATAAACACTAGCTAAACTCCAAATAGGTAAAATATATAAATACAAAAAAGTTGAAATTATAAAAGTGCTAGAAGAAAATGAATTAATAATGAGTAGGAATTCCTATAGTCTGCAAATATATTTTAATTGGTACAGTAAGGAAGAACATTTATAATATATAGTATAACATTTTGATATGGTGTCAATATTTATAGTTCTACTTTATGATATTTAAGAATACCACAGGTATGAAACACTGATTATATTGTTCTATCCAAAAAACAAACAAACAAACAAACAAAAAAACCCCCAACAATCTCAAAAAGCAGTCAGTTTAATATGATCCTGAAGACAGGGAAAAGTTGATGCTATTAGAAGATAGGTAGGGGAAATTTTTTAGTTATTTAAGGGAATTATTCCATTCAGACTTTGAACTGGCTAGATGAGATCAAAGGCAATCTGTTTTACTTGTCTAATAGTTAATATACCAGACTTCAATATTGTAGGAGTCAGTTTTTTACAACTAATCTATTAGTAATACATCCATACATACGTGTAGGTATGTGTCATGTATTCATACACACATATTGCTTCTACTTCTCTGGAAATATCTAATATAATACTTAATGACATAATTTCCACAATTAATTAAAGAAGGCAGGAAACAATATATAACATGCTACCATCTACAGGAAAGAAAGAGCAGATATTGAAGGGAAAATTAATATAGACCCTGTGGGAATCAGTATAGTGGTTCCTCAAGGCATTAGTAATCTACCATATTAAATGTTGCCTACTACATGCTTGCTTGCCACTCTACACTAGCTAGGATGTGAAAACACCTAGATATCTAACAACTAATAACTGAAAAATGTTGATACCTATATACAACGAAAGTTTATTCAGCTGTAAAGAAAATGAATGGATGAAAATTTCAGGTAAACAGACAAAGCTGAAAGACAATTCACTAAGAACAATGACCCAGATCCAGAGCGAGAATGCTCTATGCTCTCAAATCTTTATGCTTAACCTGGAGTACCTGTAGAATCCAGAAAACCAAAAGGAAATTATGTCTGTGGAGATAAAAGAAAGATCTTAGGCAGAAGGCACAACGTTGATGATATGAATAGGAAAACTGAATGGGAAGGGAAGTTTTTGTGGGGAGAGAGAGGACTGGGAGGGGAGGGCTGGCCAGGGAGGGCTGAGGTGTGAGTGGAGAATGAAATAGCTAACATTAAGAATGTTTGAGAAATTCATATAAAACCTAGTATTTTATAAGCATCATATATATGATGCTTATATAAGCACGCACGTGCGTGCACACACACAACACACACACACACACACACACACATTTTTTTTTCCTTGTAAGAGTTTAATGGAGTTATCCCCCACAGGGGATTCCTCCCAGAAACCAGAGTGCCAAATAAAAAGTTTAGTGATTTGTTTGAGATAATTCCTTGGAAATGTTGGATAGTGGTGTTCCAGAAACCCCACAAATGACAAAGGCTACTGTCTACTCTTGACCACTCACTAGAACTTGAGGTTAAGATACTACTGCTGAAGATATCACACTTTGGTCACAAGATAGGTAAATCAAATTGTAACTGACAAGAAGATTCCTCCATTCTAGTTGACTTTCATAGCACTGGAGGCTGCTATGTAGGCTGCAGGGGGTGAAGCTATTGACACTGTGCACTGCAATAGTAAGTGGTGTGACAAGATCTATTCATGGGTGCAAGAGTGGCACAAAGCTTGTGAGGCTAATCAGCTACTTTCTGATTAAGGATTTAAGACTACTTAAATACATGAAGAAATAAATACATGCCTGGGACTGTCAATCTGACCAAGAATCCATACTTGGGGAGCACCCAAGCCACCCGTGTGAACTTATAATTCTGCTAAGTAGACACAATATCAAACTACTGACAGTATCATAATTTGCTCTCTATTGCTATGATAAACACCACGACCCAAAGTACCTTAGACAGGAATGGTTTATCTCAACTTACATGTCTCAATCACAGTCAATTATGATGGAAGTCAAGGTATGAACTAAAGGGAGGACTCTGGAAGAAGAAACTGAAGCAAAGGATATCAAGGCAAAGTACTTAATGGCTTGCTCTCTATGGCTGGCTCAGTTGGCTTTCCTTTTATAACCCAGAACCATCTGCCTAAGGGTGGTACTGCTCACTGCTCTGGGCTTTCTCAAATCAATCACTTATCATGAAAATGCCCCATAGGCTTTTCTCAGTTGATGTTCCCTCTTCCGAGATGATCCTGGTTTGTGTTAAACTAACAAAAATATCTAACCAGCATGTCTAGATATATGGTAATTTTACATGGTACTTTAATTTTAAACTTAAAGTGGGTTGGTAAACTACTCCTAGGCACAGGATCTTGTCCTGGACTATAGTTGCTACAGCCAGGTACATACCACTGAAATAAACTCATGTCCCTTTTCCAGCGGCTATCAGTTACAAATAGGTTCTTATTTAGGGGCAGGACTCTATATCCACTTCTCTCTCTCTCAGACCCCACCTGGCTTGAACCTGTGCAGATCTAGTGTGTCTTGCTGAAGTCTCTAAGAATTATTTGGTAGAACATTGTTTTTAGCTCAGATATTATGTCTGTTCCTCTCACCAAATCCCTGGTATCAGGTAACTCCTTTGGAACTCTTTTTTATATTGTGTATATATTTTTCCAAATGGCTTTCAGCATTAGTTATCTCTCTCAATATTTCCTGCACTCTTCTTCCCCACCTCATGTAATAATGCTATTTTTTATTACCTATTCCTTGAAAGATTCCCTTCCTTCCCAATGGTCATTACCAGTTACCTAACCTCCATGGGTATTCCAAATGAAACACAAATATGTAAAGTTTAAAAGCTCTAATCCACATGAGTCAAACCCTGCAATGTTTGTCCTGGATTAACCATTCTGGAAGAGTTACTTCCTTTACCTCATTGTCTCCAGCTCCATCCACTCACCTGCAAAAGTCCTTTTATCTCAACAACTGAATAATGAATCTATTATGTATGCATACCACACTTTCATTATCCATTTTTAAGTTTATAGGTACCAGGGCTGTTTCTATTTCCTGACTATTGTCAACAGAGGAGCGATGAACATGGATGAGCACATATTTGTGGATTAGACAGAGTCCTTTACAACATGCTCCAGTGGTCTCAGGGCAGTGCCACTTTCAGCTTAAGAGATCTGCACATTGATTTCCATAGTGGCTGTTACCAGTAAGCACTCCCACAACTAGTGAGTAAATTCTCCATTTCTCTCCAGCCTCTAAGTCCTCCACTTCATTTGGATTGTTCTGTTGTTGTTTACTTTTTATCTTAGCCATTCTGACTAGGGTAAGATATCAAAATATCCAGGTCTGACTAGGCCTAGATAAGATATCAAATACCTGCATGCAATAAGGACACATGCTCCACTATGTTCATAGCAGCCTTATTTATAATAGCCAGAAGCTGGAAAGAACCCAGATGTCCCTCAACGGAGGAATGGATTCAGAAGATGTGGTATATTTACACAATGGAATACTACTCTGCAATTAAAAACAATGAACTCACGAAATTCCTAGGCAAATGGTCAGAACTTGAAAATATCATCCTTAGTGAGGTAACATAATCACAAAAGAACACACATGGTATGCAGTCACTGATAAGGGGATATTGACCCAGAATCTCGGAATACCCTAGACACAATCCGCATATCAATAGATTTCTAAGAAGATGGAAGGAGAGACCCCTGGTCCTGGAAAGATTGGATGTAGGGGAACGCCAGGACAGAGTAACAAGAGGGGGTTGAATGGAGAAAAGAGGGAGGGAAGGGGGCTTATGGGACTTTCGGAGAGGGAGGAAACGGGAAAGGGGAAATGATTTGGAATGTAAATTTAAAAAAAAAATAAAATAAATAATTAAAAGAAAAAAAAAAGAAAATATTAACTCCATAAAAAAAAAGGAGTCATGAAACTAGGAGGTTCTCAGAAGTCCCCAAACACACATGGCAGAGAATATATAAAGAGGGTTCGATATCCATATGACCGGTTCCCACATCAGGAAAATGCCAATTAACACTTTGAGATCTTATCTATTAATTTTTTAATATTATGCCTGAGTACTCTACATCTTATCTACCCAGCACTCTCCCACTAACTCCTCTCATGCCCTCTCAATTTCATGATCTTCTTTAATTAGCAGTATTATTGTATGTTTGTGTGTGTATAATCCAGAACAAAATGTGTATGTAAGAGGCTGTGCTGTCTTTATATATACTCTTATTTTAAATTGTGTATAATTTACTTCCTTGTTAATTTTTAAGAGCCATATATTTTATATACACACACACACACACACACACAAACATGGTGAGTGAGTGAGACTGGTAGGATATAAGAAGAGTGGATCCTCCCGTTTTTCTTAAGTGGACTTTTGGGGTGGGCCATTCTTGTATCTGTACTTTCCACTTTTATAATGAATCTGTCTTGCATTCACTCTCCTTTTTTTTTTTGAACTTATTTTTTTCCATGAGGCACTATATCTCCATGTGATCAGAAAGATTGTTTTTAAGTCAAATTGCTTTAAAAAAATGATATGGATTTAACTACAGCTTCTGAGATCAAGTGCAAGTTGTGGGTTTAACAAACAGAAAAACAAAAGACTGACCTACCATGATAACACATGCCTTTTTTTATTAATTTAATTTTTATACTCCATATTTTATTCCCCCTTACCCCCCCCATCCACTCTCTGACTGTTCCATGTCCCGTACCTCCTCCCCACACCCCTGTCTCCACGAGGATGTCCTTATCCCCCACCCTCCTGACCTCTAAACTCCATGGGGTCTTCAGTCTCTTGAGGGTTAGGTACATCATCTCTTAATGAACACAGACCCAGCAGTCCTCTACTGTATGTGTGTTGGGGGCCTCCTATCAGTTGTATGCTACCTGTTTGGTGGTCCAGGGTTTGAGATATCTCAGGGGTCCAGATTAAATGAGACTGCTGGTCCTCCTAGAGGATTGCCCTTCTCTTCAGCTTCTTTCAGCCTTTCCCTAATTCAACAACAGGGGTCAGCTGCTTCTGTCCATTGTTTGGGTGCAAACACCTGCATCTGACTCAGCTGCTTGTTGGGTCTTCTCTGAAGGTTCCTCAGAAAGTTGGAAATAGATTTATCTGAAGACCCAGTTATACCACTCTTGGGAATATACCCAAAAGATGCCCCGCCATGCCACAGGGGCACGTGTTCCATTATGTTCATAGCAGCCTTATTTGTGATAGCCAGAAGCAGGAAACAGCCCAGATGTTCCACGGCAGATACAGAAAATGTGGTTAATTTACACAATGGAATACTACTATTAAGAATGAGGACATCCTAAGTTTTGCAGGCAAATGGATAGAACTAGAAAATATCATCCTGAGTGAGGCAACTAAGACACAAAAGGACAAGCATGGTATGTTCTCATTAATAAGTGGATGTTAAAAAGTACAGAGTACCCAAGATACAGTCCACAGAAATCAAAAAGGTTAACAAGCTGAAGTGCTCAAGTGAGGAAGCCTCAGTCCCACTTGAGAGGGAGAAGAAAGCAACCACAAATGGGGAAGGAGGGAGGGACTGGGAGGGAAAGTGGACGGGGGAGGGGGGAGGGGGGAACATTATCTGGTATTGGTTGAGGGAAAAGGACTGAAGCCCTGAGGGCCTGCAGAAAGAATGGAAACAGGCAACCTCATGAGGTAGGAGGTTGGGGGGACCCTTTAGAATGCACCAGAGACCTGGAAGGTGAGAGACTCAAGACTCAAAGGGGGGACCTTAAATGAAATGATTGACAGTAGGGAGCAGGAACTTACAGGTCCCACCTCCAGTAGGAAGACCAGGCATCAAATGAGGGAGAGGGGGGTCATCACACAGTCACAACTCTGACCCATAATTGTGTCTCTCTGAAAGAATTACAGGGATAGAAATGGAAAGGAGCCTGAGGAAAAGAAGGTCCAGAAACAGACCAAAAGTGGGATCCAGCTCAAGGGGAGGTCCCAAAGCCTGACACTATTACTGAGGCTATGGAGCACTCACATAAAGGGATAACATATGCTTTTAAAAACTACACTTAAAAGAAAGGAGCAAGAGACTTGTGAGTTTGAGACAAGTCTGGGTTATACAATAAACTCTTGATCCAGAACAAAATATGTGTGTAAGAATTTTCTATTTAAACCTAAAGCCTTCAAAAATATTAAAATATCAGTTTTATGTAGTTTAATTTAATTTTTTTCTTCTTGATAAATATAAGAAATCTGTATTACTTTCAAAGTTAATAAGGACTTCAAACACTACTGGATAAAACTTTGCTTTCATTTAAATGTACTTAAAATTTTATACAAATTTGATGTGTGAAATAAGACTGACTTATTTACTCTGCTATGATTTTATTAGTCATTTAGTTGGATTAATTTAGTGTACTTCTTTTATAAGAATAATATATTTCGAATGTAATATGAAATAAATGCAGAAAAATATATGGTATAAAGGTATAGGTATAATTTCAATAAATAATTTTATGTATGTGCCAAAGATATAAAAATACATTCTTTCCTGAACAATTTGAAAGCAGTTTACAAATAGCATGTCATTTTCTCCCTGGATTCATAGCTCCTAGGGAGAAAATTCTTCCGTATAACCACAACACCATTATCATTAGGACAATTATCAGTAATCTTCTAATTTACTAAAAACATCTAGTTCGTAAGTTCAAATATCTTTCTTAATGTCTTCAGAATGAATCTTACATTTTTGTCATGGGGGTCATTAGAATGGCCCCCAGAGGCTCATACATTTGAATACTCCACAACTGCTACATCTGTTTGGAAAGGATTAGGAAGTGTAGCCTTCTTGAAGGAAGTGTGTCACTGTGGGGTGGGTAGAGCTTGGAAGTCACTCCCAGTTAGCATGCTACATACTCTAGTCTGCTCTTTCTCTCCTGCCTCATGGTTGTTGTCTCCACATGGAAGCTCTGACCTACTTCTCTGCGCCATGCCTGCCTGCTGCTGCCACACTCTTGGCCATGATGGTCATGGATGAACACTCTGGAACCATGATCCCCAATTAAACTCTTCCTTTTGTAGTCTGCTTAGGTTGTGGTGCTTTGTCATGGCAGTAGAAAAGTAACTCTGACAAGACTGTAAGTTTGTTCTAATGCAGTTAGACCTTGGTAGTTATATCTCTTTACATTCTTATTTTGATTTTTATACAATTGAATTTTTGCTAAAATGTTAGTTTTGTAGAAAACCTCACGTAGTTTATTTTTGATTGTTGTTTAAAAATGGCTAATTGCATTGTTGAAATACTCTAGATATCTCACTGGTTTTCCTCTTCCTTCCATTTTTTTTTTGTATCTTGTTTTATCAATTACTGAGAAATGTTCTAAGATGATTTTCTCAAAGTTTCTTGACAATTTTCTCTATTTTTGCTCATATATGTTTGTAATAGTTATGCTAAGGCTTTCTCTGCTTGTTTTAGTATATAATTTATTTGCAGGTCTGCTCCTTTTGATTCTAGGCCATTTACTCTGCTTCAATCTGTATGTGGTAGTTTGTTAAACACTGCGATTGTGCTTATAAGACACTGTTGTAAATATTTTCCCCAGAAGAACATACATTTTCCCTCTCTCTAATACAGGAGGCTAGGATGAAAAAAGGAACTCTTGGATCAATCAGCAGTAATTGGTCTGGAATGGAGCTAAATTACCTCTTTAGAGAGCATCAGTTTACATTTGGTTTCAGATGCTTTGAGAGTGAGTGAATGCTCTATGTATGCAGAGAGACAGCTCTTAAAGGAAAGAGCACAGAGATCCTTCTCTGCGATTTCATTCCATTCCCAGCCCCTCACGCTGCTGCTGTGCACACATCAAGAAGAAAATATGAAGAATTATACCTGTAGTTTGGTTAGATTCCAACCTGTCTTTTTTTTTTCTTTTCTAAGTTTTTTTATTTACATTCCAAATCATTTCCCCTTTCCCGTTTCCTCCCTCCCCGAAAGTCCCATAAGCCCCCTTCCCTCCCTCTGTTCCCCATTCAACTCCCTCTCACTTCTCTGTCCTGGTATTCCCCTACATCCAGTCTTCCCAGGACCAGAGGTCTCTCCTTCTATCTTCTTGGAAATCTATTGATATGCAAATTGTGTCTAGGGTATTCCGAGATTCTGGGTTAATATCCCCTTATCAGTGACTGCACACCATGTGTGTTCTTTTGTGATTGGGTTACCTCACTAAGGATATTTTCCAGTTCTGACCATTTGCCTAGGAATTTCGTGAATTCATTGTTTTTAATTGCAGAGTAGTATTCCATTGTGTAAATAGCAAGCTGGTACAACCACTCTGGAAAACAGTCTGGCGGTTCCTCAGAAAACTGGGCATGACACTCCCAGAGGATCCGGCTATACCACTCCTGGGCATATACCCAGAGGCTTTACCTGCATGCAATAAGGACACATGCTCCACTATGTTCATAGCAGCCTTATTTATAATAGCCAGAAGCTGGAAAGAACCCAGATGTCCCTCAATGGAGGAATGGATTCAGAAGATGTGGTATATTTATACAACAGATTCCAATTTGTCTTAACCACTGTTTAAAACAAAGCTCTGCCACCTCAGGGTCCCACTACTCTGTAAACCTAACTGACTATTCCTACTCAGAAACATTGCAACAAATGCTCCCCTATTTAGGAAAGCCTTATTATTTCTAGTTTCTTCATTCCTTTAAGCCACTGTGCATCCTTTCTCCTTCAGACTTTGAAAATTAAATACTTAGTTTTTAGATCATAGTAGCACTCCTCCCACCCTGGGAAGTAACATAAGTTGAAAACTGTTGTATTTTAGAACAACTTTGCTATTTGGTGTATTCAGGATTCAGATCGTGTGATTGTTTCCTCTTGGTCCTTGGGGTGTTTTGTTTTGTTTTGTTTTTGTTTTTCAAGACAGAGTGTCTCTGTGTAGCCCTGGCTGTCCTGAAACTCACTCTGTATATGAGGCTGTCCTGGAACTCTGAGATCTGCTTGCCTCTGCCTCCCATGTGCTGGGATTAAAGGCATGTGCCACCATGCCCACCTACCTCTGGGTGCCTTTTAACCATGTTTTCAATATTATTTATTTTTTATAAGTTGGGTGTAGAGGATTGTTACAAGTCATATATTTTTTTTTACAAAAAAAATTCTTAATGGATGAAATTGCATCTGCATCTTATGAGCAGGCTCCTGAACCTTTATAGTAAATGCTACCAATTGTTTGAGGTGGTGCCTGTAGATCCTCAAAATATGTACTTACATTTGTCTTTGTAGGTAGTAATATTGTATGGAATGACATTTTGGCTTGACAATCAATGAGCTCTTTAATAGCATTTGAACTAAATTTACTTCTGTTTATTAAATACCACATTTGCAGATGCAAAGTTACGATATTTTTAAGGTGTATCATTCTTTAATGCTTATTTCCTGTCATCATTTTGTGAATCAGTGTTTTCCTTTATAAACAGATCCTAAGTCTATATTCTCCAAAATTGCTGTGGTGTGTTTATTTACAATTCTTTCTGTTGAGCAATTTTTACAATAAACAGTGTATATGTAGTGACAATTGTCATTATGACCTGAGGGATTGAGATGCTGTGCAGTGCTCCTCACACTGATTTCATCTTTAGTCATTCGGCTGTGGTCGTTGCTGCTTTGTTTCCTAGGAGGGTAGGGGAGCTCATATAATTCCATCTAGGTAATGAGAATCAATCAAAGGTTGCCTTTAACGTCTCATTCTTTTTGAGCACAATTTAGTTCTAGCCAGTACAAAATAAGTTTTTTAACTTTTCTTGCCTAAGGCCTGCAATCTTTTTATAGTCCTGTTTTCTTTTAATGAAAGGTAGATTTTGAAAGTAACATAAGACGGGCAGCTGGGTGTCTTTTTATGTTACATCAACATCTTTTTTTGTGGAGAGAATTATAAACACATGAGAGAAGGAGGCAGACAGGAAGAGAGACTAAATATCCTTAATGCCAAATGCTTCAAAATCCATTATTTATTGAGCACTGACAATGTCACAAATGAGAACTTATCTACATTCATGATCAAAATATTAAAAAGACTCTACATTCTGGAGGCAAGACAAGGAAATAATAGGTTTGATAAATTGTGGATTGAATGGATAAATCAGCATGAAAGTATTAAAAACTAAACTAAACTAGACTAAAAATGGAACTGTCATATGACCCAGCTATACCACTCTTTGGCATGTATCTGAAGTCAAAAAAATGCAGAGAGTTGTATATTCACATTTGTTGCTGTATGATTCACGGTAGCCAAGAAATAGAATCTGTTGGGATGCCTACCAATAGGTGAACAGAAAAAGAAAATATTGTTCACATACACAAAGATCATGGTATTTGCAGGAAAATGGATGTGATTAGAAAATTAAAATGCTAAGTGAAATAAGTTAGACAGAAAGACAAATATCAAATGTTTTCTCTCAAATGCAGAGATTTAAAATTATAGGTAAGTGTATGGTGGGTGTGAATGTGTGTGTGTGTGTAACTCCATGTTTTTTGATGTTGTTGTTGGGGCGTATCTTTTTGTTTTATTTTGTGTTTTTTGCGTGTCCTATTGGTTTTGTTTGTTTATTTTGATCTTCATTGTGTTTTCGAGAGAAACAGACAGACAGAACAAAATATATGAAGGGTAAGAAGGTGGGAAAGATCTGGAAGTAGATGGGTAAGGGAAAAAAACATTATCTAAATATATTGTATAAAATCTTTTAACAAAATAGGAGAGAAAGAAACAAAACAATACAAAGTAAGGAATGCAACACCATTAAACTTACAAAAACAAAGGATTAAAAGAGCAGAATTCATATACTTGTTGTGGTTACATTGATTAAAATGTTTGCCCATTATAATGTATATCACTCTTCCTAATAAAAATAAGTATTTATGACTTCAAAAAATATTATGAAAGCAAAATCTGAATTAAATGGATTTGATTTGGGTGGGTAAGGAACTGGCAAAATATGGAAGAGTTGGGGGGAGAGAAACTATAATTAGAATAGATTGTATAAAAAAGACCTGTTTTAAAAAATACAAACATTTTAAAGAGGTTAGGATTAAGTCCTGAATTTAGTTTCCAGTACCCATGTCTGTCAGGGTACTCACAACTGCCTGAAACTTGAGGTTCAAGAGACCTAACATCCTCTTCCGGGTTCTTCAGGCCTGAACACAGATGGCAAATACACACACACATACACTCCTTTAAGAAAACTATAAAAAAGGGAAATTTGAATAAAAAACAGTGTAAGATGGTAACTACAATTTTACAAACAAAACAGTGCTTTACTTCCGAAAATTCATTTTAAAATTCAATCAACATATAAAAACCTGCTAACTTTATCACACTGATAACATGAGTAGCAATAGTAGTCCAATTTCTGACTTCAACATTAGAAAGTGTACTATGAGAAAATAAATATTCACAGTCAACATAAATGCTGACATACCCCAAAATCATACATCAAAAATTCAGGAGTTTAAAACTATTAACATACGTTTAAGTTTAATCTATTCACTTTTTACTTGAATCCAAATATATTGTCTAAAGAAGTTTTTATATTATGGGTGAGTCAGCTATCACTGTATTTTATATAAGTTAATACTTAAAGTATTTAAAATCATATTTTATAAAAAGTTTGGACAAATTAGACATATGGGGAAAAAAGTATTTTCATTAAGAAACGTAACTGAAATAAACCTATACCAAATAAGACACAAAGAAAAAAGAGGATCTTAAAGGTGACCTACATATCACTTGAAATATAGGTATACTTCCCACTATGGTATAAGGAACTATATATCATTTTACACTGAAATTTTTGAATGTATTTGAAACCAAAAGTGCCAGTTTGTAAAACACTCACCTACAACACCATTCAATGCGCCCTTCACCCTCACAAGTTTTTGCCCAGTGATTATCTGCCAAATTTTTCATCGCAACAGCATATTCACAAAGTGTTTCCGCATCTTCACAGTGTTCTCGCCAGATCTTATCAAAGTCTCCCACTGTATACAAAAAAAAAGATGAACTAAATTAACTTTATTTAAAAATGTCTGAGCTAATTTTAAGAAAATAAAGATAGTTTATAAATGAAGTATACAAAAATCAATTAAATTAATGAAGTTTTAAATATTGCTTTATAACTGATTATCTGCAATTAAAATTGATTGTTTTAAACAGATTTGTAAAATTGAACACACAAACACACAGAGAAAGGGAGGGAAAGAAAGAAAAAGAGGGAGGAGGGGGAGAAGGAGAGGGAGGAGGGGGAGAGGGAGATATATATATATATATGAGCTATCTACTCATAAAGCAAATAAATGTTGGTAGGGTACAACTATGTCTGGAAATCAAGCATTCATTTTCACAGTATCTTTGGGTTATACAGCCTTGAAAAAGAAAGACCACAAACACCTGTGTTTTGTACTTAGTCTAGATATCTTGCAACTTTAAATAGTCTGAGTCCTCTGCCCCACCCACTGTGCTTGGATCAATGCACGATACAAGCCTCTTCAAAGTTTTGGACTTTTGCTAATATTCTGAACAAAATCTATAAGCAAGTGGCCAGAAGGGACATGTTTGATTTGGTAAAATGTTTGCTTTGCAAGCACAGGGACTTGAGGTTCCATTGCCAGAAGCCACAGAAACAACCCTTTATGCTAGTGAAAGCTTATAATCCAAGAGATAGGGAGGGATCGACAGGTGGGTCCTTTCTGGCTTACTGACCATGGCTGGCCAGCCAACCTGGTCCAGAAGGTCAGTTCCTCTGTAGGGGTACACCTTGACTCCAAAGACAATAAAAATATAAGGTGGATGGTAGCTGGGGAATGACACCTAAAACTGTCCTCTGTGTTCCACACATGCACATATACAAACACACATACACAGGTTATCCAACTATTACTTTTTAGTTTTTAAATCAGTCATCATCACATTTAAGATGAACTTTCAAACATTACTCTGAAGACTGATAATGACTGAAGAAGTATTTGGCCAAATGAAGTTCATTAGCACAACAGGGTAAAGAATTAAAATTATCAGGGTAATGTGGTTCACCATCTTTAAACAAAGAAATTGAGTTCTATCACACAATATCTAAATCTAGGTATTTATATAGTAATAAAATATACATGTACAAGAAATAGCCAGCTGTGCATTTAATTATATTTAAAACTCTTTTTCAAAGCAAGATTAAGTTTCTCTTTTTCTGTAACAGAAAATAAATGAAAATAGTTTAACAATCAACACATTTATTCAAATTTGAAAAATAGCCTAATTTTATTTACTGGATATTTCAGTTCCAATGACTAGTAAGTACTAAATTGAAAACCTATTTAATACCTCTCCAGTTTTGATTATCTTCATAAAAACAAGTAAGGGTACAAACATATTCATACACACATTGTTCAGTTAAAATGACTATGGCATCAATAAATTACAGACTGAAGACTGATTTTAATTTCAAAGTAAATGAAAACTAGGGATATCAGAGTGTTATGCCCTTAATAAATTAATATTTTCAATAGTCAATAATATTTGTGAAGGGAGTGGGTTCTTAATTTGTCACACACCAAGTTAGCATTGTCTCCTTAAAAAGCATACAAAATGTTTCTGAATTCTGAACAAGTTCTTTCTTAGCGAAATCTGTCAGATGCATTGGTCTAAGACTATAAACAGAGTAAGAGGTCTTCAAGCGCACTCTGGTTAGCGCTCCTTCTACAAACTGTGCACTCATAACATTAGTAGTCTTGAATTTACCCATGAGACATGATACTAAATGATTCAATATGGTATAGCGTAGTCTTGAAAGTGCTTTATTATTTGAATTCTACATCTTAAAAGCCTCTTTGAAGTTGTTTCACTACCCTATATAACACATACATTATACAGAAATACTTCAATGAATTACGTGTGTTTGTAAATGTGAGTCATTTGATAACAATCCATTATCAAATGTATTTCAAAAAACTTATATGTGCTGAAAGTGGATTTCATTCCTACAAGACTTGATTAACATTCTACATGGTAGATAAAACTTAAAGACTTGGATACCTGTACTTTATTTGGAAGAGAGTCCTAAACCATAGCAATAAGGGAATGGGAGCAGGAACAGGAACCGAGTAACAGCAGAGTAGGAGAAGGTCCAGGGGTGTACTAGGGACACTGCTGGTGAGGACACCACCTCCACAACGCTTCTAGATCTAAGGGGCATCTAAAGGGCAGGAAGCTTGAGTACTAACTATCTTGTTTCCCATTAACTGGGGAATGTGAAATGTTGGATTCTAATACAGTTCTAGAGAATGGTAACAGAAAAATAGTACACATTCAAAGCAGAACTCTTGTCATGGATGGTGACTCAGAGCTAAGTTTGTCCATTACACCTGAGAACTAAGGGTAGTGGTGTGAGATACTACCACCCCCTATTAAAACTTCTTAGTGTCCTTACCATGTCACCTAAGACTCTGAAACTTGATTTACTCCATAATTAACTGCTAGCTAGAAGATGCAAAGCTGATTGTAACTACAGAGAAACCTACTTCCCTACAGCTTTTCAGAAGGTCTCTGTATTCTTCATATTAAAATTGTCTTCAAATAGTCCTTTTCCTATAGTTTTGAGGTTCATTATCTGCTTATCTAACATTCTAAAGGATTCAATTTGTGTGTGTTTGATTGACATCAATTGCAAACAACTTAATATTGTAATATTTTCATTGATTGGGTTTACAGTCTCAGTGTGTACTGAGACTAAAAGCAAATATGTGATTGGTAAGCATAGGGCACTTAACTATATAAGTGAGAATAAACAATGACATTTTATATTTTTATTCTTAAACCATATTTCCTGAAAATGATTCTTTGAAAAACTGTTTTCTTACACATATGTGTGAGTGTACACATACACACACACACACACAAACACACACATGCTGCATGTATGCAAGTGACTAGAGGCCAAAAGGAGGTGTCAGATCAAATGAGCTGGAGTTTACAGGCAGTTGTGAGCCACCTTACAAAAGAGCCAAGAACCAAGTGTGGATTATCTGAAGAGCAGGAACTTCTCTTAATTACTGAGCCATCTCCAGCCCCGGGAGCGGGGGGAGAGGGGGGAGAATGTCAAATGCTACATGAAATAGTAAAGTTAACAAACAGGGAGTAAAACAGAGGAGAGAATACAAAAGAAACAAATAAAATGTTAGTGAGGCTGTAACAAAACAGACCTGAAACTAATAAATTACCTATGTCCCACATAAGTTATCCTGAACCACAGCTTTTTTTAGATAGAGTATATTTTATTATTTATTTACTTACTTACTTATTTAACTATTCACTTTATATCCCACTCACTCCCCGCCTCCTCTACTACTACTCCTGTACTTTCCTCTCTTGGCCTCATGTCTACGTAGGATGTGTGTTCATTGGTGCAGGACCATCTACAGGTACATGGGCAGCCCCTCAGGCATCCCTTAAGAAACTGGACTCTCCTTCCTTCAGCTGCCACTGGTGCCAGTAGCTCCATCTTGCTGGAACTGGAGCTGGCTTGTATTGTACAGGTCTAGTGCGTGCAATCCAAGCCCCAGTGAGAACGTGTCTGGAACAGCATTGTTGTTTGTGTGAAACACTGTTTCACTACAGATATCCACTACCTCTGGCTCTTAGGATCTTTCTGGACTCCTCTCCCATGATGATATGAGCCTTGAGGGAAGGGGGTGTGATACAGATGTCCTATTTGGAGCTAAGCCCCAACCGTCTCTCTTTCTTTGCACACAGCTCAGTTGTAGGTCTCTTTATTAATTGCCATGTACTTCAAAAGAAGCCTCTCTGGTTGAGGACTGAGATGGTCTCATGTATCTGAGACGCTCTTGGAATTTGCATGAACTGAATGTCTGAGCTTCCTGCCTCTAGTACCAGTGCTAGGATTATGAGATTGTGACATTATGTTCAATTTTATGTAGTTTTTTAAAGGAAACCTAGGACTCTGCATGCTTAGACAAGCCCTGTACATCAAGTCAGAACTCCAATACCTTCCTTTTTAAATTCACTTCCTACAGGCATCCTAGAAAAACGTGTGCTTTAAAGAGAATCAAAGCATGTCTTTAAGCAACAAATATACAACTACCTTTCCCATTACAAGTAAATAAAAAACTACTTTTAGAAAGCAGCATTACACACACACACACACACACACACACACACACACACAGAGTTCATGATCAAACAAAAAGAATAATCTTGGAAAATTATCAATTATAACTTGTTCAACTACAGTTTTAAAATCAACTTAAAATAATCATGATTATCTTCCAAAATTCTAGAACAAAGTTCACACAATATTGTTTCTTCTACTTCTATTTTTTGTATTTTCTTTATATTTACATTTTAAATACCCATTAAAGCCCAACAAAAAAATAAACACTAATTTACAGTTTTAAACATGAGTAATGACAACATTCCAAATCAAATTCAATACAGAAATTGATGAGCCAATTATTATCAACCTGTGTCCTATAGCAAGATAATAACACAGTTTTCAAGTTAATTCACCTTTACACACAAAACAACTGTTTCAACTAAAGAACAGAAAAGTCTGACTGCCTATATTTAAAAATTAATGGCAACTAAAAAAGAACAGCTTGTGTAATTTTAGAACATTGCTGTATTTTTAATTATTTAAACATTAATTTGTTATTACCTTGCAACTGTCTTTGTAAAAAAAAAAAAAAACTAGTTAAATGACCTATGGAATTATCTTTTTTTTACCCTGACAATTCTCTTATGAACTAATTCTCTGATGTTCTAAGCTACAGTGCACTGTGTAGTTGATACTATCTTTTCTTTACAAATTAACCATTCTCTACTATCTGCCATAGTACATTTATTTCCTTTGCAACATAAATGAAATCATATTTTTGAGATGGTTTATCTGCCTTTCATTTGTTTATCTCATAATGATCCCCAAATACAATGCATCTCCCTCCTGAGAGTACTTGTCATTTACTCACAAATGTTACCTAGTAAAAACAGCTGTGATTCCCACCCCAAAAGGATAAAGGGAGAAGAGAACACTGCATTTGATTTATAACTTTTATAAGTTCCAGAAATTAACTGCAGTGCCAAGTTGAGAGAGGCAAAATGTTTTCTACATTAAAAACACAGAGTAAACATCAGTTATAAAATTACAAGCAACTAGCTGCTCAACTAAAACTCAGTCTACAGGCCATTGTCAATAGTGACTCAACTAGTCGGAGTATTTCAAAATTTTCAAACAGTTCTAAAAAAAACTCTTAAAAGGTTTAGAATGCTGAATCCAAGTCTTTTATATGTATGTTAAATGTTATTCTCAAGCTCATTAAAATGTTTTTGTCTCTCTCTTTGCTTACTGCAGGTGGAAAAGGAATCCTATCTATGAATTGTTTGGTATTGTTCACAGGTCTTTTAAAGAAAATCTTTACGCTTAAGGAAATAATCTGAGTAAAACCAATAAATTATAAAAAGTTCTTATAGGTGAAGAAAGTGAATCTGTGTTATTGCTTTCTAAGATCATCTAATTAGAAATTCTCAGAAACTATCTTCATTTTCATTCTTAAAGGGTATAAATATAAAGCAAAAATCTGAATTTAATGAGTATAACTATGACAAATTTATGACAAAACTGTATTTATAAATCAAAATAGTAAGGAATTAATATAAACTATATAAGAATTCATAAAACTCAATAGCAAAATTATACAAATCTTTTTAAAAGGTGTGTGAAGGAAGTAAAGCTACATTTTTTCCTAACCTGACATTATAAAAGGATTCCCAGGTACATGCAAAGATGCTCATCATCACTGGTAATTAAGTAAATACTAATTAAAACCACAATGTAATGGCTAACATAAAAAAGAAGCAACTGCTACATGTGGAGAAAAGGGAGTCTATGTACTATGTGTTGGAAGTACAGTTCAGCCATATAGTTTCTTCAAAACATTCCAAAGCTTCCATCCCCTTTCTCTGTATATATGAGAAACAAAACCCATAAGTAAAAGAGATTTTGTAATCTCATGTCCACTGTGTTATTAACCACAAGATACAGAAAAAAAAAATGTGCTTTTCAGTGGGTAACAAACTAAAGAATTATGGGGTATGCATATATAATGAAGCATCATTCAACTTACAAAAGAAAATCCTCCCACTAAGTCAGTATACTACATCAAATATACAATCGAAGAAAGACATACATCACAGATCATTTATATGTGGAATCTGAACCAGGGGGCTTAAAGAAATACAAAGTAGTGTGTGCTTACCAGAGGTCTCCGGAAGAAGGAGGAAAAGATGAAAACACAGACATTAGTTAAAGAGTAAAAACTAAGTTATGAAAGAATAAGCTTTTGAGATCTAATGTACAGTATGGTAACTATTTAGAATGTATACATTAGTAAAGAAGTAAATATTTTAGTCATGCACAACCAATTATGTGATGGATGTCAGATTGACTGAGGAATCATTATATAAGGTATATTTTCATCAAAATAGCAAGGTACATACCTAAAACTTATACAATCAATTTCTTACCATGACCTCTTCTTTAATTATTTTATATGTCTGTCACACACACTCACATACACGGGAACACACACACACACACACACACACACACACACACACAGACACAGTATTGAAATCATTTAGTGTTGCTCATATGTAAACATTTAGTGCTGACAAGTTGGGACTATATAACATAGCAGGGGTGTTATTTCCCATCTATACATCAAAAAATAACTCTTGGCAGCTTAGCCTGTAATTGATGATATGTTAATGATTTTTAAATGATCCTATATTATCCTAAGTATATAAAACTCCAAAAGATAACTGTAACAACTGAACCTAAGTGGAGCAGTGAGTAGAGAGAAAAGGAAGAAAAAGGAATTCTGGGAGTAATGTAAATTTTTTTTATTTTGTGGCAGTGACTTCACAGGTGCAAAGAGAGGGCTGGGAGTGATGGAAATGTTTTTATATTTTATGGCAGTGATTTCACAAGTACTGACGTCTTTTAACATTCATGTAGTTCTTCTGTACATTAAACGGAAGGAGTCTACTGTGTATAAACTACACTTCAATAAATTTAAGCTTTAAATTTGATGTACAATGAGCATAAGAAATGCTACAAAATTAAAATAGTATCATAAATTAATCTATGGATTAAGAAAATATAGTTCCTTAACCTCAAGGCCAAATTCTTAAAAACAAACACTTCAGGGACCTAATACTTACATAAATCTTCAACTTTTAGGAATTCAGGGTGATTGTGATTTACACATACTGCCAAATATGGCCACAGGTACATTATCACTAGAAGATCAGATTTCCAAAGTCACGTTTAAGGACTTTTAAATGCTATTGCTTAGGACATGAAGAAATGAAACTGATGACTGAATGGGGAAAAATTACGTTCCAATCACCATATTACACATCATTATTTGATGAGTTTTCAGTTTATGAACACTCATGAACAAAGGGTTGTGCCAGACAAACTACAACTATGCTGATCACAAACAAAGGGGCCTTTGTCAGTCAGATGCTGTTCTTTAATCTCTGTAACTGCATTATCTGTTATTTTTTTGGTAGTTGTTCTCATCTCTGTTGGCCAATTCTCAGTGAGCATTTCATTTAATGAATCTAGAGTATGAACTGGTCATTTACCCTAACACTTTACAAATAAATCCACTGCATATTCAAAACAAGAACCTATAATAGCAAGGTTGTAGAGCCAAACAACTGAACAATATAAAACACCATGAAGGTGGGGCAAAGTTAAGTTTAATTAAATTTAAAGAGCAAAATGATACATAAATTAACCCTAATATCTACAGATACAATTTCACTCTACTATATCTTTATGAAGTAGCCTTTTGTGAGAATCATTTATGATTAACAACCTTCATTCAGGAGGCTGGAGAGACAGCTCAGAAGTTTAGAGTGTCGACTGCTTTCAGAGGTCCTGAGTTCAATTCCCAGCAACCACATGGTGGTTCACAACCATCTGTAATTTGATCCGATGCCCACTTCTGGTGTGTCTAAAGACAACTATAGTGTACTCATGCAGCTAATAATTAATTGACTCTTTAAAAAAAAAACAAAAACGGAAACAAACTTCATCCAAACTACAAAAGTCTTTGACTACTTCCTATAAGACAGACAGTGTAAGAAAGCCAGGATCTTATTACTTGTTTCTCCTTTGTGGAAAATAATTTATGTACATGTAAATGACTACAAAGATCACTTGGTTGGTGTAATATCAAACTTGCAAATAAGAGGACTTATGAGAAGCTTTCCAGAACTTAATTTATACAAGTAGGGAGTTGCTACACAACTGGAAACCAGCAATGCTCAAACACATCTTTACAGGTAAGAGAGAAACAATTTATTCTCTTTTTATTGGTTACCTTATTTGTTTACATTTCAAATGTTATCTCCCTTCCTGGTTTCCCCTCCAGAAACCTCCTATCCTCTCCCCCACCCCTGCTTCTATGTGGGTGCTCTCCCACCCACCCATGCCCACCTCACCATCCTGGCATTCCCCTACGCTGGGGCATTGAGCCTCCACAGGGGTCTCTACTCCATTGATGCCAGATAAGGCCATCCTCTGCTACATATGCAACTGGAGCCATGGGTCCCTCCATGTGTACTCTTTGGTTGGTGGTTTAGTCCTATTGACATGAATAAAGTTGCATTTGAGGTACCAGAAAGCAGTATACCAGTGTTTCCCAGATACAATATTTTTAAATACTATAAACTTGGCCTCCAAAATATAACAGAATGATAAAGTACCATAGAATTTTTATCTGTGAACTTACATACAAATATAAATATATAAAAATCACCATACTTCAATATAAACTTATATCCATTAAAATATTTCTAATTTTTATAGGCTAAAAATATCTTTTAAAAAAATTGGACTGAGTTATATAAAAGAACCAATGGGTAAGCAGGGCAGAGTAACAAGTAAGAGGAAGAACAGAATTCATTACATACCATAAAGCAAAGCTAGTTTAGTACAACTTGTCAAATGTTACAGTACATGTGTTCTCCAGTATTTGTAAATTTTAAGTATATAGGAAGAGGAATTTTCAGAATAGGCCACATCACTAAATGGGGATAAAGTCATCAATCTACTCAACAACAGAGCATGTTTACTAGCTGCTCCTACATACGAATCTTCAATCTATATGAGGAATGTGTTAGGGTTAGTTAAACAAAGGCAGAGTTCTAGTGAAAGGACTAAGCTAGGCGGGAAAGAGATAAGTAATCCACATGCCAACTGTGGGATCCCCAAACACAGGTACTTATTTACATAGAATCTGTGCTAATCATTCTAAGAAACTAGCCTAAATGACTATCTGTAGAATTTTAAAAGGCCCAGAGATTTCTAATTTTAAACCAAAGTATTTGATGATGAAGTGAGGCAGATTGCCTGATTTATCTATTTAGGAACCAGTAGTAGTAGTAGTAGTAGTAGTAGTAGTAGTAGTAGTAGTAGTATCTCTATAGTCATGTTATATAGTCCAGGTTGGCATCAAATTCTTCAACTTCATGCTTCAAACTTTTAAGTGCTGGGACTAAAAGCATGTTCCTCTATGCTTGGCTAATAGGTAGAATTTTCAATTGTCAAGAAAACAATACACAGTTAAACTTCCTGGGTATCAGTACTCCTAGTTTCAAGATGAATATTGTAGTAATGATATAGGAATGGGAATGGGATGTGGCAAAGGATACTATCCAGGAACTAACTAATCCTTAATGCTGTCCTGGAGGTATACAAATAGGACATCTACAAACACCACCTCTGATATTCATGTAACTTGAAAATGGTTGGGACCCTGCTAATTTTAGGAATTGGCAAGAACTAATAAAAATGGGAGCTCCAAAAAATGTTTCATAATAAAATACGAATTTCTTAATGCCACTGTCAATGATTAAAGTCTTACATGTGAGATTGTTCTTTCAACAGCACAGCATGATTTTAAGTTATTTTGTAATATGTGACAAATGGTTTTCATTCTGTGACAGAATAGGTATTCCAAGAACTGGATTGTTGTAAATTAATATAAATGCTATAAGAGATGGTTGTGACAGAGGCTGTATAAAACATTTGCCAGTATTATTGAGATATTAATATAGGTGTAATTATTTTTACTACAGAAAAACTAAGAAGCAACCAAAGGGATTTTAAAAAGTTAGAAAGAGACAACTGAATATGTGAAATTAATTTATGCATTAAATCTATTAAAGAGGAAATTTAAAGACTACTGGTATAAATATTGTCCTTTATTTACGTAGCAGTGTAGCAAACATACTAAGTGTAGAAAAATCACTAATTCACTTAACTTTCTCAGCTGACACTTCCCTCCTATATACTATGATTTATCCTAGAAATGAGGCATTTCATAGGTAGACAAGGAATGAGTTTAAATCCCAATCAGAACTCCTAATAAGGGTTCATTCTTTTACATCAAACTGTCCAGTTTTATAACAAAATAACTCTAGTTCAGTGTCCCACCCCACAAAGTGGTAAAACAGTTGCCTGCATCAGAAGCAGAAAAGAGACAGTTATACAGGTTCTAATATCCAACTTACAGAATTGCTTTCTTGGGGTCTAAGAATCGACATTTTAAAGTTAACAGAAAAGTGATGTTCACTAATACATAAAAACCATCACATTAGGTCTGGTGAGAAGGCTCAGTGGTTAAGAACACTGACTGCTCTTCAAGAGATCCTGAGTTCAATTCCCAGCAACGACATGGTGGCTCACAACCATTTGTAATGGGACCTGATGCCCTCTTCTGGTGTGTCTGAGCTACAGTGTACTGACATACATAAAATGAATAAATAATTCTTAAAAAAAAAAAAGGAAAGAAACATCACATTAGATATAAGAAGCTACAAACAGGATATGCACAAAAACACTGCACTTAGGCCAGTGTTGACAATCAAAACCAATCACAGTTTCTTAAAGAATGTAATAATCCTAGTTGTCTCTTTTCTTGAAGACTTTAAGTTGTCACTTTGAGTACTTTTATTGTATAAAGCATAAATAGTAGGTATGGTTTCAGTGTTAGAGCCTAGCACTGAGGAAAGTCAACCTCTGGGGGTGCTCCCTGTGTTCTGGGACAGCTCCACTCTCTCCTTTCACCCTTACCTACTGTTGGCTCCAAGCACCACTGAGCATATCACAGTCACTCCTCTTGGCAGTGTTTGTTGGTTTCTGTTTTGTCCTCCATATAGAAGGCTTCCAATAGTCCACTTACAAAGAATACATCCATACCCAATCACTGTCCCCATCTTTCCTCTACACCAATCTGTATATCTGCTGGTTGTCGCAGCACTCTGACTAAACCATATGTAATGCATTTCTAAGCTGGAGGCTTAATGGTTGTCTACATTTTCCCAGTCAAAGAATCTTTACAGTATCACTCTTTTCCTCTTTTGTTTTATTCTACCTTTCAAAATATTCTTTTTTTGTTTGTTTCACCATCATGACTATTTCTTGTCTTTATCAACTCTAAATCAGACGGGCATCCAGAGCCACCTAACTCACCTCGTCTAGATTACCTTCTATTATAAACTATTGTGCTTCCACTTCACTGTTGACTTTTTGTCTACTGTATACTTATGGAGTTTTGAGTTTTGAAGTGTCACAGACAGTTATATCCTACTGAGTTCTAAAGATAACACTTAAAATGGACCCAAAGTCAAAACCATGACATTTGGGTTTTTGTTTGGTTTTTTGCTTTTAGCATGTTAAATACCAAAGAACTTAAATTTATACTTTTGTATTTATCTTTTGAACTATAACCCCCTTCCTTGCAGAGATACAACAGACACATAAAGATAAAACCAAATAGGTAACATACACTGCACGCCTACTGTGTGCTCTTCACTCAATCAACAGCATCTGTATTCCTGTTTGTGATAATCATTATACAGTATTACTGATATTAAATGAAATTATCCTTTCAGTTTCACCCTGCAAAAAATGTCTAGGGCTAAGTTAACTAGACTTTTGATGGAGAGTCTACATATTTTATTGAACAAGCAAAGATTCTCATATGCATGTGTGCACACCTACACACTTTTCTGATTCCGTATGATAATATTAACTAGGAGAAAACATGAAAAGAAAACTGAAAAAACCCACTTGAAAATAGAGTAACCAATAAGAACTGGTTCAAATTGTATTGGGGGAGGGGTCATAGAATTGGTCAATTTATTAACACAGCTGTGGAGAAAATACTGAAAGAAAAGTTTAAGTTAAAATGGTCCATGATCCTAATTTTTAAAATAATTCAAATACTGTATATCATTCAAAACATCAATATTATAAGTCAATTCTATGAATTTTAAGGCTGTTTTGATTTTAGTTTTAAATTATCTCTAATTTAAAGTTCCTATTTCCCCCACAATGTTCTCATCTCAAGTGTTTGCTATAGAAAATGTGAGAGCTGGGGAGATGGCTCCATCACTGAAGTGCTTGCCTTGCAAGCAAGAGGACCTGTGTTCAGATCCTTAGCACCATGTAAAAGACCAGGCACAGAATCATCCAGCTATAATGCCACCAATCTCAAGACAGCCTCCCTAGCCTAGTGACTGAGCTCTAGGTCCAGAGAGAGACCTCTGTCCCATAAAATAAAATGGATACTATACTGAGCTGACCTCTAGCCATCACAGGTATAGCACACATATGCACCTATACAATCACAAACATACATACATCACACACACACACACCAAAACTACAAAGAAAGCAAAAACAAAACTGAAAATCTACATAGCTCCAGTTTAGTTCTATACACTGATCAAGTAAATCTGACTAATCAACAAAGTCCTTGTTTGGAAAGCAAAATTAAACTAGCTATTTCTTATAAATAAACTGTCTATTCACCTTCCAACCAAATTAAAATATTTTAAGTTGCTGAAGAAGTCTAATTTCAAAATTCTGTATAGCAAAGATATTAAACACCTGTTTGTATAAACATATTTTCCTTCATATAAACTCAATCTGTAAGTCCCCTATCTACAAATGGGTGGACATCAAAATACCCCTTCTCATCACCAATTCTAGTAACTGTCCTCACACGTTCTTTTAGTCAGTTATTCATACAGATAGTACTATCTCAAACACTGACCATGATCTCTGATTCTCGTTTTATTGATATAAATTGGCATAAGATTTTTGAGTGGTGATAGAGGACAGGCAGTACAATGGAGCAGTGTGAAAAAGTAGTTACAAGTGCATTAAATACACCTATTCATCTCTGTAATAGTGTTCCCTTTCCCCACCCAAGTCTGCTCAGCACTGTCCATACTTACCAGTTAGATAGATCAGAGAGCAATGGAGGAAAAGAAAACAATCAAAGCAGGAAGGTCCTGCTTTCATTTTTCTTTCTGTTGCATTTCCAATCCACTGTCAGACAAGGAAAACTCTATTATACCCTATATTGTTTACCTTTACTTGTGTTCTTACTTTTCAGTAATTGCTGTTTCCCTTTTCATTTTACCCCAGTCTATTCATTCATTACCAGTACATCCCTGAAAAAACTATACTTCACATAGCTCCATTTTCATAGACAGTCCATACCCATCAATTTATATCCCTTTTCCTTGCTCAACTTTTAGTGTTACTTCCTTATCTTCACATTCTTTTATATTCTAACATTTGTGTCAACAATATTAGAATAAGAGATGAGAAGGACACTCTATTTCCCATAAAATAGTATGCACTAATGATCAACTACTTCAGCTTCATGAAAGTTACTTTGATCTTTTTAGGACTGGGTCTACTAATCTATAATACTGAAAGAATTAAACTTGGAGTATACACTAAATCTGGCTAATATGTTTCCTGTCCCTAAAAAAGACGCAGAAACTGTAGATCTGAGATAAAAATGTAGACAATTTAAGATCAGCCATGTTTGAGAACCATTAGTGAACATTACGGCTTCTTATAGTCTTACATTCCAAGATTTTAAGTGAGAATTTACTGCATTCCCTAGTAAGAAAACTGTTATGAGCTTATAGAATACATTTATGACTGGAGACCATCAGTATAATACTATGTCCCCAAAATAAAAACATCTAAATCATTGATGGAGTTCAGGGCATTAAAATGCCAAAAAGAATTGCTTCATTCAAATGCTTAGACAGTCAGGACATATCTACCTGCCCAAGGCACATCAGATCATTTGTTTCTGAACTACATGCATTGCTTTCCATTCTGGTAATTTCTAAGTATCAATCCTCATTATGAACCAAGTGTTCCCCTAGTTAGAATTTGGGCTTAAAGACATGTTTAAACATGTGAGACTAAGCATGCATAAACAGCAGCTTAAGGAGATAATGACACATTAGCAGTGTGTTAAGTGGAACCTATTCGTTTATGAATAAATGAATAATGAATAACAATGAAATTATTACAAAAAGGTTCAGAATAGAAACTGAATTACATACTAGTCATTTTCTTTCAAAAGATGTGCCATAAATTTGTACAAAATGCCATGATAAATTGAAGAAAAGTAGGTCCACTTATTTCCTCATTTCTTCAAATAACATAAAAACCAATAGAGAATGCCATTATGTAAGTGCATTTTGTGACTATCAAGAATGATGCAACTGTTGCTATGGTAACCACTCATTTTATTGAATTGCGGTTGGGAATTAAAGTATTTTCAATCAAAAAAAATTCAATACCTTAATATGCTTGCCAAGGTTCTTCTATTGGTACCTATCAAACAATAGCTATTAGCCATCTTTGGGGATATCAAATGGCCTCTATTAAATGCCAGGGCTAAGTTGTCAAGGAAAGAAACTTTGAATAGTGTTAAAAATAAAACACATCAACGACACTCAAAGGAAGATAGACTTGACTGAACTTTCAGAGTAATTGAAAAGTGTGCGTAACTGAAAAGTGACATGATATCACAAGTCTTTGTTCCTTCACTGTCATAATTTCTCTTTTAGCCTAAATTATTAACTAGTTAAAAGACTGACATTAGAACGCTGCTGAGTTTTCATCTTGCAATTAAACTAAAGAAAAATCCGCTTTAAAGTAGTCCATTGTAACACTTTATGAAAATTTTTTTTCTGAACATATGAAGAATAATGCAAAGTATCACCTTCTAAATCTTATAAAGTTGCTTTGTTTGAGAGCCCCCATTTACAAACTGCTAGGATAACTCATAAAATTCAGCTGTAGACACTGGACCGGCATATGCGCAAGACGGAAAGGCTGCGTCCATGGAGGAGGGGGCTGCACCTATGGCCAGCTTCAAAGGCATCCGTACCTTTCAGAGTCTCTGTGGTTAGAGACTAGTCAAAACTGCACAGTATCTGAAGAACCTGCCCCAGATCTCTTCCTGGTCTGCCTCTACAAACTTGAAGATGGAGCTGCGGCGGAGCGGAGCTACCTACCACCCTTTCCTCTGTTAAACATGGTGAAGCACCTTGAGATCCTCTACTGGGCCTGCTGACTTCGCAGCCCTGGATGCCCAGGCAGGGGAGGCCTCAGCACGGCCTTGCCAAGGAGCGAAGGGGAAGAGGGGCTGTTGCCAAGCGGGCTGAACAACAGGCTGGTCCAGCACAGAAGAGTGAGGGGGAAGCTTCGATGCCAGTCTCTCGGTGGATTTTTTCCCCCCTCTCTTCGGGTCTTACCTGAAAGGACCTCCCTCCCTCTGAGTGTATGCTTGATGACAGTGGTCTCAGCCCACCGCTGGGGACAGGGCCTAGGCGGGTGGCGACTGCCCATTAGGGCTCCGGGAGCGGATAGCAGGAGGCCGGCCGATCGCGGCCTGGGCAAACGTGCCGCCCCCGTGTGTGTCAATGGTGGCCTATGGGGCTGAAAAGAGCTGACCCAGCCGCGGGACGCGCCTCCCCTCCCCCGCCGCCTGTTTACCTTCGCGGTACTTCTTGCGGAGCCGCCGGTGGACGCTCTTCACCACCCCGGACAGCTTCTCCTGCTCCAGCTTCCGTTCCTGCTCCCGGGGCTGCGCGGCGCTCGGGGGCCGCTGTCCGCGCGCTGCGCCTCGGCCACCCGGCCCCGGCTCCATAGCGCTGCTGCCGCCGCTGCCGCCGCCCCTCGGGCCCCGCGATCTCTCCCCGGACGGAGGAGGTGGGGAAGGAGGAGGCAGCAGCAGAGGCAGCAGCCGGAGGAGGCCGAAGAGCCAACAGCTAAGGCCTCGGGGGCGGTGTCTTCCCAAGAGCGCAAGGTGATTGGTGAACTTCGGAGGGCTGGGTGGAAATGGAAAGGGCCACGGACCAATGGGCAAAGGGCAGCGCCGGAGAGCCGGGTTGTTTGGGAAGGAGCAGCTGAAGGAGGCGGAGAAAACACTGGGCTCCTTGCCAGGCTCCGCCCCGGATGCTGTGCAGAGGAGCCCCGGCTGCCTAGGGGAGGAGTCCCATGGTGTGGGGTGCGCTTGCGCCCCAGAGTTTTTGCCTAGCTTGAGCTTCATTGTAAGGTCCAGCTTTGGCACGTCTCCCAACTGCCCAAGCCGCTGTGAGGTTTGACGTGATGCCGCCACAGGACGCGGTCATCCACCTGAGTTCCCGCTGCACCCTGTTGCACTTATGCAGATTCCCTTCAACTAAGTTACCCTTTGAAGACTTGACTGCTGCGCAAGGTTTTACACTTCAAGGAGTCCAAACTTGCAAGCCTTCTTTTGGGTCAAGGAGAGGTCAAACTACCAAATCCGGATGTAATTCTCTTAGCTAACCCTGGTTAATGTCTGGCATACTGCTGCTGGACGAAAGACAACAAATTGGGGGAAAGAAAGATACTGAAAAATACTAGGAAATGTGGGACAAACAAGTTATAAACACTGAAAGGCTATGTTGTCTTCCTGTAGAACTTCTGTGATGACCATAAGAATGGATTACTGGAAAACCTGCATTGATTGCAGGTCTTCTCAGAACCCACAAAAAAGTCTGCCCAGGTGGTCTGTCATATTATTTTGGACTAGTTCACTAGTGCATGCAGAATTCAGTAAATGGCTCCTCTTTTCCAACTCCTTTCATTCCTATGCAAAACTATTAAGGGGATGTGATTGCTGGCTTGTTTAAGAAAGATGGAAGCCCGTCCTCCAAAAAGAGAGTGCAAGCACTGTGAACTGCTGATAATGCATCAGCTGGGAACGAATTGTATCTGATTGTGCACTGCCTCCACATTACAGCTGTTGGTTGCATTACATTGTATAGACATTGTTGCATTTAAACTTTCAGATCAATGACTTTGTAATATTAGTAACATTCTCTTTATGTTACTGGTAGGTCCAAAGGAAACTCTGTTTCCTCAAATTCTGGTGGTTAGACAAAAAGCCACATTCCTCAGTCATTCGTGACGCTGATTCCCTTCTGCAAAAGAGAACCGTTTCTTTTACCATCAGCAGAAGGGATAAATTGTTATCTGTGGTACCTATTAGCATACCAAAGTGCATGCTGGCCTCCAGGCTTCCTCAGCATCACAAATGCCTGCTACACATTTGTGTCCATGGCTTTTCTCTGCCCTTCTCACCCCACCACCAAACTTCCTCCAGCTCAGGAGCTTCCCTTCCCCCAGCATCTCATTCTCCTTATAACCCTGCTATTTCAGCTATGTGTGCTCTTGGTCCTCTCTTTTGTCCTCTCTTGGTCTTCCTTTCACCCCCAACTCCTCTCTTCTCTTATCTCTACCCTGCCCCTGCTTCTCTTTTGGTCAGGTATAGTTTGCTGTCCATTCTCAATCTACCACTTTCTCTCTGCTCTGGATTCTTCCCATTACCTCTGACTGTTCTCTCTTTCATATCTACAATACAAACCTTCCTCTCAGCCTTGAAGTGGAGTGGTCACGTAGTGTTTATACAGTAACTCTTTCAAAAAAGTGTGCCTCTGCCCCAGTGGCCTGGCTGGCCTTGCACTGGTGAGCAATGGTCAACTGGTTTTCTCTCATGGAGACTCACTGGCCCGGAGCTCCCGAAACGTCTCCTCCCAGCTCACTAGGTTCCCAATGGTGGGTTGCTACCACACCAACCCGTGCTTCCAATCCCCCACGGCCTTTGTGGAGCACCTCAGGCAAACCCACGTTTGGCCGCCATACCTTTCTCTCTCTTTCCAGGAGAAATTTGGGTATGGAGAGCTGTGGCACAGGGTCAGCTCTGGGGTGCAGACAGAAACCAGTAGAATCCTGTCCCCGGCTGTTCCTTGGTTCCTGTGTCCTGATGGTTCTGGGAGGGTCCCTCCTGGGCCTGGAATTTGAACAGAAGTGGTGGTCTTCCTTAACTGTGCTCACAGACGTGTACTGGGAGACCAGCTCTCCCAGTATGGGTATGAAGCTGTGTGGCATACGATCAGTTCTCAGAGCAGACGAAAACTGGAAGGCTCCTGTCCCAGGGTGCTCCTTGGTTCCTGTGTCCTGAGGTTACCGGGAGGGTCCCTCTGAGCAGCAGTTGTGGTCTTACCTGTGCTCATAGCCTTGTCTGCACTCCTGAGAGTCTATCTCTCTCCCGGTAGTCCGAAAGTCAATCTCAAAGTAAAAAGATGACATGTTACAAGGGGAAGGGTCTATAGTTCAGCAGTAGACCATTTGTCTAATGTGAGGAAATACCCTAGATTCAAAGAATCCACAGCATCAGGGACTGGTGAGAAATACACTCATTGTCGTTTGACCCTTTGAATTATTCACAACTAAGAACTTTCTTATTTCCCCTCTATTAAATATAAAGTGAAGGGTCTGTATTTGAGTAGTATTTCAATATACAAGTTCATTACTATTTCCATCATGATTCAAGAAATAAATGCATTTACTTTGGTACTCAGCACACTTAGCATTTCATATGTACACATTAACAAGTTATAAATACACACACACACACACACACACACACAACCTACATGCATAGGTAATGAAGACAACCTTTCTACTAAATAATTCTGCACTTGGCTAAGTGAAAGGCATCAGTGAATTTTCGATTTTTATTTTTATTTCTAATGCTATAGCGAAGACTGTATTAATTTTATGTCCTTCTAATGAGTCGTGAGCTAAATTTAAAGAGATTGGCAATTTGAAAGCTCTCTTACATCTCCCATTCTACAATGATTTAATGACTAACACTAACCTTGACGCTTCTTGAGAGATGTGTCCAGGCTGCTCAGTTCCTTCTGGGTTGCATCTTTATTCTTAGGGGAATTTCCAACATAAGGAATATATAGTAAGAAACCTCCACTCTTCTAATCAAAGGCTCTTGAAAAAAGTGTACATTTGGAAGAACAGAATACAAGAAAGCAGAAGCTTGAGGGGATAGTTTGCTCTGTTCAGGAAGTCTGTGAACATGTAGGTTCTTTGGATTGCAGTGATAAAATTCTATCTCTTGCTGCTTGACATTTCGCTTGTAAGCCAAAAGAGTCATCCAGGCCTTCCCAGAGCCCTTTTTGTGCCTCACTTAAATGCACATTGAAGAGAGGGGTTGGGGAGACCCTCCAGCTCTGCCTCTTTGGTTCTGGATAGATGGAACTGCTTACCATATTGAGAAAAATGGCACTTTAAAATTTGAAATAGAATGAGTACTACTTTTTGTACAGAGGGGTCTAGTGAAGAGATGCCATGGAAGAAAATCAACTGAGCTTAAAGGAGCTTTTCCTGGACGTCCAGGTGGGCACCTACTGCTGCTTTATCAGCGGTTTTGTTAACATTCTAACATTGCACAGATGCATGGTTAAAAAGTAACCATTGTCTGTCATTGCTTTGGAAGTAAAAATATTGTGGTAGTTAATGGAAACTGATAGATACAAATATTCTAAGGAAAAACTAAACTATCCTGGATGCCGGAAAGCTGATTTATGTTTCCCCTTATTAAGCATACATTGATCTACTTTTAGGATTTCATGGTTGTCACGGAGTCATTTTTTGTCTTTTCCTATGAGAAAATATGTTTGAAAACTCCCAGACTACCTCAGAAGCTATAAGTGTGCATATATCAAACTATAATCACCGTGCTTTCCTTAAACTTGACTGCTATTGCTAAAAATGTTTTTCTTGTAAAATAATTAGAATTTATTCTGTTTTAGAAAATCAAATTAAAATTTTTACTATGCCAAGATACACAACATTTCTGCCTTACTAGTGGTTCTATAAAATTCTTCATTCCAAAGGCCAAACTCCCAGTAAGTTTATTTTATTCAATTAAAACTGTATTTAACTATGGCTCAAAATGCAAAATATTATCAATTCAGTTCTGTACAATTTATCTAAAGATTCAGGAAATCCTATTATATATACATATATATATATATATATATATATATATATATATATATATATATATATATTTCGGCAGTTAAGAGCACTTGCTGCTCTTGCAGAAGACCTGGGTTTGGTTCACAGCACCCACATGTTAGGTCATAACTCAGCACCTCTGATTCCAGAGGATCCAACACTCTCTACTGGCCTCCAAAGGCACTGCATACATGTGATACCATTTACAAAAATAAACAAAAATAAAGATAAATGAAAAATAAAGACCTACCAAGTCTTTTGTTGTTACTGTAGACATTGACAAGCATATTCAAAAATCAAATGCAAATACAAACAAAGCAACAGCAACAGCAAGCAAGCAAAAGCAGAAGGTCCACACAATTTTGACAAAGCAGAATAAACTAGGGCATATTTAGTATACAAACACATTATTTAAGGTGATGTGGTATTGACAAAAATGTAAATAAATAGAACAGGAGAGGAAGATTGGGAAAAATGTCATATATATATATATATATATATATATATATATATATATATATATATTCATTCATTCCTGGGTTTCCCATCAAAAGGCAAAAACAATTTTAGTGGTGAGTAGTCTAATTTTTAAAAAGCTAAGCCAAGCTAATTGGATAACCATTTAAAAAATATTTCATGTACATACCTTATGCAATGAGAGAAAATATTCAAAAACAAAGGGCAGATTTTAGTATAAAACCTAAAATTACAAAACCTTAGGAGGAGAATCTTGAGAACTTACTTTAATGTGAGTAGTATTTCTAGATATAGAACAAGTATACCTCATAAAAGAAAAAAAACTATATCTTAATTATGATGCAATAAGAGTTTAAGACTTGTGATATTTGAACAATATATTAAGACAGTGAATTAGTGAGCCTCTGAGTGAAAGAAAATGATGATGTCATATACCTTCTAATTATTTGTATCCAGATATAAATACAACCGTAAAAAATATTCACATAGATTTCTAAAAAGATGGAAGGAGAGACCCCTGGTCCTGGAAAGACTGGATGTAGGGGAACGCCAGGACAGAGTAATGAGAGGGGGTTGAACGGAGAAAAGAGGGAGGGAAGGGGGCTTATGGGACCTTCGGGGAGGGAGGAAACGGGAAAGGGGAAGTGATTTGGAATGTAAATTAAAAAAAAAATAAAATTAAATTAAATTAAAAAAAAAAAAATATTCACATTAGCCAGACAGGTTGGTTCATATATTTTGGGTTTGCTTATTTATTTAATGTATACATTTATTTTCTCTTTTTTTTATTTTGGGCACTACAAGATACTGGTAAACATCCTTGGCTGACCTGTAACTTGCTATGGTAGAGTAAACTGGTCTTGAACTTGCAGTAATCCTTCTGCCTTTGCTCCTGAGTTCTGAGATTACAAGCATATGCCACCAGGCCCAGGCTTAGTACATTTTAGATGTTTTCTACTTGAAGTGATATACAACTTGAACCTTAAAAAAAAATCTATTAGAGAAAATGTTTATCTGGGTTACCAAAAAAGAATTTAAGTTAATCATTAAGCATAATGGGTTCAGATCACTTCTTTTATTACATCTTTAATTTTTTTTCCCCTAAACTTTATGTTTCTTGGACTTTTTCACTTAAACAAAAACTTTTAAGGACATTTAAAATCAGTGAGATCAGCCTGTAAAATAGACAAAATGAGTTAGCATGGATAATGAGTAGAAATGTTTACTAAGCTAATTGTCTTCTCTAGAAAAAGAACTCTAGGCACTTTGATGGTGTTTCTTTTCTAAAGCACATTATTATAGGTAGTGCTGTGACCAGCACATTCACTGATTTTTGTCCTCAATAAAAACCTATGCTTACCTAACACTGTTACAACTTGGGAAATAGGAAATGTGCCCTTGCAGTAGGGGCAAAAGTGGGGTACAAATAGGAACTAGATTACCATACATTGGATTTGTAAGCCAGTAAATCCAATTTAAAAAAGAAAAATCTTAGTTTACAGATGAACTGTCATCTTCAAAAATAGTTTCTTTTCAGGGCACTGCAATGATTTCAGTTTGAAAAAGTTTCTGAACTTTTAACTCAAGGTAATGAGCTAGTTAATGGAAGACTGAGTTTCGTGTAGGAAGCAATTACCTCGATTGATAGGAAACTTGAGAAAATGAGCCCGAGCTTTAATGAGTTTGGCAAAAAGGTCATGTGTCTGAGAGCTGAAATGGAGTCAGAAGGAACGATGGCGGCAGGAGAAATCGTTAGGGAGAGCGCCACACAAGCCAGCAGAAACAAAGGTGGCATGGAATACCATTGCAACTATTTTCGTGACAGGCCACAAAATTAATTTGCCCAAATGTAAGGTGACCCTGAAAACTTGTGACTCGGGAGTCCATGGTTTAGTTGAAGCTTTGCCAGTGTTCCTCTGTATCCCTACCAATATGGTGATAGAAATAGATTTGGAAAGAATAGATCATTATAAACAGATTGCGCTTTTAGAATTCTTCCATCATTTTGCAGCTTATACCCCCTTTTGCTCTCTGGAAGAATTAGGCACTGCTCAGCAGTTTCGCACTCATAAACTACGTTGCCTCCTCCGGCACAGCTTTCTCCATTTACCCCTTTCCCCATTTCTATCTCCTTCTTATCCTTCTTATAATTTTATTTGTTTTCTGCAAGGATTTTTCCAGAGAACTATTATCCTTGCTTCTTCTGCATGATACTTCTGAGTGATATGCAAGTACCAAGCTCTCAAACACTGATTTAAACTTTTCTTGAATTTCATGCCTGGTATTGAGTTCCCCATAGCCCAGAGTACTGGAGCGTGTTCTCCTCAGACCTTGTATTTTCTTTTCTCATCTTCCATGCCCTAGTTATCAGCAACCATGTGTGTTCTGTTGATCAAATAAGGGTCTTGGAACTGTCATTTCCTATCCATCCTCTCTTATCATGTATACCCAGGCAGTGTCCATTCAATCTCTGCAATGGGTTTGCTATCGCTCTATGCCTTCCCACCATTGCTACTATCTGTGTCCTAACATGGAATCTTCTTATGGTTTTTGCTTGGGCGTTTACTTCATGGCTTCTAAATTGAACTTATCCCTCAAAATCTGGTAAATCTCTTTTCTAATTTTCTGTATTGCTACTGGGTTATCTTTTTGAATTGATGGATTTGATGATGCTACTTCCTAGAATAGGAAATGAAATTTATGTTTATATGAGGGTTTTATTTACCTTTTAACAGTATGATCTTTTATATCTTCAGTTACTAATCAATGGGAATTGGCCCACAGAAGACTTACATTTTCAAATTTCAATATTTTTCACTGTTTTTTCCTGTTTCTACTATACATTATATCTCCCAAAGACAACAAAAACATTTCTTATTTCTATGTCTTTGTTTTAGTCCTTTTTGTATGGTTTTAATAGAGTATCATGGACTTGAAATTGTATAATAAAGATTCTTTTTTTGTCATGCACATATAGCCTCTCAGCAAGTCCTATTGATACTTTCCAAATATATTATAAACTGTTCACTAACCCATGTTGTCAATCACTGCTTAAAAGCACTGCTTCTGTCTTCTTTGTCTGTCTCCCAAACTGCAAAGACATCTTTACTGGACCCTAAAACTGTTTGGTTCATTATCTAGTCTATTTTATACTGGGGAAATTGAATAACCATTTAAATATACAAAATGTATGTTCTTGTTTAAAACCATTAAATGCATTAACATTTCATTTCAAATAATCTAAACTCCATGATTTCAAATGATGAGTATCTGTATGTATAAGCACTATATCCTCTTGCAATGTCTTCCAAGCTGTGGATTTTATAACCTCACCTAATGCTTTTATTTTCTATTTGTGATCCAGCCATTGGATTTTTCCCCAGTCAGGTCCTTAAACATGTCAAGTTTTTTCCACTGTAAGTATTTTGAATACATTATTTCTTCTGCTAGGAGCTCTCCACAATTAGCACTTTGAATCTTAGGTTCTTTTTATTTTTAATATCTCAGCACAAATCTTTCCTCCCTGCAGGGGGGACTTCTGGTCATATAATAGAAAACAGTAGCCTCCAGCAAACTAAAAGTCCACTTCACATGACAATCATTTCCTCGTAGCAATTATTACAGATGGCTCTCTTCCCTTCCCTTGTTATCTTTCTCCACCAGAGAATAAAGACTTGAGGATGTGCTGTTTATTTAGTTTTTCAACGGTGTATCTGGGTATGTATTTTCCTTACAAATATTGAGTGTTTACTAAATGTTAATAATGGAAATAATATTTGCCTTTTAAACAAACACCCAATACCCATGTCTAGGTTGTATTCTAATACCCCAGAGCACAACAATGTTTCAAATGCAGGGCCATTAGGGAGCCAGATTTGTTGACCATCTTCTGAGCACAAGATAGGGATCTTAAGAAACGCCTGTAAAAATGGAAAGGGAATTTTTAGCTCAAATGAGTGAAAATTGTCAAATAACTTTATAAAAATAAATGATTGGTACTGCTGTTTTCCATGTCTACAATAACTTTGTGGGGTTGGCAATGTAGATCAGTCTGAAAAGACATTTGCTGTCAACTCTGATGGCCTCAGTTTGATCCTTAGAAGCCACATACTGAAAAGAGAGAACAGACTCCTAAAAGTACTACTCTGACCTGAACACACATACCATGGTATGGATACGCATGCACACACAATAAATACAGTATACTAGAGGAATTATGACATTATGTATAAAACCAAAATGTTTTATGAGTTCATAACAGTTTATTCCATAATTATACATTCATCCATCAAATTACTAACAGTCTAGAATATGTCAGGCATCAAACTATAGAGATACAACAATGAAAAAATAGGAAAAACGTAAAGCCATCTTCCCCCCAAAATTCATAGTTCAATAAAACTAATCCCCCTCTAGAATTCTGATTTAATTAGTCAAACTTAATCCTTGGTCCATAATATTCAAAAATCACCTTTGGTCATTCTAATGTGTACCTAGACCTGAGAACATCTTCTTTAATGCCTTGACTATATTTTAACTGTGAAAATCTAATGGCAACTTTTTTCTCCACATGTGAGCTATCTATCGATATGTACAAATTTTTTTATAAACAAAAAGTTTCACAATACAGTAGGTAGAACTGAATGTAAGATATGAAATATGATGTTTTAATGATCTTTTTTATGAGAATCTACTCAAACTGAATATATTTGAAGAAGTGGACCAGTTAGAATTCTCATCCACTTAAAACACAAACTTGAAATTTGAAGGCAATAAGAAAATTAAGAAGGAACAGAAAGTATCTTTGAAGTTTCCCCTTTTTAAGTAACCACTCTACTGTATGATTGGAAAATTCCTCATTCCTTTTTGTGTTCTCTTTGCTCTCTATATTTAGCATTTGGTATTTATAGTATCTGATCGCATGGAGAACTATATATAGTGATGACTTTCTTATAGAAAAATCATATACAATGGATGAGTTTATATTCTTTCATGGTGTTAGAAAATTTAAATTCCGTGTGGGTATAATCTAGATTCATTCTTAGAACACCACATTTTTACACACCATTATAAAATATAAATAGAACTTTTTTGACACCAATGGATGAATATAGACATTTGAGCACCAATTTAAATGAGATATGGAACATTACATCACTCCAGAAAGCTACATGGTCCCCTTTCTGTCAATCTTCAGTCTTTACATAGCCAACATTCTAATTGAATCTGTATAGAGATAGTTTGCCTAGCCTTGAGCGTTAGAGAAATGCGGCTGTGTTCATGTCCGTCATGTCTGGTTTCTTTCAATCAGCATGCTTCCCTTAGCTATTCATGTTGTGCGGTGCTATAACCTCTTTTTCTACTTTTGAGTAGCATTGCATTGTACACATAGATCACAACTGATTTAAGCCACATCCATGGACATTTGATTTATTTTTACTATCGACATTTGTATGCAAGTACCAGTGTGAACTCACATTTTCACTTCTTTTGAAAAAAATCATAGGAGTAGTAAACTTAGTACTAAAACTGGGACATATTTTACTTGACAAGAAAGGGCTTAAACTTTTTCTTCCAACTGTCTCTGATTTACCATTTTTCATGTCTTAGTAGCTTAGGCAAGTACCAGTTGGACTTCATCTTTTCCAGCACTCGACTTTGAACTTTAAGGTCTTCTGAGGGTATGTGATGGTTTTCCACTGTCTCTGAGCATTGCATTGCATTGCCCTACTAACTACTAAACTAGAAATACTCTTTCACAATGTCCATAGTATTTTTCAGTTCTACAATTTCTGTTTGAGTCTTCTACATAATTTCACCTTTCTACCAAGGTTTATACATTTATTCAGTCATTTTGATCAGTTTTGATCATGAACATCTGTATCATCATCTCTTTTAAAGTTCTTGGCTGCTAATTTTCATATCTAGGTCAGCCTGGGATATTTCATTGACACCTTTACCTTCTTACTAAGGCACATATATTTTTGTTTCTTGGAATTTCTAGTGCTTTTAAATTGTGTAGTAGATATTTTGAATGATACATTACTGAGAACTTAAGTTTTTAAATGTTTTTCTGAGAAGTGTTAATTTGTATATGACCAGATAGTTAAATTACCAGTTATTTACTCAAATACATGGGGCTCAGCTTACACATTCTTTCAACTTACATATTGCAAAATTTTGCCCATAATTTTAAAGCTTAATTTTGACCCTAATCTTAGACTACTGATGTATTCAAGAATCTTAATCTAATATTAGCTAGTTTGTTGTCATTATTAAAAGAAAAGCTTTCTCTTTACTTCTTTTTTATTTTCTGTGACTTCTTTTTATAATCTTTTAAAAATACATCAAACACATGAAATAGCACATTACAATGGACAGAAATTCTTCAAAGATGGGAGTAGTCTTATTCTTGTTTCACCATAAATTTGCTGGTTAGATTGGGTTGTAATCGCTGCATTTCTATCTTGAGAGTAAGATATAAAACACTAGTAATATAAAACTACTGAGACTTAAGAAATATGTTTGTTGTCCACTCTGCAATTAAAAACAATGAATTCACGAAATTCCTAGGCAAATGGTCAGAACTTGAAAAATATCATCCTTAGTGAGGTAACCCAATCACAAAAGAACACACATGGTATGCAGTCACTCACTGATAAGGGAATATTAACCCAGAATCTCGGAATACCCTAGACACAATTCGCATATCCATAGATTTCCAAGAAGATGGAAGGAGAGACCCCTGGTCCTGGAAATACTGGATGTAGGGGAATGCCAAGACAGAGAAGTGAGAGGAGATTGAATGGGGACAAGAGGGAGGGAAGGGGGCTTATGGGACTTTCGGGGAGGGAGGAAATGGGAAAGGGGAAATGATTTGGAATGTAAATAAAAAAACTTAGAAAAAAATATAAAAAAAAGAAATATGTTTATTATTGCTAGTTTGACCTGTGTTTGGACAGTATTTGATTTATCTCAATAAATACTTAGTGTTACAATTGAATTGTCTCCTGCACCATCATTAATAAAGTGATGTCCACAATTTCTAGCATAGCAGTTTTGAGGAAAGTCTTTAAAGAGATAGGTAAAGTTAACTGAGGCCAAAAGGGTACACTCCAGCAGGACTTAGGTTCTTCTGAAATGGAGAGACACAGCTAATTCAGTGGTCTCTTTCTCTCCCTCTTTTCTAGCTCTCTTCCTGCCTCTCTCCTTCTCCTTCTGTGCCCTCTCCATCTCCTTTTACAGTATGTACAAAGGAAAGGCCATGTGAACACACTAAGAAAATGGCCATCTGTGGGCCAGAGAGGAGTCCTCAGTGTAAACTGATTTTACTAGCACTTCATCATTTTCTCTCTCTCTCTCTCTCTCTCTCTCTCTCTCTCTCTCTCTCTCTCTCTCTGTGTGTGTGTGTGTGTGTGTGTGTGTGTGTGAGAGAGAGAGAGAGAGAGAGAGAGAGAGAGAGAGAGAGAGAGAGAGAGAGAGAGAGAAAGAGGTCAGTTAATAGCCAGGATGAGCTGGTTCTCTTTTCAACCATGTGAGTTTGGGGGTTGAAATTAAGACATCAGGCTTAACAGTTTATTTCTTTACCCATTGATCCATCCAGCCAACCCTGTTTCTAATCTTCAAGTCACCAGGTTATACCAGTCCTGCCTGTGCAAAGTTGAACAGTCCTCTGAAGCGGCAGTGAGGGTGATTATAGAAAAGACAGAAAAGAAGACTTAGAGACAAGGTTAGAAATCGGGAAGGCTACAGGTCTACACCACAGCAGCCCTGAATGAATTTCTCATAGCCTTTATATACAGCATTGTGGGAAACAAAGTCACAAGCTAGTAGAGACAATGGCTGATGTACATTGAATATCTATTCCCATCTGGAGGCCTTCCTATTTCTTTCTTCAAGATTAGTATAACATTCAGCCCCTCACCTAGAGCTTCAAATGTGTCCCCTCTTATCACCCCTGGCCTGCCTTGACTCTGCCTGACAGGCATGCTTTCACAGAAGGAGACAAAATGGCTCCCAATACCTGTGCTATGGCAATTTTATCTAGAATTTTCAGCTATTTAATACACTGCATTTAAATTTTTTTGATTCATTTTTAACTTTATTATGTTAATAACTAAGATTGATAAATCATTGCTATTTTAGACTCCGATTTAAAAAAAATCTCACAAAACAGGAATGGAGGGATGTCTCTTTGGATTTTCTCTTTCTTTACTTTTTAACCAGCTGTATTCACTAATTTAAGCAAAGTGGGTAGCTTTAGGATTTTGTCTGGAGGACCCAGTTCTCTAGATTTCTTAGTTTATTCTGAAGTTCTCTAGGAAAATAAAGTGCCAAGCCATGGTATGAAATATCTCCATGGTTATATTTCAAAGTATGACATCACCTCACTTAGCTGCAGATAACATCAGATGTATCTCTCAAACTTATCCCCCCAGGGAGGGAGGGCACCAATGACATCACTCAAGCTTAGCTCGTGGAGGCAAGGAGACACAAGTGACATCACTCAAGCTTAGCCCCTGGGGAGGGAGGGCACCAATGACACCTGATCCTGTATCTTAAGACACAAGACTCTTTGATCATCACAGCTGCTGTTAGTTTTTGTAAAAGGGGGGCATGTTCTAGGAACTGAACCAGACAGTGGTGTGGATAAGTAAAAGAAATGTTATCACATGAATCTGTAACCTAATTCTAAACTAGATTTTACATATAATTTTTTCTTTTATTTTTGAGTTTCTAATTACATCACTTTCCCTTTCTCTTCAATTGTTATTGTATACATACATATTATATGTTAACATTGGTGTGTGCTAGTCTGCTTATTTGCTATTCAATTGCATAATGTAGCACAATACTGATTTAATGTTGTGTTTTACTCTGTGTTAAGCAGTTTCTTTAAAAAGTGTAATGGAAGAAAAGGGGAATTTTAGTATAATAGGCAGAAGTAACTTCAAAGAATATCTCCCCTCTTTTTATCTTTCAAATCCTGAAAACTCACAGCAAGCTGATTGAACATATCAGAAAGCCTGTCATATTGTGTGCAGTGATTTTAGAATTAGAAGGATGTTGACAGCCTGAGTCTTCTGCGGATCTGCTATCAGTAGGAAAATTTCATTCTCAAACCATAACGGGCCTTTCAGAAATGTATGCTCAGTGAAGCCATGAATGTAGGCGTGTATCATAAAGGGCAGATGCATTTGCAGGAGAAGTATTACAGGGCTATATTAATATACTGTGTTATAGTCTATTCATAAATAAGTCCTGCATAAACAAAATAACATATTATAAGTAATATAGATCTAAATTAATATAAAATAAATTCCTACATAAATAATCTTAGATTATATATTTTAGAATTTTTCTTTTTTTATTGGTTATTTTATTTATTTACATTTCAAATGTTATCCACATTCCCAGTTTCCCCTCCACAAGCCCCCTATCCCCTTCTCCCTCTCCATTGCTTCTATGAAGGTGCTCCCCCACCAG